>CM040431.1:45129992-45699720 GCA_022702705.1 Papilionanthe hookeriana x Papilionanthe teres
TGACTTTCCAAAACATGCTAATATTCTTTAAATTGTTAAATTCAACCATTAAGAATGAAATAGAAACAATGTAAATCATTTTAATGCAAAATAAGAGGCTGGAATTATATGCTATATCAATGATACCCCAAGAATCGTTAATGTAGAAAAGAAATATGTAGTACATATATAAATTTCTCTAGAATGAAATTATGATCAATTAAAGATTCAACTATCTTTGAAATAATAAACTCAAATAATAATTAACGAACCTGCCGGAAAGACTTCAAAATAAAAATAGTGATGGATAATTTAAGGATTTTGGGAAGATCTTCAACCTGCACCAGCAAGCTCCATCACCTCTTTCTGTTAAACATACAGCTCTTATTTTTTTTTATTGGACAACAGATTTTGTAAGTATGCTATTTTGTTGCTCCCTCAAAATCTGCTCAGTTACAATGCAAAGAAAGTTAAATATGAGAACATATTCGAGCAAAGCTCTAACACCAATCCAATACCAATTCGTTTTTGGAAATATTCCTCCAGACTTTAAGATAATAACTCCAAGTGTTTCATTTGTTCCAGGTAAAATATGGCTCCAACTTTAGCAAAGATAAGTAGAATTCCCATTGAAAGCAAGTTTTTCTATACAGCTAAGAAAAATATAATGACAAATTTACATGTATACCACTCAATTCTTATGTATTTACATACTTAACTCCTAAACTTGCACCTTTAGGATTCGTGCCATCCTGATCTTTCATAACAAACCATGAATACCACCATTCCCATTATTAAAAAGAGAAATGACATCCTTCATGCATATGTAAGGTGGCATGAAAAAAAAATGGTTAGGAGTAAATATGCAAACACATAAAAAATTGAACGGTGTGCTCGTAAATCCTCCAAGTAAGATTTATCCATCCCAATAATGGCCACATGGGTTGCGTGAGAGAACAACGAGCCATCCAATGATGTCACAAGTCACTAAAAAGGGCACACCTCATATGTAAGTTTATGGAATCCATACAACTGTTCAAGCCTACAAGAAGAGTGCTAAATTGCAAACAACATCAAAAGAATTTAATTCCCATAAATTCAGGTCAATATTTCCCTTTGAGTTGAAGCTCATGTTTTATATCTAATATAGTTAACATGAGAGTGATGTCAACTGCTTGAGACATCTCCATATTGGAAAATCATATGTATTTACAGGCATATTGGAAAATCATATTGGAAAATCATATGTTTTATATCTAATATAGTTAAGCAAGATGAACAAGAACCTCAACACACACTTGCACGCATGCCACCCAATTCTTTATGTATTTACATATCTAGCACCTCAATTTGCATTTATAACACCCAAGTCTCTCATAGCATATCAAAAGATTATCGATATAGCTCCTCGTGCATGAGTATAAGGATCCATATGTAAAGAAATTAAGCTCAGGGTGTTAGATATGTAAATACTCAAGGATTTGAAATGATATGTACGTGAATCCTCCCAATTAAAACATCTTGCAACGCACACCAGGGCCGATAAGCCATAAAAGACTCTAAACATCATGCCACATTGAAGCTATAATTATTTTAATATGCTTCTGCATAGAGAAATCATAGGACAAAGATAAAGATATGGTTTCCGTTTGAAGGTAAAACGGATAGTTGATATATATATAAGGCGCATGAAAGATGGTGTGCACATACAAGAGCTTTCCCAGCTAACTGTATCATTACAATTTTGGGTGTTAAGTCCCGCTGTTTCACCACCAGTTTCCTAAAATTTGCCTTTCACATTTATAACACCAAGCTGTTTTATATTACCAAAAGAAAATACTACACGTTGGTGTTAAAACAGCCTGGATGGCCCGGACATATGTGGGAAGTCACTGCTTTTTTATGCTAACGCTGAATTGCAGAAAATCAGATCCGCTTTGATGTGGAATGGTGATGAATCTAAGCCCTCCAACTCCCCACTTTTCTAACCTTTTCTCTTAAGAGGCTTTTCCTTTTTTCATTTTTTGTAAATACGCAAGTAATCCGGCATCCTACGGGGGTGTTTGGTAGCAGGAATTAAGCAGGGTTTAACCTAAATCATGTAGGAATTAAAGACAGTGACACAGCGACTACCTAAAGATGCACGATTCCATCCCATTCTAGTTGCTCAATTCCATCATAATAATATATATAAAACAAAAAGAAAAGCATAAATATATCTGAATCACCATAAAATATCATTGGCCATAAAAGAAAACAGTATGAGCAAGCCACTCTATCTTTTAAGTAAATATTAAAGTAGAAAGGAAAAGGTGAGTCCCAAACTAAGATTCTCTTTAGTTCCATCAGAAAGCAAATGTACCCACATGTTCTCAACCAAGGAGACACGGATGCAGAGATTACCTATGTAAGCATTGACCATCCAAGCCACTCCATCGTTGTTACAAGAAGGAAATAGAGATTTCAAAAGAACCACAATGAATTTAATCATCATTGCCTATAATCAGACACACACACACATTCTCACATATTGTGCTCTTCCAACAAATATATATATATATATATATATATATATATATATATATATATATATATATATATATATATATATATATATATATATATATATATATATATATATATATATATATATATCCAAACACTATGAAATGTTAGACGCATAAGCATACTGTCAAGAACTACAATTAAACTATTTAGTCCTTATAAATATCATTACCATTCATAAGTTGTTCAAATGTGAAGGCTTGCTGCAATTTGAAGGCAGAAAACAATTTTTTGTAGTACAGCTATGTAATCTGACATCCAAAGCCCAGCAAATATTAAATCTTCTATCACCGGTAAATTAATTTTGGATGCAGTTGACATGGAATTTGATTTGCCTTGTTATGAGTCATTTGACCTTAAGAGAGGAATATCTGAAGATGATTCAATGAGAATAGAACCAGACCTGATTTTCTTGTATTTAACGTGAGTCTAGAATTATGCAATGCTCCAAAATATGTTTCAATCTGCTGTTATTGATAGAATGATGAAATAATGAAACACAGTGCAGCTAGTAGTAGTAATTTATAAATCAATTGCAAGGCACTCAATCTTGCCTTTCTCTAAATCCCAAAGCTTCATCGCGTCATTAGAAGCTCCAGCAAGAACCAATACTTCAGCTGAATCAAAAGTTACAGATTGGACTGTAGTATTATGACCAGATAGACTCTTTTGTTTGCTTTTTATTTTTTCTTAATCTAAATAGAATTCGGACATTACTATAGGCCGAGCAATCCACAGGGCTTGACCCAAACAAAGTTTATGTGTGCAAGTACAAGGGCGATAAGCCAAAACGTTTGTTTTCATCTTCAAAGAAAAGCCATATCATTGAATCTTCGAGCAAAGTGCCAAATCACAGCATAAATGCCTAGCTTGCAAGCAAATCTGAAATACTATAGCAGAGATACCCAAAAAAACAACACATCGGCAGCCAAATGAGCAACTGAATAGGGGTCTTTGAGTAAATCAGTGAAGTATAGAGCAAACCAGTGAGAAATCAGGCAATCAAGCGAGAAAATAAAGCAATAAGCAGAAAAATTGTGAGAACAAGCAAAAATATCAAACAAACAAGCAAGAAACCGGGCAACCAAACAAAATATCAAAGAAACAAACGAGAAAAACAAGGAGCAAGGAAAGGCGCGACCCATCCTCGCCCTTCTAGCCAGCCCTCTTGCAAGATTTAGGGGAAGGAGACCTCTCCGGCGGCGGACCAGGGAAGGAGGAGGAAGAGGAGGACTCAGCCTAAGGGGCTAGGGTTTGCCTGAAGGAGAGAGGCTCAGTTGAGTGAAATAGCCGTTAGGCTTCTCGACCGAACGGGTGAGGGGAAGTGTCGAGAGAGACCCGTTGTGAGGGGCAGCGTGAGGCTTTTAAAGAAGATTTCAAAGGGGTCTTTTATTATTATTATTTTTTTAATAATAATAATATTATTATTATATTTTCATTTAAATTCATCAATCCGAGTGTGATTCACTCGTGCACGAAATCACATCGAAATAGATGTCCTTCCTAGACGTTTCGGATGCACCGACGTAGTCCGTTTCGTCATCCGGGGTCGTTCGGACAACCTCGTCGACGCTCGAGTCAAAAATACATCCAATTCAACTTTCATCGTTTCAAAATTTAATTTTAATTCTGATTAATTTTGAAGCAAATAAACGTTCGAGTGATGTGAATCGCAGTGTTTGAATGCGTCGACTGTTCGAATTGGGGTGTCGTGCGCGTGAAGGTGCGAAATTGTGCACGGGGCAACCCTATGGCTTAATGATCCTATGGAGACTCATTTTGAGCTCCGTCGTGTTAGTTTTGAACTTCTAAATGTTAGAGGTCAGTAACTATACATGCGGAACTTCAAAAATGAGTAGGGAGTTGGTTCGAGTTTCTAAAACAAGGTGGTCTCATTTCTAAAGCTCTAGGATAGTCGAACGAAAAATTCTAAGGCTAGAATCTAAGCACTAAGAGGAAAGAAAGAACTCGCCAAAAATGAGGTCAACAATATGGCATACAGCTTTTTGCATACAGCTTTTTGCATACAGCTTAGAACTTATGTCTTACAGCTTATGACATATGGCATATGGTTTACGTCTTATGGCTTACGACTTACGACTTATGGTGTAGGTCTTACGACTTACAGCTTGTGGCTTACGGTTTAGACTTTGTAACATTTGGCTTAGGGCTTATAGCTTACGACTTATGGTTAACGGCTTGTGACTACTGGCAAATGGCTTAAGTCTTAGAGCAAACAACTTAACACTTACGGTTTCTGGCTTACGACATATGGCTTGTGGCTTAAGAAATATGGCCTATGGCTTACAGCTTATGGCTTACGGTATACGACTTATGGTTTGTGACATATGATTTTTGACTTGTAGCATATGATTTACGGCTTACGCCTTAAGGCTTACGTCATGTAAATTACAGTTACTACTTACGGCTTAGGGCTTACAGCTTGTGGCATACGGCTTAGGGCTTACAGCTTGTGGCATACGGCTTACGACATATGTCATACGGCTTACGGCTTGTGTCTTACACTTATGGCTTGTGGAAAATGGCTTACGGCATACAACATACGGCTTATGACTTGTGTCATATTATTTGTCTTGCGGCATGTGATTTACGATTTACGGCTTTCAGCTTGGTAGATATGACTTACATCTTATGGCTTGTGGCATACGGTTTACGGACTATGTCTTATGGCATACGACTTATGGCTTGCGGGTTGCGGCTTACTACTTATGGCTTACGACTTATGACTTACGGCTTATGACTTAGGGCTTGTGGCATACGGCTTACGACTTATGACTTACAGTTTATAGCTTACGGCATTCGGCTTATGGCTTGTTGCAAATGGCTTACAGCATACACCTTGTGACAAACGGCTTACAGCTTATAGTTGATCGCAAAAGGCTTACCACTTACGACATGCAGCTTACGACTAACGGCCTGTGGCTTATGGCTTGTGGAAACAGCTTCCGGATTACGACATATATCTTACGGCTTGTGTATTATGGCTTAGGTCTTTTGTTTATAGCTTATCGCATATGGTTTACGTCTTGTAGCATTCGGTTTACAACTTACGACTTACGACATACAACTTACGATATTCAGCTTACAGCTTATGTCTTACGACTTATGACTAACGACATACGACATGTGGTATACGACTTACAGCTTACAGCTTGTGGCATAGGGCTTACGGCTTACGGCTTAAGGCATATGGCTTACGGCTTAAGACTTGTGGCACACAGTTACGACATACGGCTTACGGCTTGTGTCATATGAGTTACAGCATACGGCTTGTGTCACACAGCTTGCGACTTACAGTTTACGACATGTTACATACGGCTTACAGCTTTTGGCATAAGGCTTACAGCTAGTGGAGTTCGTTTTATGATCTATAGCTTATGGCAAACGTCTTATGGCTTATGGAATATGTTTTACGACTAGTGGCTTAAGGCTTACGGTTTACAACTTGAGACATACGGCTTACAGTTTTTGGCTTATGTCTTACAACATACGGCTTTCAGCTTACGGCTCGAGTCGAAAGGCTTATGTCTTATGACATATGACTTATAGATTGTGACATACAGTTTACGGCTTGTGGTGTACATTTTACGTCTTACGGCATATGACTTACGACTTATGGCTTACGGCTTATGACTTATGGCTTAGGGCTTACGGTATGTAGCAAACCACTTATGGCTTACGACTTACAGCATACAGCTTACGACTTACGAATTATTTCTTATGACTTTTTACATATGGCTTACGTCTTACGGCTTACGACTTACGGCTTATGGCTTATAGCTTACGGCTTACGGCTTACTGCTTACGATTTGTGGCTTACGGGTTACGGTAACAGCTTGTAACATACGACATATGACATATAGCTCAAGGCTCGCAACTTACGGCTTATGGTTTCTGAATAATGGCTTAAGGCTTACATCAAACTGCTTACGACTTACAGTTTGTGGCTTAAGGCATATGGTTTGAGCTTACGACATACAACTTATGGCTTACGGCTTGCGGCTTATGGAGTACGGCTTATGCTTGTGGCATACGATTTACTGCTTGTTGCATACAATTTACAGCTTAAGGTATACAGCTTACAGTTTATGGCTTATAGCATACGACATATGGTTTATCGCGTGCGTCTTATGGCATATGGCATAAAACTTATGGCTTATAAAAAACGGCTTACAGCTTACAACATACGCCATACGGTTTGAAGTTTGTGTCTTACGACTTACGACTTATGGCTTATGGCATGTGAAAAACGGCTTACGGCTTATGGCATTTGGCATACGATTATGGCTTGTGGCATGCAGTTTAAAGCTTATGAAATACGGCTTACGTCTTACAGCTTGTGGCATATGGCATATAGCTTACATCTTACAGCATATGACTTAAGACTTATGGCTTACAGTTTGTGGCTTACTGCTTAAAACTTACGGCTTGTGGCATACGGCTTATGGCTTAGGAGCATCGGTTTATGCTTGTGGAAAACGTGTTATGTCATACGACTTGTAGAAAACAGATTACGACTTATGACTCACGAGTTATGGCTTGTTGAAAATGGCTTACAACTTATTGCTAATGGCTTGTGGCTTTTATCATGTGGCTTACAGTATACAACTTATGACTTACAGCTTATGGCTTGTGGGAAACGGCTTTTGCTTATGGCATAAGACATACTACTTATGGCTCGTGGCTTACGGCTTATGGCATACGAGTTACAATAAATGAAATACGGCTAGTAGCATACGATTTACGGTTTACGGTTTATGGTTTACTACTTACGACCTGCGGCGGACGGCTTACGGCTTATGGTTTATGGCTTACGTCTTATGACTTACGGCTTACGACATACGGCTTGGGGCATACAGTTTACGGCTTTTGGCCTACGACTTGTGGCATATGGCTTACGACTTAACGTTTATGGCTTGTGGCGTACGGCTTACAGCTTACGGCTTACGGCTTATGGCATGCAACAAATCCCTTATGCCTTACAGCTTGTAGCATATGGCTTACGCCATACAGCTTGTGGCAATTAGCATATGGCTTATAGATGTCACGTACGGCGTGCGACATACCACGTACGACATACGACGTACGTCGAATTTCTTGTGGAATACAACTTACGACATATAGCTTATGGCAAATGGCTTACGCCATACGGCTTACGGCTTGTGGCTTACGGCTTACGGCTTACAACGTACGGCTTATGGCGAACGGCTTACTTCTTATAGCATATGATTTACGGCTTATGGCATAAGGTTTACAGCTTGTGGCATATGATTTACAGCTATGGCTTACGGCTTTCGACTTATGGCATACGACTTACGGCTTATGTCTTACATCTTACGACTTGTGGCAAACAACTTACAACTTACGGCTTACGGGATATGGCTTACAACATACAACTTACGACTTACGTTTTACAGCTTGTAACATATGGCTTATACTTTACGGCTTATGGCTAACGGCTTACAACTTATGGCGTGCGGCTTATGACATATGGCTTGTGGCTTACGGCTTACGGCTTACGGTTTATTGCTTGTAACATATGGATTAAGGCTTATAGCTTACGGCTTACGGATAACAACTTATGGCTTCTAGATTATGGCTTATGGCTTACAACAAACTACATACGACTTACCATTTGTGGCTTACGGCATATGGCTAGTGGCTTTAGGAATACGGCTTATTGCTTACGGTATACTACTTACGGCTTGCGACATATGATTTATAACTTGTAGCATACGATTTTCAACTTTTGCCTTAAGGCTTACGTCATATAGATTACGGTTTACTACTTACGGCTTAGAGCTTATAGCTTGTGACATACTGATGCGATGCGACTTTTAATATGCTTTAAAATACAAGAATTTGATACCACCTTTTAGAAAATTTAATTTTTGGTAAATGGCTTCAAAAACTTGATGTGCGAGGTTTGCTTTTATAAATTTATATTTAAATTTTATCGTAAAAATCACAATTTTAAACGCAAGTATACGTATCGTTCAAGTAATACAGGGCTCTAGTGGAGTCCTGGTTATTGATCCCACAGGGATATTGAAAAAAAAAGTAAGAGAAACAATATAATTTTGATAGCAATATATAAATACTCTCTCTCTTTATATATATATATATATATATATATATATATATATATATATATATATATATATATATATATATATATATATATATATATATATATATATATATATATATATATATATATTCAAATTTAATCAACTAATAAATTTTAATGAAGGAAAGTAAACAATAAGCGGGAAAGTAAAGTAAGCAGTAATTAAAATTCAATGCAATCTTAAAAACGACTTTCTCTTTTTCAACTAATCCAAGAGTTATAGATTAATTATCTTTTGTAAGGAATTAATATTAAAGTATTGTGTCAAATAGAAGCATTCATATTTTTTACCCTTTAGTCCAGGTGCAAAGAACATTGACTAATCTATAGAATAGGCTCCGGATGTGTTATTAGTAAAATGGGTTAATCTAGGCTCACACTACTAGATGTCCAAGAGTGGCTATGGTCGGCCTTACCAGTAACCCATTACTTTTCTATAAACCAAATTATTAGAATTTAGTCTGTCACTCTAAAAACTAATTAATTTTACGCCCATTAAATATTATCTTCCTATTTATTTGCACTTCACTTTAAATAATCCGCGTATAGCCTGCAATTACCTAAATATTCATGTGATATCTACTAGTTAAGAATTTATCTCCGGATAGGTCTCAAAATTCTTCAATAGGTTTTAACAATTTAAATGACCAATTTAAAAAGTAAACTATTATCAGGTATTAATATCATCATAATAATTTAATATATTATATATTTAATTCTCCTACAAAATTTATTTAATTTATAATCTTTTCATAGATGAAAGGAGAAAGATAACTAACTACTCGGAACTCATTGAAATAACACAACAAAATATATTTATAAAACTTTGAACCAAAATACAAATACTTATCCGAAGTGTTCCTTCAAGAGATCCGTCGACTTCTACTGACTCCAAAGCAATGATGAAAGACTCCAACAGTAATAACACACAATAAACACTCAAAATAAACTCTCTAGATACAAAATAAAGTGGCACCCTAAGTATGGAAGAGAATAAATAAAACTAAATATGAGAGAGAAGATGGTAAAATACTAAGGGGGGGGTTTGATATTAGGGGTACAATTTTTTCTGTAGAATGGGCCTCTATTTATAGAGCTCTAAATTTGAACAGGGGTTGCCTAAGGGACCTCTTCAAAATTCATCCAAATTCAATTTATCTTCTAGAAGGTAACTGTCGTGCCTAGGCGCTGGACTCCTTGACCAGGTCGTTCACACCTCTTCACTTTGGGTCGTACCTCTTCACAATCCAGACCATTTCCTGGTGTCCAAATACATTGTATCACATGCCCTATATATTATGAGTAACTTCCAGTCTTCTAGAAGCACCAATAACCGCTTAACACCGTCAAAATAACTGCCCAAAGTCATCAAAAAAACTTAACAGCGTCTGCATCGAACTGGCGCTTAGGTGCCGGACTCTGGCGCCTAGGCTCCAGGTGAATAATTCCAAAATTTGCTCCATAAGCTCCATTTTTGCTCCTTTTTCCTTCTTTTTCTTCATTGGACTCTTTTCTTATCATATACATCCAAAAAACATGAAAATACATTTCATTAAAGCATAATATCCTTAAGAATTGAATAATAAATAAGGCATAAAAATTGGTATTTTTTAGGTAGATCAAATTCCCCCAAACTTAAACATTACTTGTCCTCAAGTAACTCTTTTAATTACATAACATAAATAACATTTGGAATGAAGTTAAAATATTTAAGATTCCTTATAATTTTTTGTTTTATAAATGCTTTAGTAAATCATTAACCAAATTTCACTAATTAAGTTTAATTTTAAGAATTTAAGAATATTTAACTACCAAATCATAAGATTTCTAACTATTTCATTTATTTCAAGAATAATTGCAGTTTATCATATTATGGTCATAGAGAATATTTACAAGAAAGAAGACTTTCATGAAATATTTTTCTAATGAAAATATATGTACATAGAAATTAAGTTAAAAATGTAATCAGTTTTCTTATTATAAGATAATTCAAGTGAAGCCAATTTTTGATTAGACATTTCCTCAAGCTTCTCCTCACATTCTCTCTTTTTTTTTAAGTGAGGATTACTATTTTTAGATAGCCTGTTAATGATTTTGAACTTCACTATCCTTAACTTATTTTCAAAAACTTATACATTTTTTTACTTAATGAATATGACATTAATAATTTATTATTTTTCAAAACTTATTTCAATCTTTTCTTTTTCAAGCAATAGTCTTGATTTCTTAGTTCAAAAATACAATTCTCTTTGCTATAAATAGAAAAATTTTCATCTTGTTATTCTTTAAGCTAAATAATTATATTCTTAAAATCAACCAAAATTTTTGAAATTTTTGTTAAGTTTACAAAATTATTTATAAATTCAAAAATTTAGGTAATCTTAAACAGATTTTGCATTCCTTATATTATGTTATTATATTTTTAAAGAAAATATTAGTTCTTAAAGGACAAATAATATTTAAATTTGATAAATGTTTTCCCTTCCCCCAAACTTCAGCTTTAGTGTAAATATGAAATCATGAAAATTTCTAAAGCATGAGAGAAAGAAATAAACAGGAATTAATCTAAGTACAATAATGATGTAGTAAGGAAAAACTAACTTCTACTTCTACACATGCTTCAATATGAATATAACAGAAATGATTAAGTATATATAGAAAAGTTTTGTAGAGCAGGAGTTAATTTAAAAAAATTATTTATTATTTTAGTTTTTTTTTAAATATTAGAACTTGCAAATTTACTAACTATTTATGAACACTAAACAATAGCCTGAAACAGAAATAAACTTTTATAGAAATTAATTCACATCTCAGTCTTAAACACAAATCAGATAATCCAGAAATAGTTTTGGCATAAAAAGTTTACATAAACACTAACAAATAAAATCACACTAAAAAAGACAAGAAACAAGAAAATACTCTAAAAACAGAATCAACAATCTTTAGAGATAAGTCACGTTACTAATCACTGTCTGTAGCTTCATCATCATCATCACCAAAAGAGAACTCCATATCATTAGGATCAACACAGGATGAAAATCTGGGACACGTAGGGAACTGAACATCATGCTCACCCTTCAGAAATCTCACTAAAGACTCGAATACTCGACATCGAAATCACTCTTTCTTTGTGTATACTCGGAAAGATGATCAATCTTCTTGTCTATAGTTTCTACTCTGCAGTGAGTTAAGAGTAACTCATGCTGCTGCTCTATGAACTAATCATGCATGGTTTCCCAAAAAGCAGATAATGGCTCAGCTGAAGTAGATGGTCTAGAAGTAGAAGCTCTACCTGAAGTAGGTAATGAACCAGAAGGTAATAAATCATAAGTCGTAAGTAGTTTGCTGTAAGCCTTAAGGCGTTTACCAGAAGCCATAAACCGTTAGCCTTGAGCCGTAAGCCGTAAGCTATAAGCTCTAAGCCATATGTTACAAGCTCTAAACCGTAAGCCGTAAGCAGTAAGCCACAAGCCGTAAGTTGTAAGCCGTACGCCATAAGCCGTAAGTCGTAAGACATAAGTCGTAAACCATAAGCCATATGTCACAAGCTATAAGACGTAAGTCGAAAGCTGTATGTCGTAAGTCGTAAGCTGTAAGCTGTATCTCGTAAGCCGTAAGTTGTAAGTTGTTTGTCACAAGCCGTAAGACGTAAGCCACAAAGTGTAAGCCATATGTCGTAAGTCGTAAGCCGTAAGAAATATGTCGTAAATAGTGTGCCACAATCTGTAAACCGTATGTCATAAGTCGTAAGCCGGATGTTGTAAGTCATAAGTCGTTCATCACAAGTCGTAAGCCGTAAGTCGTAAGTTACAAGCCGTAAGCCCTATGTCATAAGTCATGTGCCATAAGCCGTACACTGTTAGTTGTATTCCACAAGCCATATGCCATACAACGTAAGCCGTACGTGACATGGCATAAGCTGTAAGCTATTTGCCACAAGCTGTATATTGTAAGCATATGCTACAAGTCGTAAGCAGTAAGCTGTAAGCCGTAAGTGGTCTGCCACATGCCATAAGCCCTAAGCCATAAGCCGTAAGTCGTATGCTACAAGATGTAAGCCTTAAGTCATAAGCCATATGCCACAAGTCGTAAGCCGTAAGCCGTAAGCCGTAAGTCATAAGCCGTAAGTTGTAGGCTGTAAACCGTAAGCCGTAAGACATAATTTGTAAGCTGTAAGCCGTAAGCCGTAAGCCATAAGCCATATGTCAAAAGCCATTAAGAGGCAATTTGTTAGTTGTAAGCTGTATTCCATAAGCTGTAAGTCGTAAGTGATTTGCCACATGCCGTAAGGAGTAAGCCGTAAGCCACAAGCTATAAGGCATAAGGCACATGTTGTAAGCCGTAAGCCGTAAACCGTATGCCGTAAGCCGTAAACCATATGCCACAATTGTAAGTTGTATGTCGTAAGTCGTAAGTTGTTCGCCTTAAGCATTAAGCTGTAAGCCATATGCTGTAAGACATAAGCCACAAGTTGTAAGCCATATGTCGTAAGCTGTAATCTCTTGCCACAAGCCGTATTTCATAAGCCATATTCCACAAGCCGAAAGCCGTATGTCTCAAGTCGTAAGCCGTAAACTGTAAGCCTCTAGCTGTAAAACGCATGCCATAAGCCATAAACAGTTTGCCATAAGCGTATAGCATAAACCGTATTCCACAAGATATAAGCTGTATGTTGTAAGCAGTAAATCGTAAGCCGTATGACACAAGTCACATGTTGTAACTCGTATGACACAAGTCGTTAGCCGTAAGTACTAAGCCGTATGCCAAAAGTCGTAGGCTGTAAGCCATAAGCCGTATGCCACAACCGTAAGCTGTAAGTCATAAGTCATAAGCTGTAAGTTGTAAGCCGTAAGCCGAATGCTGTAAGTCATAAGTTATAAACTGTATGTTACAAGCAGTAAATCATTTGCCATAATCCATATGTGATAAGTCATGTGAATAAGTCCTAAGCTATAAGGCATAAGTCGTAAGTTGTATGCCATAAGCTGGAAGCCATTTTCCACAAGCCATAAGACACAAGCCATTAGTCGTAAGCCATATGCTATAAGTGGTAAGCCGTTTACGATTAGACATAAGCCATAAGCCGTAAGTCGTAAGCTGTTTGCCACAAGCTTTATGGTGTAAGCCATTTGGCACAAGAAATAAGCCGAATGCCATAAGTCATAAGCCGTAAGTCATATATAGTAAGTCGTATGCCACAAGTTGTTAGCTGTAAGTTGTAAGTCGTAAATTGTAAGCCATAAGCAGTAAGCTACAACCCGTAAGGCGTAAGTCATACACCATAAGTTGTATGTTATAAGCCATAAGTTGTAAGCCATATACACCAAGCCGTAAGCCATAAACTGTAAACCGCATGCCACAAGCTATAAATCGTTGGAAACAAGCTATAAGCCGTATTCTCTAAGCCATAAGCCTTCTTCCACAAGCCGTAAGCCGTAAGACACAAGTTGTAAGCCACATAATGTATGTCGCAAGTTGTAAGCCATTTGCCACAAGCCATAAGTCGTATGCCATATATCGTAAGCAGTAAGCCGTAAGCCACATGCCAAAAGTTGTAAGCCTTAAGCCGTAAGCAGTAAACTGTAATCTATATGACTCAAGCCTTTAGGCGTAAGCTGTAAATCATATGCTACAAGTCATAAATCATATGTTGCAAGCCGTAAGTCATATACTATAAGTCATAAGCCGTAAGCCACAAGCCATATGCCGTAAGCCACAAGCCGTAAGCTATAAGCCCTGAGCCATATGTTACAAGCTCTAAATTGTAAGCGTATGTCGTAAGTTGTAAGCCACAAGCCATAAGTCATAAGATGTATGCCATAAGCTGTACCCCATAAGCCGTATACCATAAGCTATAAGTCACAAGCTATAAGACGTAAGTCGTAATCTGTATGACGTAAGCCGTAAGTCATATCGTGTAAGTCGTAAGTCATAAGCTGTAAGCTGTAAGTTGTTTGCCACAAGCTGTAAGACATAAGCCACAAGTTGTAAGCCGTATACCGTAAGTCGTAAGTCGTAATCCGCAAGTCATAAACTATAAATCGTATGCCACAAGCCGTAAACTATATGCCACAAGTCGTAAGCCGTATGTCGTAAGTCTTAAGCCGTTCGCCACAAGCTGTAAGTAGTAAGCCGTAAGTCATAACTCATAAGCTACAAGCAGTAAGCCGTATGCCATAAACCATTTACTATAAGTCGTATACCATAAACTATATTACATAAGCCACATGCTGTACGTCGTAAGTCGTAAGCTGTTTGACCCAAGCTATATACCGTAAGCAATATGCTACAAGCAGTAAGTCGTAAGCGGTGTGCCACATGCCATAACCCATAAGCCATAAGCTGTAAGCTGTAAGACTTATGCCACAAGCTGCAAGTCTTAAGCCGTACGTAAGCCATAAGACTTATGCCAGAAGCTGTAAGTCTTAAGCCGTAAGTCGTACATCATAAGTTGTAAGTCATAAGACGTAAATCAAAAGCCATAAGCCATAAGCTGTAAGCCGTAAGTCGTAAGGCATAAGTTGTAAGCCGTAAACCTTATGCTACAAGCCGTAATCAAAAAGTCATAAGCCGTATGTCATAAGTTGTAAGCTGTTTCTCATAAGCTATAAGCTGTAAGCCACAAGCTATAAGTCGTATGTTTTATGCCGTAAGTCGGAAGCCGTTTCGTAAAAGCCATAAGCTGTAAGCCATGAGTCGTATACTATAAGCCACAAGCCAAAAGCCATAAGCCAAAAGCCAAAAGCCGTTAACTGTAAGTTGTAAGCAGTTTGTAGCAAGCTATAAGCCATAAGTCGTAAGCCGTAATTCGTTTACCACAAGTCGTATGACATAAGTCGTTTGCCATATGCCATAAACTGAATTTTGTAAGATATAAGACATAAGCCTTAATTCATAACCCGTATGCCACAAGCCTTAAGCGGTAAGCCATAAGCATTATGTCGCAACCCGTAAGCCGTAAGTTGTATGTCGTAAGACGTAAGCCGTATGCCACAAGCAGTAAAACGTAAGTCGTATGTCACAAGCTGTTTGCTGTAAGCTGTAAACTACATGCCACGAGCCATAAATCGTATGCCAAAAGTCATAAGTTGTATGCTGTAAGTCGTAAGCTATTCTCCACAAGCCATAAGCCATAAGTTGTAAGCCGTAAGACACAACCTCTAAGTCGTATGGCGTATGTCATAAGTTGTAAGCCGTATATCATAAGCCATAAGCTGTATGCGATATGTCGTACGCCGTAATCCGTACGCCACAAGTCATTAGACGTATGTCGTAAGCCATAAATCGTAAGTCGTATTCCGTAAGTTGTAAATCGTATGAAACAAGCTGTAACCGTATGCCACAAACTGTAAACAGAACGCCAAAAGCTGTAAGACGTAAGCAATAAGCCGTATTTCGTAAGTCACAAACTATAAATCATAAGCAGTATGCTATATGCCTTAAGCCATTTTACATAAGTGATAAGTCATAAGCCGTAAGCTTTGAGTCTTAAGCTACATGTCGTATGTCGTATGTTACAAGCTGTAACTATAAGTTGTAATCCATGAGTCGTAAGTCGTATGCCGTAAGCTGAAAGCCATTTGCCACAAGACATAAGCCGTAAGCCGCAAGCCGCAAGCCACAAGCCGTTAGACTTAGGTCGTATGCTGTAAGTGGTAAGCCGTTTGCGATAAGCCATAAGCCGTAAGCCGTTTTCCACAAGCTTTATGGTGTAAGCCATTTGCCACAAGCTTTATAGTGTAACCTATTTGCCACAAGCCATAAGCCGAATACCTTAAGTCATAAGTCGTAAGCCATATGTCACAAGCCATAAGTCGTAAGTCGTAAGCTGTAAGTCATAAGCAGTAAGCCAAAACTCATAAGCCATAATTCATATGCCACAAGCCATAAGATGTAAGCCATATCCACCAAGTCGTAAGTCATAAATCTTAAATCGCATGCCACAAGCTATAAATCGTATGCACAAGCCATAAGTCATGTGCTGTAAGCCGTAAGTCATTTTCCACAAGTCGTAAACCGTAAGCCGTATGACGTATGTCGCAAGCTATAAGCCGTATTCCACAAGTTGTATGTGGCAATTCCACGTGTCGTAAGCAGTAAGCGGTAAGTCGTACGTGATCTACCTAAAAAATATCCATTTTTATGCCTTATTTATTATTCAATTCTTAAGGATATTATGCTTTAATGAAAGGTGTTTTTATGTTTTTGGATGTAGATGATAAAAAAAGAGTCCAATGAAGAAAAAGAAGGAAAAATGAGCAAAAAGGAGAAAAAATGGAGCTTATGGAGCAAATTTTGGAATTATTGGCCTGGAGCCTAGCCGCCAGAGTCTGGCGCCTAAGCGCCAGTTCGATACAGATGTTGTTAAGTTTTTTTGATGACTTTGGGCAGTTATTTTGACTGTGTTAAGCGGTTATTGGAGCCTCTGAACTGGAATTAAAAATGTTACCTGCACTTTTAAAGTATGCAATTCTTGGAGATTCATTAATTTTACCTATAATTATATCTTCAGAATTAAGCAAAGATCAAGAAGAACAATTAATAGGAGTTCTGAAGAATTATAAGAAAACTTTTGGTTGGACTATCGCAGATATAAAAAGAATAAGCCCTTCTATCTGTATGCATAGGATTTTAATGGAAGAAAATTGTAAACCCACTATTGAACTCCAAAGAAGATTAAATCCAATTATGAAAGAAGTTGTTAAAAAAGAGGTTTTAAAATGGTTAGATGCTGGAATTAATTACCCTATTTCGGATAGTCAATGGGTAAGTCCTATTCATTGTGTTCCTAAGAAAGGAGGAGTAACTGTCATTGTTAATGAAAAAAATGAATTAATCCCAACAAGACAAGTTACTGGATGGCGAATTTGCATTTACTATCAAAAATTAAACAAAGCCACTAGAAATGATCATTTTCCTTTACCTTTCTTGGATCAAATGCTCGATAAACTTGCTGGACACTCATATTTATACTTTGTGGATGGATATTTTGGTTATCATCAATTACCTATTGCTCCTGAGGATCAAGAAAAGACAATATTTACAAGTCCTTATGGAACATTTGCCTTTAGAAGAATGTCTTTCAGTTTATGCAATGCACCTGCAACTTTTCGAAGATGTATGATGTCAATATTTTGTGATTTAATTGATAAAGGAATTGAAGTATTTATGGATGATTTTTCAGTTTTTGGAACTTCTTTTGAATCTTGCTTAGAAAATATAACGAAATTTTTAAAGAGATGTGAAGAAACAAATTTAGTTCTAAACCGGGAAAAAGTCGATTTATGGTCACGAAGGCATTGTACTTGGACATAAAGTTTCACAAATAGGGATGGAAGTTGATCGAAGCAAAAGTGAAAATTATTGCTGAACTACAACCACCTACTACTGTTACTGATGTAAAAAGTTTTCTAGGTCATGCTGGATTTTATAGGAGATATATAAAGGATTTTTCTAAAATTGCTAAACCTATTTGTCATTTATTAGAAAAAGACGCTAAATTTGAATTTAATGAAGATTGTCTGAATGCGTTCAATATTCTGAAAGAAAAATTAATCACTGCACCTGTCATTGTTGCACCTGATTGGAATAAACCTTTTGAATTAATGTGTGATGCAAGTGATTATGCAATCGGAGCTGTATTAGGACAAAAATATGAGAAAATTTTCAAAGTTATATACTATGCTAGCAAAACTCTTACTGAAACTCAAATAAATTACACTACTACTGAAAAAGAGCTTTTAGCAATAGTACATGCCTTTGATAAATTTAAACCATATCTTCTTGCAACAAAATGTATCGTGCACACTGATCATTCTGTCATTAAGTATTTAATATCTAAAAAGGATGCTAAACCTAGATTAATCAGATGGGTTTTACTTTTACAAGAATTTAATTTTGAAATTGTAAACATAAAGGGAATTTACAACCAAATTGCTGATCATTTATCAAGAATTAAAAATAATAATGAGAAATTTTATGAAGAAATATAAATGAGAAATTCTCGGATGAGCAATTATATGTCATTCAAGGATTACAAATGCTTTGGTATGATGATATAGTTAACTATTTGGTTAGCAATATTTTACCATATAGGATAAATAGTAAGTTTATTAAGAAATTCAAGAATGATTGTATATCATATATTTGGGAAGATCCTCATTTATTTAAATTAGGAAAAGATTTTGTGATTCGAAGATGTGTACCTTATGAAGAAACTTTTGCAATTATTCAAAAATGTCATAATTCTGAATTTGGATGACACTTTGGAGTGGATAAAACTGCATTTAAAATTTTAAATTCAGGATTTTATTGGCCTACTTTATTTAAAGATGTTAGACATTATGTGAAAACTTGTGATCGATGTCAAAGAATTGGAAATATATCCAGAAAAGATGAAATGCCTCTAACTTTATATTAGAAATTGAAATTTTTCAATGTATGGGGTTTAGACTTTATGAGACCTTTCGTACCATCATCTGGAAAGATTTATATTTTATTAGCAGTTGATTATGTTTCAAAGTGGATCGAAGCTGTAGCTTTACTGAACTGTAATTCCAAAAGTGTTTCAAAATTTTTAAAGAAAATGATTTTTACAAGATTTGGAATGCCCAAGATAATTATCACAGATGGGGAAAGTCATTTCAGAAATATAAGAATTCAATCATTACTAGAAAAATTTAGAATTAAGCATAGAATTGCAACTGCTTATCATCCTCAAACAGGTGGAATGGCTGAAGTGTCAAACAGAGAAAATAAAAAAAATATTAGAAAAGACTGTTAATCCTAAAAGAATTGACTGGGTTGATAGACTTGATTCTACATTATGGGCTTATAGAACAGCTTATAAGACACTTATCTGTTGAACTGGAGCATAAAGCTTATTGAGCGATAAAGGAATTCAATTATAATTTGAATATTGCAGGAGAAAAACGATTATTACAACTGAATGAAATGGAAGAAATAAGAAATGAGTTTTATGCAAATGCAAGAATTTATAAGGAAAGAATGAAGAAATTGCATGACAAAATGAATTCAAGGAAAATATTCGAGCCTGGACAAGAAGTGTTATTATTTAATGCTCGATTAAAACTTCTCTCTGGAAAATTAAAATCTAAATGGATGTGACCATTTATAATTGAGAAAGTATACCCTTATGGAGCTGTGGATATTAAAGATCCCAAAACTGGAAAAATATTTAAAGTTAACGGATTAAGACTAAAGCCTTATATGGGAGAAATAAAATTAAATTACAAAGAGGCTTATGAGCTGAGTCTACCCGATTAATTCAATTAATTAGGTCGGGTTGACGACGTTAAACCAAGCGCTTTGTGGGAGGCAACCCATATTTATTATTTTGAGTTTTATTGTTGTAAGGTTATGCCTTAGTTTTAACTAAATTTTTATATAACTTCTAAAAATAGAAGGCTAACGAGTCTGTATTGGCTTAAGCCAGACATTTTATTGGAGTATATAGAAGTTAGACTTGAACCACTCTATGTCAAATGTGAGTAAAAAGGAGATCAAGTTAACCTTCGCTTGTGATTGTTTGTGATTTGATTTTTTGTAATTGTGTTTGTATGTTGATCATACCCATTTATTAGATTTATTTTTACGACCGAAACTTGCAAAATCTGACGATATGCGAATGGATTCGATCGAGGTTCTGGCTCCTAGGCTCCAAAAGTCGGCGCCTAAGCGCCAGAATAACTAGCATATCGATGATCCGGCGCCTAGGCAACAGATTCTGGTGCCTAAGCGCCACAGTTACAGATCGTGGAAAAACCAAAATTCTTCAGTTTTTCACACAAAATCTCTTTATATATAGCCTATTTTTCATCCCCAATCCCATTATAACACTAATTTTGAGCAGAAAAATTCATTTTGGGAGGAGATAGGAAGGATTTGGAGGCAATGGATAGAGGAAATCATGGAAATGAGGTAAGAGACAAATCTCCTAAAGATCCTCAGCCTTATTTTAATGGTTTTATTGTTGTTAGTCTGGAGAAAATGTTTAGTCGAATGGATAAGATTGAAGCAGAACTTCTAAGTATTGGTAATCATCTCCATGAGATGTACCACCAATACGAACACTTGGAATGGCAAACCAAACTTCAATATGATTACATGGCTACCTATCATGACACTCAAGTAGAAATGTACGTGAAGAACAAGTGGATTGATGAAAAGACGGCTTTGGAATTTCCAAGGGCGTTGGTGTTCTATCACTTCGATCCTAGCGAACTTCATTGCGAAAGAGATGAAAATTGAAGATCGGTGTTAAATAGATTCTATATGTGTTTTAGGTGTGATCGAGTCTTGTGTTAGTGTGATGAAAATCTCATGTGTGTGTTTGCTTAAATTGTTCAATGTGTGTTGCTGGATTTGAATGTTTGCTTTAGATATGTTTTTGTTTATGTTATTTGTAAAATGATGAACCTTAATACAAGTCTTGTATTGAAAGTTATTGAATTTCGAATGGATATTAGGATTTTGAATTGAAGAATTTGGATACCTTTGTGTGGATCTATACTATCAATTTAAATTAATCGTAAAAATATTTGGAGGATATAAAATGGATTAATACTCTCATAAGAATAATTAGGAGTCAAATTTGATAAGATTTGGTGGAAAATATTTAATTTAAATTGAATTTTTTGGAAAGGTGAGTCTGGCGCCTAGGCGCCAGAATTCGGCGCCTAAGCGCCGGTTCAGCCTGAACCAAAAAACTCATATTCTTAAACCTCCTCCACACCATTTTTGATGCCTAAGCTTCCTTCTCCATAGTTTTTCACCAAAATACCACATAGAGATCCCATTTAGAGCCAGATTTTCAAGTTTTTAAGCTTGAAATCACCCGATTTCTTCATCTCGAGGTCAGATCTACATTCTAAACTCATTATTTTTCATTTTTACCATGGATTTTGCTCTCATTTAGAAAAACCAAAATTTTAAGAAAAATTTTGATTTTTTATGGTCAAATCCATGAATCTTTAAGCTCTTTCAAGTTTGAAAAGCTTAAATTAGTTTATTTTCCTAGATCTGCTGAATTTAATTCACGTTTTTCTTTCACGTTTAGATGGCACCCAAATCTAAGCGAGGAAAAGAATGAGAAAATTTTGATCGTAGCAAGTTTGTCACTGCTGCTGCACATTTCTGTTACAATGATTTTGCTACGACTCGAAAGTTTATCTCGAAGCGAAGTTTTTATAATCTTGGAGGAAGAATTGAGGAAACAATCGTTGCACTCACGACGATTATCTATTCTCTTGTCGCCGTTATTCCGTGGTTGAGAGTTTATGCCAATTTTGGATCAAGGATACGAGATTTTCGTTCGAGGAGTTGAGTAGATTCACTCGAACGCATCAATATTTTCTATGGCTGCCGAACATAGAGTGTTATTATTCGGTTTATCTCCATTTAAGGAAGATTTAGCATGATCATTACTACTGATAATCGGAGCTGGAAGATTGAACGGTAAGGTAATTTTTCATCTTGTAAGCTCAATGGTATTTCCAAGGCATGGCACTACTTTATTTCTGCTCGTCTCCTTCCATCCAACCATCTAAGTGAAGTTACCAAAGATAGAGATATTCTAAACTACTGCATTCAAGAGAGGAAGTCTATTGATGTAGGGAGCATCATTTATGATTCTATAGAGGCTACTGCTCGTTCTAGCACATCTATTGGACTTGGTTTTCCATCTCTGATAGGTATTTGATTTATTACCTAAAATGATAGGTATTTCTTTATCTTCTTCCATATCTAGAACAATGAAATCCACAGGGAAGATAAATGTATCTACCTTAACAAGAATATCCTCTATAACTCCTTTAGGATAAGTGATCGATCAATCAGCTAACTGAAGAGTTATAGTGGTAGAAGAAATCTCTCCTAAATCTAACCTTCGAAAGATTGAAAATGGCATGAGATTAATACTAGCTCCTAAATCACATAAGGCTTTTCCACATAATTTTTCTCCAATAGCACATGGTATAGTGAAACTTCCAGGATCTTTATGTTTTTAAGGTAATTTCTTTTTAATTATTGGACTACATTCTTCACTTAATGCAACAGTTTCATAAGCTTCAAATTTTCTCTTCTTGCTTAAAATATCCTTCATAAATTTTGCATAACTTGGCATTTGCTCCAAAGCTTCTGCAAAAGGAATGTTAATGGTAAGTTTCTTAAAAATTTCAAAGAACTTAGAAAATTGATGGTCAAGCTTCTGCTATTTAAGTCTTTGAGGAAAAGGTGGTGATGGTCTTTCAACTCCCACGTCAATAGGTACAACAGTATGATCTTTACTTGGAGAAAGGCTATCTTTAGGCTTTTCAATCTCTTTTTCAATCTCATTCCGTGTTTTCTATATTAATTCCTTTCCACTTCTAAGTTGTACAGCTTTTACTTGTTCATGTTCTTTTCCAGATCCTTTAGGATTTATTTCTACATTGCTAGGCAGTGTTCCTTGAGGTCTGTAATTAATGAATTTAGCAATTTGACCCATCTGATTCTCAATATTACGAATAACAGTGTTTTGACTTTGTAGCTGATTGCTCAGTTGCAAGATCAATTCTTCTACAAACAACTTTTTCTGTTGATTGTTATAACCAGGAGGATAAGTTGGTTTATAGTTTGAATTTCCTTGATTGTTCCAATTTGGATTAACTTGATGTCCATTACTCCAATTAAAATTAGGATGATTTTTCCAACCAGGATTATAATAATTAGAATAAGGATTATTAGTTTTACTAGCAATTGCTTGCAAAGTTTCTATTGTTTAAGATTCATTAGAATTTGCAAAATTATCATTACTTACATTTGATATATTAATAGCAAAATTATCTAATTTCTTAGATATATTAGCCACTTGTGAAGCAAAAATAGAAAAGACTTCATTATCTTGAATATTAGCCATTCTTTTAGGATTAACCCTTTCAGAAGGCCATTGAAAATTGTTATTATCCACTTCTTCAATTAAAATGTAGGCTTCTTCAAATGTTTTAGCAATTAAAGAACCACCAGCTGTAGCATCAATAATAGATCTAAGTGATCCAATAAGTCCATTATAAAATGTTTGAATAATTAACCAATCTGGTAAGGCATGATGAGGACATTTTCTTAATAGTTCCTTAAATCTTTCATAAGCTTCATAAATTGTTTCTCCATCAAATTGCATAAAATATTTAGCAAGGAATTTTTGTGCCATGTCTGCCCATGTTTTAATAGAACAAGTTGCTAATGAATCAAGCCACATCTTTGCTTTATCTTTTAAGGAAAAAGGAAAGAGTCTAAGCCTAATAGCATCATCAGAAATATTATTATATTTAAAGGTAGCACAAAGTTCTAAAAAACTAGCAAGGTGTAAATTTGGATCCTCATTAGGTGTTCCTCCAAATTGATTGTTTTGAACCATTTGAATAATAAAAGGTTTAAGCTCAAAAGAATTAGTATCTACAGCTTGAATTTGAATACTAACATGAAGTTCATCAGTCGTAAGGTTTTGACTAACGGCTTACGACTTACGGCTTATGACTAACGACTTACGGCTTGTGGCATACAACTTACGACTTACGGCTTATGGCTTGTGGCATACGGCTTACGGCTTATAGCTTGTGGCATACAACTTACGACTTATAGCTTGTGGCATACAGCTTATTGCTTATGACGTATGGCACACAGCTTACGACTTATGTCATACAGGTTACGTCATATGGCTTGTGTCATATGACGTACAATTTACAGCTTATGGCATGTCACATATGTCTTACAACTTACAGCATACAGTTTACAGCTTGTGGAATATGGTTTATGGCATACGGCTAATGGAAAAAGGCTCACGGCTTACGACATACATTTTATGGCTAGTGGTTTGTGACTTACGGCTTACTGCTTGAGACATATGGTTTACGGCTTGTGGAAAAGGGCTTACGGCATAGGGCTTACAGCTTAAGGCTTATGTCTAACGGCATACAACTATCAAATTACGGCTTGGAGTGAACGGCTTAAGACTTGCAACATAAGACTTACAGCTTGTGGCATACGGTTTACGGCTTGTGGCGTACAATTTACGGCTTACGCCAAATGGTTTACGACTTACGGCTTATGCCTTACTTCATGTGGCAAATCACTTACGGCTTACATCTTACGCCTTACGCCATACAGCTCACGGCTTACGCCATACAGCTTACGACTTTTGGCATACGATTTACGGCTTGTGGCGTGTAGTTTACAGCTTACAACAAACAGCTTGTGGCATACTGCTTATGGCTAACAGCTTATGACTTATGCCATATGGCTTAGGGGTTGTGTCTTACGGCTTACAACTTATTGCTTATGGCTTGTGGAAAATGACTTACAACATACATCATACAGCTTGTGGCATTTGGCTTGTGGCCTACGACTTACGGTTTATGACTTACAGCATAAGGCTTACAGCTTAAGGCTTACGGGTTGTGGCTTGCTACTTATGTCTTATAGCTTAAGGCTTACGGCTTATGGCATACAACTTACGACTTATGACTTACGAAATTCAACTTATGGCTTGTGTCAAATGCCTTATGTCATACAGCTTGTGGCAAATGGCTTATGTCATACGGCTTGTGGCAATTGGATTACGGATTACGACTTACGGCTTATGGTTTGTTGCAAATGACTTATGGTTTTTGGCTTGTGGCTTATAGTATACGACTTGTGGCTTACAACTTATGGTTTGTAGGAAACAGCTTTCAGCTTACTACATACGACATACGGCTTACGGCTTGTGGCTTCTGTCTTACAAATTATGCTTACAACTTATGTCTTGTGGGAAACAGCTAACAGCTTATGGCATACTGCTTACGAAATATGGTTTACAACTTGTAGCATCCGGTTTGCGACTTATGACTTACGGCTTACGGAAGACGGCTTACGACTTATGGCTTACATTTTATAACTTATGCCTTACAACTAATGACTTGGGGCATACAGCTTACGGCTTAAGGCTTACGGCTTGTGGCATACGACTTACGGCTTATGGCTTATGGCTTACGGCTTACAGCTTTCGACATATGACACACCGCTTTCGGATTACGGCAAACTACTTATGGCTTGTAGCTTATGGTTTACAACATATTGCTTGTGGCAAACAGCTTATGGATGATGGCATGTCACGTACGACTTTTAGCATACGACGTATGGCTTGTTGAATACAATTTATAGTATACGACTTATGACAAATGGCTTACAGCTTACGATTTACGGCTTACGGCTTACAGCTTGTGGCTAATGGCTTATGAATTATGACCTACGGCTTATGACTTTTAGCGTAATATTTACGACTTAAGGCATATGATTTACAGCTTACAACTTACGGCTTACAACTTACGGCATACGGCTTGCGGCTTATGGCTTACTTCTTACGGTTTGTGGTAAATGACTTACGGGTTACATCTTACAGGATACAGCTTAGGGCTTACAGCATACAGCTTACGACTTACGTCTTACAGCTTGTGACATATGGCTTATGGATTACGACTTATGGTTTACGGCTTACGGCTTATGGTGTATGACTTACGACTTAAGGCTTATGGTTTAGAGCTTGTAACATTTGGCTTAGGGCTTATAGCTTACAGTTAATGGTTTATGGCTTCTGGCAAACAGCTTAAGGCTTACAACAAACTGCTTCCAACTTACGGTTTGTGGCTTGCGGCATATGGCTTATGGTTTAAGGAATATGGCTTATGACTTATGGCTTATAGCTTGCGGTATATGACTTTTGGCTTGCGACATATGATTTTTGACTTGTAGCATACAATTTATAGCTTATGCCTTATAGCTTACGTCATATAAATTATAGTTTACTACTTACGGCTTAGGGCTTACAGCTTGTGGCATACTGCTTAAAGCTTACGTCATATGGCATATGACTTACGGCTTGTGGTATATGGCTTACGGCTTGCGACATACACCTAAACCGTAAGCAGTAAACTGTAATCTATATGACGCAAGCCTTATGGCGTAAGGTGTAAATCGTATGTTTACGGTTTGCGACATACGTCATATGGCTTGCTTTTTACAGCTTACAGCTTGTGAAAATTGGCTTACGACTTACGACTTACAACATACGGCTTACGACTTGTATCATACAATTTATGGCTTGTGGCCTGCGGTTTTTGGATTATAGCTTACAATTTGGTGGATATGGCTTCAACTTATGGCTTGTTGCATACGACTTATGGCACACGACTTACGGCTTACCGGTTGCAACTTAGTGCTTATATCTTACAACTTACAACTTCGACATACAACTTACGGCTTACAGCTTGTGGCATAAGGCTTCTTACTTAAGACTTATGGCTTATGACATACGACATTATGCTAAATTCTTGTGGCAAATGGCTTACACCTTACAGCTTGTGGAAAAAAGCTTACGGCTTATGACTTACAACTTACAGCTTACGGCTTATGGCTTATCGCGAACGGCTTACCACTTACAACATACAACTTACGACTAATGGTTTGTGGCTTATGTCTTGTGAATTATGGCTTATGACTTGTGGCAAATGGCTTCCAGCTTACGGCATACGGCCTACGGCTTACGGCTTAGGACTTATGCTTATGGCTTATCGCGTATGGTTTATGGCATATGGTTTACGACTTGTAGCATACGATTTATTACTTATGACTTATGGCATACAGTTTACGGCATTCAGCTTATGGCTTATGGCTTATAACTTAAGTCTTATGATTAACGGTTGCGGCTTATGGCAGATGGCTTATGGCGTGTTGTTTACGGCTTACGACTTACGGCTTACGGTTGTGGCATACGGCTTACAGCTTACAGCTTATGACTTGTGGCACCCAACTTACAGCTTACGGTGGCTTATGGCTTACAACTGATGACTAACGGCATGCGGCTTGTGGCATGTAGCTTACAACTTATGACTTACGGTGGTAGCATGCGGCTTTCGGCTTATAGCTTACGACTTGTGGCACACAACTTAACGGCTTGTGCATACAAGTTACGGCATACAACTTGTGTCATACGGCTTATGTCTTACAACTTACAATATTTCACATACGACTTACAACTTACGACATACGGCTTACGAGTTGTGGAATATGGTTTATGTTATACGGCTTGTGGCAAACAGCTTATGGAATACATTTTACAACTAGTGGCTTACGACTTATGGCTTACGGCTTGAGACATAAGGCTTTTGGCTTGTTGAATACGGCTTATGACATACAGCTTGTGGCAAGAGCTTACGGCTTACTAGATACCGCTTACAAATTGCGGCTTATGACTTACGACACACTGGTTACAGCTTACAATTTGGGGAGAACGACTTACAACTTACGACATATGACTTACAGTTGTGGCATACGGTTTACGGCTTTTGGCATATGGTTTACGGCTTTTGGCGTGTGGTTTACAACTTACGACTTACGGCTTATGGTTTACGCCTTACGACATGTGGCAAACCACTTACGGCTTATGGCATACAGCTTATGGCTTACGAATTACGTCTTACGGCTTTGAACATACGGCTTATGGCTTACGGCTTACGACTTACGACTTACGGCTTACGGCTTCCGGCTTACAGTTACGGCTTACGGCTTATAGCTTACGTCTTATGTCTTACAGCTTACGGTTTACGGTTTACGCCTTTTAGCTTATGGCTTACGATTACAGCTTGTGAGATACAGCATAAGACATACAACTTAGAAATTAGAGCTTACGGCTTACGACTTCTGGCTTCTGGATGGCTTAAGGCTTACAGTAAATTGCTTACGACTTACGGTTTGTGGCTTACTACATACGACTTGAGGCATATGACATACGGCTTACGACATAAGGCTTATGGCTTATGGTGTAGGACTTATGGCTTGTGACATACGATTTACGGTTGTTGCGTATGATTTATAGCTTAAAGCATAGGTTTATGATTTATGGCTTACGACATTCGGCTTATGGCTTGTGACGTACGGTGTACGACTTACAACATATGACATATAACTTATGGCTTATAGCATACGGCTTACAGCTTGTGATGTACGTCATACAACTTAGGGGTTGTGTCTTACGACTTATGATTTATGGCTTATGGCTTGCGAAAAATGGCTTACGACTTACGTCATACAGCTTATGGCATTTGACTTACGTCTCACAGCATACTGCTTGTGGCATACGATTTACATCTTACGGCTTGTGGCATAAGGCTTACGTCTTACAACAAACGGCTTATGGCTTACGGGTTGCGGCTTACTGCTTATGGCTTACAGCTTACGACTTACAACTTGTGGCATACGGCTTACGACTTATGACTTACGACTTATGGCTTACGACATTTAGCTTATGGCTTGTGGCAAATGGCTTATGTCATACACCTTGTGAGAAACGAATTACAGCTTACGAATTATGGCTTATGGCTTATGGCTTGTTGCAAATGGTTCGTTGCTTTTGGCTTGTGGCTTACAGTATACGACATGTAGCTTACAGCTTATGGCTTGTGGGAAAAGGATTCTAACTTACTGCATACAACATACAGCTTATGGCTAATGGCTTATGACTTACAAATTATGCTTACGGCTTATGGCTTGTGGGAAATAGCTTACAGCTTATGACATACAGCTTACGACATATGGTTTATGACCCTCGATGGCGATGCTTAACGTTATAAGTGTTAACAAATGTAAACATATATATATATATATATATATATATATATATATATATATATTCAATAATAGCAACATCACCCCTTATCAACGCAAGTATACGTATCGTTCAAGTAATACAGGGCTCTAATGGAGTCCTGGATATCGATCTCACAGGGAAGTTTAGAGATTACAAACTAATTACAACAGTTAAAATAAGTATCAAGTAAACATAAATTAAGAACAATTATACTAAATTCTACCACTAATGTTGAACGGAAAGTTACAATATAGAAAAGTATCTTCCCCCTTGTTAAGAGAATTAAGTGAATGGATAATTAAATTAGTTAGAATTATATTGTGTCAAATAGGATCATTCATATTATTTACCCTTTGGTCAAGGCATAAAGAACATTGACTAATCCCATGCTTGGTTACTGAATCTGCGGCTAGGACGGGAGGATACCGGCTCTCACTTTGGAGCTCCCACATTCCACTCGTCTGAGGGCTAACATCTACACTTTAGCACCCAAACGATAGGACCGAATTAAGGATTTTAGTCTGTCACTCTAAAATCTCCAATTCTACGCCCGATAAGTAATATTTCCCTATTTATTTGCACCCTCCTTTCAAGGACTTTGACCTCCCTAAATCTTGGATGTAATCCTTACTTTAATTATTAAATCAACGTATTTTAACAGATCAATTGGCCAGATTGAAAATAAATTAAGATTTAAGTAAAAAGATTATCACAATTTTTATTGAATATTTTAGGCACAACTAATTCAATTTTCCATTTCACAAAATCTCATAACAATGAGAATGACAGAGAAGACTAATCAGAATGAATAGGAAGAATAACACAAAACTTGGATTTCATATATAAATCAAAGTTACGAAATATTAAACACAACTTATCTTGATTTTCTCCCCAAGCAAACTCTTTGAATTTCCTCTGACTCTTCCTTCTTGTACAACACACTCACTTACTCACTATTAGACTAACTCTTTTTGACTCTCTAGGACACACACACACACACGTATTTTAGCCTAAATTCATCTCTTTTTAAAGAGATAGAAAATTTCCAAAGGTTGCTTAAGCATCTCTTCAAAAAGCGTCCACATTAGATGAATTTTGGACTAAACCGACCTTCTCGCCGTCGACGAGCTTCTAGAACATGTGCCAACTGCTAAGGCTCGTTGTCGGTGGGCTCAATCTCGCCGTCGATGGGCTCCCATATAATATTTTTTTATTCTCTAGAAAAATGCGTCGGTGACGGGCAAGATCAATTTATGTCTTTTTTTGTCCTTTTTGATCCAGATTCGCTCCTTTTCGCATCTTTTTGATCTATTGTCTATTAATCTTCATTCTTGCAACAAAACATAGAAAATACCTTTCTTTAAAGTGCAATATCATCAAAATTAATGTAAAATCGGTATGAAATTCTCAATCAATTTTTCTTTGGACAAAATCCCTTAAACTTAACTACTTGTCCTCAAGTAATCTTGATACTACATGAAAGTAATGATTATTTGGGTAAAGCTTTAATTCAGACACATTATGAATTTGATTTTAAATAAATATTATAGTAAATTTTATTAGAAAGATTTTTAGATAATTAAGTTAGCTCTATAGATGTAAGGCTATCTAGTCATCATGTTTAAAAGTTATAGTCTTCTATCCATTTCAAGAATGACTATACATTGCAATATTAAATTATTTTAGGATGTTCAGATGATTGGGAATTCATGAAAACACTACTCGGTAAAAATACTAATCCATATATATAAGTTCGAAATGTAATTGAGTCTACCCTTTAAGTTGATTCAAATGAAACAATTTTTGATAAGACATCTCACGTAAGCTTCTCCTCACTTACTTTTTCTTTTTATTTGGATTGCATTTCAATCTTATATATATATATATATATATATATATATATATATATATATATATTTCTTTTCTTTTTAGGGATTGTTTTTCAATCCTTCTTTTTCTTTTTCAAGTGAGGATTATTGTATCTGGATAGCCTGTTAATAATTTTGAACTTCATTTTTCTCTTCCTAAAATTGAAACTTGAAACATTTCCTTATCTTATAAGTATTTCATAGTTTTTACCTTATTGAGTTTCAATCTTTTCTTTCTCAACTAAAATCCTAAAATATTCAATATCTCAAAATATCTATAATCTTATCCTCTTATCCCAAATATCTTAATCCATAGAATTAATTTAATCACTAAAAATATTTCTTTTAACCTTCTATAATATTTAAATAAATTAATTCTAGTTGACTCAATTAAATTTACTACAAAAATTATTTTTAATAATAATAATTTTTAAAAATATTTAATTGAGAACATATAATAGTTAATCTTATTCTTTCCCCCCCCAAACTTAAATTTTTCTATCTAATCATATAGGTGGAAAGAAAAATACTGTAAATTTAAATCATACCTTTGTGCTTTAGGTATTTCCCCTTTTTCCTTGAATTTTTTGCAGGTTCTTTTTTGCATCTCATCACTTAATTGCCCTGTACTGTTAAGAATTTTCTATACATATATAACATTAAAGAATTTGTTGGGTAAGAAAATTTTGAAATAAGCACAAATTACTAACACAATTTCCTATTACATTTAATTACACTATTCTAAGAACATTAAACACAAAGATCACATATATTTTAGTAGTTCAATTTCAGAGTTACTGTCACAATCTGCAAAAGAACTATTTGTTTTTAACAAAGCTAAACTAATGTAAATAACTTACACAACACAATAAAAACAAATCCAAAACTGAAGTAATAATATAAAGAAAACAAACATACATATGACAACAAATATCTGATCACAAAATCTAAGGGAAAATATTAAAATCCCATCCAATATCCTCATCTCCCTGTTCAGCTGGTGGATTGGGCTGGTAGTGTGTATAATGAGGGCACTCCAGAAATGTCACTTCAAGCTCTCCTCTCCTATAGAAATTCTCCGCATCATAGTAAGCTATTTCAAACTCAGAATGCCTCTGGAGATATTCACTATCGTGATCGTGCCTCCGCTCTAATCCTTCAATCCTCTGATCTATATGCTCCAACTTTTCATCCAACTTCTCAAAACTTTTTCGCTGCAGCGTCATTTCATTCATCAAGTCAGAGAGTGTAGGAGTACTATGGGCAGGAGGATCATAACTAGTAGAGGGAATATCCCTATTAGTTGAAGGTGCATAACTCGTTGTCCCAGATCTCCATCCTCAATGGGATTCATAAGTCTTTATACTAGCCTTTTTAATGGGTTTCATAGGATGAACCCATTCCTCATCATCTCTAGCCTCTACTCCAGATAACTGGCAGAGTGCATATATCAGACCAGGATGTCCCAGTCCTCCTCCTGATTCACTATTCGCAATGGCTAATATGTTTTTATAAATAATATTTCCCACATTTATACTTCTGTTGTTTTGAATACAAAAATTCAGAACTGCTTTATCTCTTGATACTTCACTATGATGATAAGTAGGTAATAAAGTTGAGCAAATAAAATAGTGACAAGCCTTAGAGGTGGCATTCATCATAGAAAGAGGGAAGTTTACCCGTTCACACTGTTTCATTTTCCACGTTCCTTTCCCATCAGTGAGAAAGTCAATCACATTCTCCAGTGGTCCTTCCATTGTTCCAAACGTCTCATAATCGCTGGTATGAAGATGTCGTACTTCGTCGAAAGAATTTATTCAAGCAGCATTAAAATAAACTAAAAATCCTCTAACCTTTACAGGCATGTCCTCTATTTGGGTAAGGTTGGCGTAAAACTCCTTTACAACTTCTACCGCAGCTCTGTTCATCGAGTAACAAAAATTTTTCCAATTTCGCTCCTTAATAGTTTGTTCCACATCTCCTCGCGGATTCTCGAAAACTCTGTCCTGAATGTATTTTTTTGCTTTGATAATAAAGTTGTACCTTGACTAAGCCTTAGCATTTACAAAATGAGTCTCGTCAAAGTCGGTCACCTCTTCTGTCATGGAGCCATTTCTTGATCTATCAAATTTACAAAAATCTCAACTAAATTCCAAAACAACACTAGAATGGCTTCCAAAGGTGACTTAAAGTAATCTAAAATGAATTCCATGAATTTCTTCCAACTATTTTCCTCACATTTTTAATTTTCCAAAATTCCTAAATGTGGAAGAAATACAAGATGAAAATAAAAAATCTTTGCATGGGAGTGAAGCACTTTCCAATGGAAGATGAAATCCAGCGTCAAAATGGGTTAAAAACGCTCCAAATCCAAGATCTCTCAAGCCCTAGGTCGATTTTTTCGGAGTTTAGAGGTTCGGGTTGATGAATAATAGTGGCTGACCGGTTAAATAAAGGAATTTCACGAATCTCACCATCGGCAAAAAAATCTCACCGTCAGCGGGCTAATTAATTCAAAGAGGTCCATTCTTCCGGGAAAAATCCGTCGTCAGCGGCGTCGAGGGCGCCGTCAGCGGGTTTTCTCAAAAAAATTTTAAATTTTCATATTTTTGTATTTTTAAGCCTCATTATTTAAATATATTTTTCTGTGATTAGATATTATTTTAACTCAAAAAGATTTATACAACACAAACATCACAAATTTTATATATAAAATCCAAGCGTTTACAATACTTGTACATAACATACTATAACAAGGTATTTTCTCAACCTTAATATATCAAATTCAGCGTCGCAATCCAAACCACAATACTCAAAACACTGAAAACAAACAATCTATGCATAATCTCATCTATATCGAGATCAAATATAGAAATCTAAAATAACACAAGTGCAACCCACACAAATTTAAATCCAAACTAATTCAACACATAAGCAGTTACGAACATCTTCTACTCATCAGAATCAGTGCTAAACTCATCTCTAATATCACCCATTGAACGTAAATGAATGAAAAGATTGTAGAAGGGCCTGTAAGGAAACTCTTCAGTAGAATCTTCATCTATCCATCCTTTCTTTCTCATAAACCGTATGAAACTAGCTTCAAGATGTCCAGAATGATCGAAATGTTCTTTCATTCTCCTGTCAATATGATCAAATAAGTTAGAGATGTTATTAATTGAAGTCATCATGTTTTGTACCTCTTTTTCCAGTCCTTTGATTTTCCGTAAGATAATATCAGTTTTATCAGTCAGAGGCTGAATTGAAAAAGAACTCTGAGATGTTTGATCCATAGTAATAGCCGCATCGTTATTATCATCAATTGTAGGAAACATATCAGATGGATCTAAAGGTTTTCAAGGAATAAGTACCTTCTCCCAGGCTTCATATGAAACTTGGTTCTAACTGTAGAGTGCAAAAATTGTAGAAGGATGTCCAAGCCCATAAATTGATCCATTAACAATCAGGCTTAAAGCAGACTTCACAATTATCGAATCAACATTAATAGGTAATCCCACTTGAATACAATATTTCAGAATCGCACGTTCCTTAGAAACTTTGCTGACTCTCATAGTAGGCAACAATTTTGAAGAAATGAAGAAGTGCCAGTGTTTAGAAACGGGATTTAGAAGTGATGCAGAGAAATTAACATACCCGTTTTCTCTCATTTCCCAATCTTCCGCTTCATCAGTAAAGTAACGATCGATTTCATTCATATTATTCCTTGTAGGGACAAAGTTGGAGTAGTGGCAAACAGGTGTATTCTCGATAGAATATAACTCATTAATTCTAGAAGGAGTAAAAGTTACCCATCTGCCTCGCACATAGACGACTCCGTGGTTGATTTCATGTAAATTGACATAGAATTCTTTTACCACAGGGATAACTACTGCAGAGGTAGTATAGCACAATACTTCCCAATGTCGTCGTACAATCATTTCTTTTATAGGCGTTGTCGAATTTTCCTCTCCTCGATTTACGAATCGTCGTTCCTTGATCAATCTCTTTTTCAACATAACCTTATTGAATAATCGCTGAGCCTCGCAACTCACAAATTTTCTTCTATTGAACACTCAAGATCTAGGAATTTCAGGGTGATTGGATGCCATAAGGATGAGTTTTGGTGGAGTTACAATTCATTTTTAGGAGATAGATAGTCTAGAAATTGGATTCTAGGAGTTTTAAAGGAGTTAAAATCACTTAAAACTATAAAAAACCGTCTAAAGAACTCCAATAACCGTCCACTCGCCGATCTCGCCGTCGGCGGGATTCTTTGATAACACAAACTATACTTGGCGGGAAAAACTCGCCGTCAGCGGGCTCAATCTCGCCGTCGGCGGCTAAGGCAAAAATTGCCCAGTTTTGCTCTGGTGTGAATGTGTTTCAAATTTTTCTATGGATCCAATTATCATGATAATTATAAGGGTAAATACGAGTAGAATTCATTCATACCACAAACTAATAATAAATCAAACAAATACACAATTAACACATAAAAATAAAGATAACTATGGGTTGCCTCCCATAAAGCGCTTGGTTTAACGTCGTTAGCCCGACCTATTCAGGGTGTTAATCAGGTTGACTGAGCATTAAAACCTCTTTAAAATTTGGTCTCTTACCCTCAAAAATATGGTTTTAATCAGTGTCCATTTACTTTGAATCTGTTTCAGTCTTTGGATCTTCAATTTCAACAGCTCCTTATGTAAATACTTGAGTTATAATGAAAGTTCCTAACCATCGAGATTTCAGTTTCCCAGGAAATAATTTCAGCCTTATATTGTAAAGAAAAACTTCTTGTCCTGGTTCAAAGTTATTCTGGTTAATCTTCCGATCATGCCATAACTTCATTTTCTCTTTATAGATTCTATCGTTATTATAATATTCATTCTTTAATTGTTCTAACTCATTCATCTGCAACAATCTCTTCTCACCAGCATCTTTCAAATTATAATTAAATTCTTTAATCGCCCAATATGCTTTATGTTCTAATTCAACTAGTAAGTGGCAAGTCTTTCCAAAAATAATTCTGTAAGGAGTCATTCCAATCGGAGTTTTATAAGCAGAGTTGTATGCCCATAATGCAGTGTCCAGTCTGGTGGACCAATCTAATCTACTTGGGTTTACAGTTTTTTCTAAAATTCGTATAATTTCTCAATTAGAAACTTCAGCTAATCCACTGGTCTATGGATGATAAGCAGTAGATATTTTATGAATAATATTTAATTTTTCTGCCAATCTTTGAATATTTTTATTCCTAAAATGGAATCCTCCGTCAGTGATAATCACTCTCGGAATTCCATATCTTCTGAAAATATTTTTCATTAAAAATTTTGAAACACTCTTAACATCACAACGAGGTAAGGCATGTGCTTCAATCCATTTAGAAACATAATCAACAGCAACCAATATATATAAGTTTCCAAATGAAGGAATAAATGGTCCCATGAAATCTAATCCCCAAACATCAAAAATCTCAACTTCCAATATGAAATTCAGAGACATTTCATTTCTTCTAGATATATTACCTAGTCGTTGGCATTTATCAAAATTTTTGATATATCTATAAACATCTCTAAAGAGAGTAGGCCAATAAATTTAACCTATAAAATTTTATGTACAGTTTTGTTAGTCCCAAAATGTCCTCTAAATTCAGAATCATGACATTTTTGAATAATCAGCTTGGTTTCTTCATAAGGCACACATCTCCTAATAATAAGATTCTTACATTGCTTATATAAATATGGTTCATCCCAAAAATACACTTTAGCATCATGAATGAATTTTTTCTATTGTTGCAGAGATAACATGGGTGGTAAAATATCACTTACAATATAATTAACTATATCAGCATACCAAGGTATTTTCCACTCATTTATATTATAAAGTTGTTCATCAGGGAAACTGTCTGTAATTTCATTGTCAGTGTCAGATAATTCATGATATTCTAATCTTGATAAATAATCAGCAATCTGATCATCAGTTCCCTTCCTATCTATTACTATAAAATAAAATTCTTGCATCAGTAATATCCATCTAATTAATCTTAGTTTGGTATCCTTATTCTGCATTAAATATTTAATAGCAGAGTGATCTGTATGCACAGTACATTTAGATCTAATTAAATAAGATCTAAATTTATCAATAGCATATACAATTGCTAATAATTGTTTTTCCGTAACTGTATGGTTAATTTGAACATTATTAAGAGTTTTACTAGCATACTATATAACTTTAAAAATTTTATCATATCTTTGTCCAAGAACAGCTCCCATAACATAATCACTAGCATCGCACATATGTTCAAACGGTTTCTCCCAATCAGGTGAAACTATTATAGGTGCTGTGATTAATTTATTCTTTAATAATTAGATAGCATTTAGACATTCTTTAATAAATTCCAATTTCTTGTCCTTTTCTAAAAGTTGGCATAGAGATTTAGTAATTTTTGAAAAATCTTTTATATAACGCTTATAAAAACCAACATGTCCAAGAAAACTTCTTACCCCTCTCTCTGTAGTAGGAGGTGGTAATTTAGCTATAACTTGAATTTTTGCAGGGTCTACTTCCATGCCTTTTTCTGAAATTTTATGCCCTAATACAATTCCTCCTGCAACCATAAATTGACATTTCTCCCAATTTAGAACTAAATTAGTTTTTTTGCATAACTCCAAAACTTTTTCAAGATGATCTAAGCATGAGTCAAATGATGTTCCAAATACAGAGAAATCATCCATAAATACTTCTATTCCATCATCAATTAGTTTACTAAATATAGACATCATACATCTCTGGAATGTTGCAGGTGCATTACATAATCCAAAAGGCATTCTTCGAAAAGCATAAGTTTCATAAGGACTAGTAAATACAGTTTTCTCTTGATCCTCAGGAGCAATAAGAATTTGATGGTAGCCAGTATATCCATCTAAAAAACAAAAGTATTTGTGCCCACCAAGTCTATCCAACATTTGGTCTATGAATGGTAAAGGGAAGTGGTCTTTTCTGGTAGCCACATTTAATTTCCTATTGTCAATACATATACGCCATCCAGTAACTTGTCTGATAGTTATCAAATCATTATTTTCATTAGCTTCAATAGTCACTCCTCCTTTCTTAGAAACACAATGAATTAGGCTTACCAAAGCACTGTTCGAAATAGGATATATAATATCGTTGTATAACCATTTTAAAATTTCTTTCTTGACTACTTCTTTCATCATTGGGTTTAATCTCCTTTGGGGATCAACTCTTGGTTTATGTTCATCATCTAAAATAATTCTATGCATACAAATTGAATAACTAATTCCTTTAATATCTGCCAAGATCCAACCAAATGCTTTTTTATACTTCTTTAATGTGTCTAAAAGTTTTTGTTCTTGTAATTCGTTTAATTCTACTGATATAATAATCGGTAAAGTTAAAGAATTTCCCAAAAATACATACTTCAAATGAGTAGGTAAAATTTTCAACTTAAGTTCAGGAGGTTTTATAATTGACGTAACTAGATTCTTTTTAGCATTTTCTGTAACATCCAGCATCTTAAATCTTTCTTGTATATAATCTAATTCTTCATTTTCTGCTTTTTAAAATAATTTTGCATTTTCTATTTCTTGTTTATTTTCAAAATATTCTTTAAAATTTCATTTCACAGATGTTTAAGAATTTCCATTTGAAAACATTCATCATCTTTTTCAACAGCAGGGTATTTCATTGATTTTGCAATGTTAAAAGTTACTTCTTGATCATTTATTCTCATAGTTAATTCTCCTTTTTGAACATCAATCATGGCTCTTCCAGTAGCTAAGAAGGGTCTCCCTAAAATTATAGGTATTTATTTATCTTCCTCCATATCTAGAATAATAAAATCAACAAGAAAGATAAATTTATCCACTTTTACTAACACATCTTCGATAACTCCTTTAGGATAAGTCACTGAACGATCAGCCAACTGAAGAGTTACAGAAGTATGTGAGACTTCTCGCAATCTTAATCTTTTAAAAGTTGATAGAGGCATAAGATTAATGCTGGCTCCCAAATCACATAAAGCTTTTCCATAAAATTTTTCTCCAATAGCACAAGATATAGTGAAACTACTAGGGTCTTTTAATTTCTCAGGAAGTTTTTTCTGAATAATTGCACTACACTCTTCGCTAAGTTCAACAGTTTTATTTTCTATGAATTTTCTCTTCTTGTTTAGAATATCTTTCATAAATTTCACATAATTCGGCATTTGTTCTAATGCTTCTACAAAGGGAATATTCACCATTAATTTCTTCAGGATTTCAATGAATTTAGAAAATTGTTTATCCTTTTTATGTTGCTTTAATCGCTGAGGAAATGGTAGTGATGGTTTTTTTATAGTAATTTTCATTGGTGTTAGTAGATATTCTAAATCTTGATCTTGCTGATCCTTTTCTTTTTCATTTTCCACTTTCTCTTTTTCAGTTTCTGTTTCTTTTTATACTCTTGTTTCTAATTCTTTTCCACTTCGTAGCTGTATCGCTTTTATTTGTTCTTTTCCTTGGTCTTTAGGATTAATTTCCACATTACTAGGAAAAGTTCCACGAATTCAGTTATTAAATGCAGTAGCGATATGCCCAAGTTGAGTTTCAATATTTTTAATAACAGATCCTTGATTTTGTAATTAGTTTCCTTGAATTTGAACTGATTTCCTTGATTCTGCAAATGTTGACCAATATTTAATATCAATTCTTCTATAGATAACCTCTTTTCCTTAAATTGAGAGTTATTATTAAATCCAGGTGGATAAGAAGATTTATAATTAGGATTTCCTTGATTAGATAAATTTCATAATGGGTTAACTGAATTGTTTGCCCATTGATGATTAGTAGAATTGTTATTCCAATTAAAATTAGGATGATTCTTCCAACCAGGGTTGTAATAATTTGAGTAAGGATTATTGGATCTGTTATTAATAGCATTTAAAGTTTCATAAGAAGGTTGAACATCCACAAATTTCCCAGATGAACTTTCTTCCATTATAGTAGGAGAATAATTCATTCCATATTGATCTAATTTCTTAGATATAACAACAATCTGAGAAGCTAACATAGATATTGCATCAGAATCATGGATACGACCTATTTTTTTTAGGATTTAGCCTTTCAAAAGGCCATTGAAAATTGTTGGTAACCATTTCTTCAATTAACGAATAAGCCTCATCAAATGATTTTGCATTAATGAACCACCAGCGGCAGCATCAATAATGGATCTAAGAGATCCTACTAATCTATTAAAAAAAGTTTGTATAATTAACCAATCTGGTAACGCATGATGTGGGCATTTTCTAAGAAGATCTTTAAATCTCTCCCAAGCTTCATATATCGATTCTCCATCAAACTGACTAAAAGAGATTATATCATTTCTAAGCTTCATAGTTTTTGAAGAAGGAAAATATTTGGATAGAAATTTTTGTGTTAATTCTCCCCAAGTTCTAATAGATACAGGTGCTAACAAATTTAACCACATCTTAGCCTTATCCCTTAAAGAAAAAGGAAAAAGCCTAAGTCTAACAACATCATTAGATACTCCATCATATTTAAAAGTAACACAAAGTTCTAAAAAACTAACGAGATGTAAATTAGGATCTTTGTTTGATGAACCACTAAATTTGTTATTATGTACCATTTAGATAATTGCAGGTTTAAGCTCAAATGAATTAGCCGCTACATCAGGGTTTTGGATAGTTAAGTGAATTTCATCTAATGTAGGGTTAGCGTAATCTCTTAAAGGTCTCGGTTGATTTTCATTTACTGGATTATTTGCCATTTAATTTAAATTTATAATTTCTCTTTTCCATTTTCTAATTTTTTTAATAGTGCGTTCTAATTTCGAATCGTAAGGTATTAAATTTTTAGTTCCAAATTTACGCATACACAATCAAAATTAAAACTTATACAATTTAAAATAGTCTGTTACTCTAGTAATTATCTTAATAATTATAGCACTAATTACTTTAATAATTACTTTACTATCCCGACAACGGTGCCAAAAACTTGACCCTCGATGGCGATGCTTAAAGTTATAAGTGTTAACAAATATATATATATATATATATATATATATATATATATATATATTTATATATTCAATAATAGCAACGTCACCCCTTATCAACGCAAGTATACATATCGTTCAAGTAATACAGGGCTCTAATGGAGTCCTGGATATCGATCCCACAGGGAAGTTTAGAGATTACAAACTAATTACAACAATTGAAATAAGAATCAAGTAAACATAAATTAAGAACAATTATACTAAATTCTACCACTAATGTTAAACGGAAAGTTGCAATATAGAAAAGTATATTCCCCCTTGTTAAGAGAATTAAGTGAATGGATAATTAAATTAGTTAGAATTTTATTGTGCCAAATAGGATCATTCATATTCTTTACCCTTTAGTTCAGGCATAAAGAACATTGACTAATCCTATGCTTGGTTACTGAATCTGCAGCTAGGCTAGGAGGATACCGGCTCTCACTTCGGAGCTCCCATGTTCCCCTCGCCTGAGGGCTAACATCTACACTTCAGCACCCAAATGATAGGACCGAATTGAGGATTTTAGTTTGTCACTCTAAAATCTCCAATTCTACGCCCGATAAGTAATATTTCCCTATTTATTTGCACCCTTCTTTCAAGAACTTTGACCTCCCCAAATCTTGGATGTAATCTTTACTTTAATTGTTAATCAACGTATTTTAACAGATCAATTGGCCAGATTGAAAGTAAATTAAGATTTAAGTAAAAAGATTATCACAACTTTTATTGAATATTTTAGGCACAACTAATTCAATTTTCCATTTCACAAAATCTCAGAATAAGGAGAAAGACAGAGAAGACTACTCAGAATGCATAGGAAGAATAACACAAAACTTGGATTTCATATATAAATCAAAGTTACGAAATATTAAACACAACTTATCTCGATTTTCTCCCCAAGAAAACTCCTTGAAGTTCCTCTGACTCTTCCTTCTTGTACAACACACTCACTTAATCACTATTAGACTAACTCTTTTTGACTCTCTGGGACACACACACACACACATTTTAGCCTAAATTTGTCTATTTTAAAGAGATAGAAAAACTTCCAAAGGTTACTTAAGCATCTCTTCAAAAATCGTCCACATTCGATGAATTCTGGACTGAACCAACCTTCTCGCCGTCGGTGGGCTTGTTGGCGCCGTCGACGAGCTTCTAGAACATGTGTCAACTGCTAAGGCTTGCTGTCAGTGGGCTCGATCTTGCCGTCGGCGGGCTCCCATATAATATTTTTTTATTCTCTGGAAAAATGTGCCGTCAGCGGCCTATTCTTCGCCATCGTCGGGCAAGATCAATTTATGTCTTTTTTGTCCTTTTTGATCCAGATTCGCTCCTTTTCGCATCTTTTTTCTCCATTGTCTATTAATCTTCATTCCTACAACAAAACATAGAAAATACCTTTCTTTAAAGTGCAATATCATCAAAATCAATGTAAAATTGATATGAAATTCTCAATATATTTTTCTTTGGTCAGTTTACAATTTGTAACTTACGGTTTACATCTTATGACTTAAGGCTTATGGCTTATATTTAATGACTTACGACTTACGGTTTACGACTTGTAGCATATGGCTTAAGCCTTAAGGCTTACGGCTTGTGGCAAATGACATACGACTTATGGTTTATGGCATGGGCACACTGCTTATCGTATACGGCCTACTCTTTACAGCTTGTAGCTTAAGGCTTACGACATATAGCTTGTGGCAAACAGCTTATGGACGTGCGGCTTACAACGTACGACATATGGCTTGTGGAATAAGGCTTATGGAAAATGTCTTACGATATACACCTTACGGCTTGTAGCTTATAGCTTACGGTTTACGCCTTACGGCTTGTGGCAAATGGCTTAAGATTGATGACATGCGGCTTATGACTTTTGGCATACGATTTACGACTTATAGCTTATGGCTTACGGCTTACGGCATATGATTTACGGCTTGTGGCTTACATCTTACGGCTTATGGTAAACGATTTACAGCTTAAGGCTATTTATATATGGCTTACAACTTTCTACATATAGCTAATGACTTGTGTCTTACAACTTGTGACATACGGCTTATTGTTTAGGTCTTATGGCTTACAGCCTACAACTTATGGCGTACAGCTTATGACTTGCGGCTTGTGGCGTATGGCTTACAATTTAGAGCTTGTATCATTTGGCTTAGGATGGCTTAAGGCTTACGGTTAATGACTTGTGACTACTAGAAAATGACTTAAAGCTTAGAGAAAGCTGCTTATGACTTACGATTTCTGGCTTACGACATATTGCTTGAGACTTAAGAATATGGCTTGTGGCTTACGGCTTATGGCTTATGGTATTCTTCTTATGGTTTGCGACATATGATTTTTAACTTGTAGCATACGATGTGCAGCTTACTCCTTAAGGCTTACATCATGTAAATTATGGTTTACTGCTTACGGTTTAAGGCTTACAGCTTGTGGCATACGGCTTACGGCATATGGCATATGACTTACAGCTTGTGGCACAACATATAACATACGTCTTACGACTTGTGTCTTACGGCTTACAGCTTGTGGAAAGTGGCTTACGGCTTACATCATATGGCTTATGACTTGTGTCATATTATTTGTCTTGTGGCATGTGGTTTACAGGGCTTTCGACTTGGTGGATATGGCTTACATCTTATGGCTTGTGGTATACGACTTACGTCCTACATCTTACGGCATACGACTTACTTCTTAAGGGTTACGGCTTACTGGTTATGGCTTACAATTTACGGCTTACGACTTATGACTTAAGGCTTGTGGCATATGGCTTACGATTTATGACTTATAGTTTATGGCTTACAACATTCGGCTTATGGCTTTTGGTACACCATACAGCTTGTGAAAAACGGCTTACGACTTACGGCTTACAGTTTACAGCTTACGACTTACGGCTGATAGCTGATCACAAATGGCTTACCAATTATGGCATACAACTTACGACAAAAGGCTTGTCGCTTATGGCTTGAGGAATACAACTTATGGCTTGTGACAAATGGCTTCTGGCTTACAACATATGGCTTACGGATTACGGCTTGTGGATTACAGCTTAGGACTTTTTGTTTTTGGCTTATCGCATATGGCTCATATGGTTTACGGCTTGTAGCATACGGCTTACGACTTTGACTTACGACTTACGGCATACGTCTTACAACATTCGGCTTACATGTTATGGCTTACGACTTATGACTAATGGCATATAGCATGCGGCATACATCTTACAGCTTATGGGTTGCGGCATACGACTTACAACTTATGGCTAATGGCTTGTGGCTTTTAACTTGCAACTTACAGTATACAACTTTAGCTTACAGCTTATGGCTTGTGGTAAAAGGCTTTTGCTTATGGCATACGACATACGGCTTACGGCTTGTGGCTTACGGCTTATGACTTATGAATTATGCTTATGGCTTACGGCATATGATTTACAACAAATAGTTGATGGCTTGTAGCATACAGTTTACGGTTTATGGCTTACGACTTACGACAGATGGCTTACGGCTTATGGTTTATGGCTTACGTCTTATGACTTACGGCTTACGACATACGACTTGGGGCATACAATTTACGGCTTATGGCCCGCGACTTGTGGCATATGACTTACGACTTAAGGCTTACGTTGTGGCATACGGCTTACGGCTTACGTCTTATGGCATGCAACAAATCGCTTATGGCTTACAGCTTACTGCTTACAACTTGTAACATATAGCTTATGCCATACAACTTGTGGCAAACAACATATGGCTTATGGCATGTCACGAACGACGTACAACATACCGCATATGGCATACCTCATACGTCATATGGCTTGTGGAATACAGCTAACGGTATATAGCTTATGGCAAATGGCTTATGGCATACAGCTTACAGCTTACGGCTTGTGGTTTACGACTTACAGCTTACAGCGTATGGCTTATGGCTAACGACTTACTACTTATGACATATGGTTTACGGCTTATGGCATACACATTACAACTTGTGGCATACGATTTAGGGCTATGGCTTACGACTAACGACTTATGACATACGGCTTAAGGATTGTGGTTTACGTCTTACGACTTGTGGCATACGATTTACGGTTATGGCAGACGGCTTACGACTTATGGCTTACGGCTTACGGCTTACGGCTTACGAGTTACGGCTTACGTCTTACGACTTACGATTTGTTGCTTATGGCATATGTCTAGTGGCTTAAGGAATACGGCTTATTTCTTACGGTATACGAATTATGGCTTACGACATACGATTTATGACTACTAGCATATGATTTTCAACTTACGCCATAGGGCGTACGTCATATAGATTACGGTTTACGGCATATGGCTTGAGGCTTATGGCATACGACATACAGCTTATGGCTTACGGCTTGCGGCCTATGGTGTACGACTTATGGCTTGTGGCATAGGATTTACGGCTTTTTGCATATGATTTACAACTTACGGCATACGGCTTACTGTTTATGGCTTACAAACGACTTATGGTTTGTGGTGTACGGCTTACAACATATGGCATACAACTTATGGCTTATGACAAATGGCTTACAGCTTACAACATACGCAATACGGCTTAGGGTTTGTCTTACGACTTACGGCTTATAGCTTATGGCATGTGAAAAACTAATTACGGCTTATGGCTTATGGCATTTGGCATACGATTTATGGCTTGTGGCATGCAGTTTACAACATACGACATACGACTTGTGGCATACGACTTACATCTTACAGCTTGTGTCATACGGCTTACGTCTTACAGTATATGACTTACGGCTTGCGCCTTACGGCTTGCGGCTTACTGCTTATGGCTTACAGCTTACCGCTTATGGCTTGTGGCATACAACTTAAAAATTATGACTTATGGCTTATGGCTTAAGACCTTCAGCTTATGATTGTCGCAAACGGATTATGTCATACGGCTTGTAGCAAACGAACTACAGCTTATGCCTCACGGCTTATGGCTTGTTGAAAACGGCTTACAACTTCTGGCTAACTGCTTGTGGCTTTTAACTTGGCTTACAGCTTATAGCTTGCGGGAAAACATTTTTGCTTTTTGCATACAACATATGGCTTATGGCTTATGACTTATGGCTTACGGCTTACAGCTTACGAATTATGCTTACGGCTTATGGCATACGACTTACGACAAATGGTTTACGGCTTGTAGCATACGGTTTACGGTTTACGGCATATGACCTACGGAAAACGGCTTACGACTTATGGTTTATGGCTTATGTCTTATGAATTACGGCTTACGACATACGACTTGGGGCATACAATTTACGGCTTACGGCGTATGACTTGTGGCATATGACTTACGGCTTAAGGCTTACGGTTTGTGGCATAAAACTTATAGCTTACGGCTTATGGCATGTGGCACATCACTTACGGCTTACAACTTGTAACATATGGCTTACGCCATACAGCTTGTGGCAAACAACATATGGCATATGGCATGTCACGTACGACGTACGACATACCACATACGACATACCTCGTACGTCATGTGGAATACAACTTACGATATATAGCTTATGGCAAATGTCTTACAATATACGACTTACAGCTTACAGTGTACGACTTATGGCAAACGACTTACTACTTGCGGCATATGGTTTACATCTTATGGCATACGGTCTACAACTTTGTCATACGATTTACGGCTATGGCTTGTATTGTATAATAAAATCAAGATAAAGTTATCTCAAATCGAGTTATATTACAAGAAATCATGTTAATAGTTTTGAAAATATTTTTAAATGAGAAAAATTAATAGTTAATTCTTTCCCTCCCCCAAACTTAGATTTTTGAATATCAATACAATTTATATGGGATGAAAGAAAAAATATAAACATATAACTCATACCTCAGTATGTTGGTCTTTTCATTTCTTTGAGTTTAAGCAAGTTTTTCTCCATAAATTAGAACAATAGGCCTGTAATAATTAGAAGCATTTCTGTACACAAATATCGTTTAGAAATTTATAAGAGAAGAAGTTAAAAAACATGAAACTAAACTATGCATACAACATTAACATCCAACTGTTACTATCACAACTTAAACTAGCAAACCAAACACATGAAAACTCTACTATATCATCACATACATCACAAATCAACATGAAGTTTGCTACAAATATAACCAAATACACATTACATCACAGATACTAATCAGAAAGAGTTTCAGGTATATCACAAATACATCAACTAATACAAAACAAACATCAAAGAGAGTCTCAGGTACATCACAAACATCACATATACAAATACATAGTACACTGAAAAATGAAAATACACAAACTACCAATCTTCATCCTCTGCAGGAGCTCCACCATCATCAGGTTCTGCAGGCTAGTATGGAGTATACTCAGGGTAAGTAGGAAATACAGTGCTAGTATCTCCTCTGAAAATTCTCATCTGTGCGTCATGATAAGCTATCTCATACTCTCTCCACCGCACTTGATAATCATCATTTATCTTATTCCATACTTCTAGTTCTTCTACTCTAGTGTTCATCCTTTCCAACAGATCCATAACATCATGCAAAGTAGGCTCCATAGATGTATATGGTTTATCATGACTAGAAGAAAACTCATCAGTTTTCTTACTCCACTTCCAACTTACATGTGCTTCATATGTTTTTAGATTCAACTTAGTAATGGGCTTCAGGGGTTGGATCACCTCATCATTGTCTTCAATCACTACACCTGACTGAATACATAAAGCATGAATCAGGCTGGGGTGTCCTAGTCCACCTGCAGTCTCTCCTTTTGAACTTGTCAAAATAATTTTATGAATAATAGCCCCAATATTTATATTCTTCATGTTCTGAATACAGTAATTCAGAACAACTCTATCAGCAGTAACCTCACTGTGATGGTTGGTAGGCAAAATTCTTGCAGAAATGAAATAGTACCAGACTTTCGACACAAGATTCAAAGTAGAAAGAGGAAAGTTAAATTTTAGCCTTTGCTTAATTTTCCACTCCCCTTTCCATCAGTCAAAAAGTTTACAATCATATCTAATGCTTCATTTGTAATAGGAAAGTTTTTGTATCACAAGAAAAATGTGCTCTTAACTGATAAAATGCGTATATGCTGGCAGGGGTGAATTCAACCATTTGGCCTCTAACCAGAATGTATTCACTCTCAAAATAATACAGATTTATAGAAAACTCTCTAACAATACCAAGCATCGATTCAGCAGTGAAATAACAGAAAATCTCTCATTACTGATTTGCAATAAGTTCTTCCAGCATACCTCCAGGATTTTCAAAGTCTCTCTCTTAAATACATTTCTTATTGATAAGAAATGTACTAAAGCTAGAATAAGCCTTGAAATTCACAAATTTGTTTTCATCATACTCAAATTTCTTCTTCCCCTTTGAAATTTTTGGAGCCATTTGTCTAAAACACCAAATTTATCCAAATCAATTTTAAGATTGCAATGTAATGGACTTCTATATAAATTTAAAAATATAAGAACTCAAAATCCATGAAAAATCTCCAAAGTTTCTCCAAAAACATCAAAATTTCAAATCTTCCTAATGTAGGAGATTTCCACTGTCAAAATCAAAAAATTTTAGGTTAAAGTGTAGCTCTTACTAAGAGAAGATGAAATCCAAACTTTTCTGGCCACAAAATCGCTTCAAATCCAAATGCTAGTGAGCCCTAGGTGAGAAAATAGGCCTTGGCTGGAGGTAGAAGATTATGGTTTGGGCAAAAATGGTGGGTCTTAGGGTTAAATCGTGAAAATTGGGACTTTCAGGCCTTCTTCCCGGTCGAGCACTGTTCGGCGCTAGCGGCAGCGCCGTTCGGTGCATTTTTCTGCTCTAATGGCCAAACTCTCTGTCTTTTGGCGCAGTCTGGCACTGGTGACAGCGTCGTTCGGCGCCAGTTCAAAAACCGGGCTTCCGTCTTTCTTTTGCAATTTCAATCTTTTCAAGCCCGCTCCGTTGTCTAATTAGTCTAATTAAGCATTGAATAACATCCCAAAGCCATGATAAATGATATATTTTAGCACAACCAACACAAAACATGACTTTCATATATAATCCAAATGTCAGACACATACACACAACACTAATATTACACATCTTCAAGCCATTTAATCTTAAATTCAGCATCGTACACAACCCCAATACAATAACGCAGAAAAATAAATAAGAAAACATGACCAAATATAACATCCAAATAAAAGCAAAGCAATCAATTCAAATACACAAACATAAAAGTACAATAAGTAAGTCTTTATTCTTTCTCAGAACTATCATCAATTCTAAGATCTCCAATTGATTGAGCATGAACAAACATATTGTAGAATGGGCGAAAGGGGAATTCTTCAGTAGAATCCTCTTCAATCCAACCTTTCTTTCTCATTAACTGCGTTAAACTTCTTTCAAGATATCCAGAATGATCAAAGTGCTCCTTCATTCTCCAATCCAGATGATCAAAGAAATCAGATAGATTGTTGATTGCATTCATCAGGTGTTGTACTTCCTTCTCCAATTTCTTAATTTTCTTCAAGATAATATGTGAACTTTCAAGAAAGCAAGGAGAATAGGTGCTGACATTTGAGATGGTTGATCTTCAATGATGCTCATGTCATTCATATCCAATTGCCTGTTACTATATGCATTTGCTGGGTCTATAGGCTTCCAAGGTAGAAGTACTCTTTCCCAGTTCTCATATGGCACTTGTGATTGACTGCATAGGAGAAATATGGTGGAAGGATGTCCAAGCCCATGCTTAGATCCGTGAACAATCAATCCCAAAACAGATTTGACAATTATCAAACCAACATCAATAGGTATCCCCATTTGAATACAGTAGTTCAGAATAACACACTCCTTAGTTACTTTACTGATTTTCATAGTCGGGAGCAATTTTGCAAATATGAAATAATGTAAGTGTTTCAACATAGGATTTAACAGTGTGGTCGAAAAACTTACATACCTGCTATCTCTTATCTCTCATTCATCACTTTCATCTGTCAGATATCTGTATATATCATTCATATTGTCCTTCGTCGGGGAAAAATTGGAATAGTGGCAGATTGACATATTCTCAATCATGTATAAATCATTAACTTTTGCAGGAGTAAAAGTGACAATCCTACCTCGTACATAGACTGATCCTTGGTTGATTCCATGAAGATTTGAGTAAAACTCCTTCACAATCGGAACAACTACGGCGGTAGTAGTGTAACATAATACTTCCCAACATCTCTAAACAATAACTTCATTAATTCTAGTCGTAGGAGAATTCATACTTCGATTCACAAAGCCTCACTTCTTAATCAATCTCATTTTCAAGATATTTTTGTTGAATAGAAACTGTGCCTCGAAACTGACGAACATTCTACAGTTGAAAACTTGAAATCTTGAAGTTTCCATCGAGTCGAAATCCATTTGGAAAAGAATTTGGATCTTCCTCTTCGTTCCTTTGGAAGTTCCAGCATCTATGGGAGGTTTTTGGATCTTCCTCTTCGTGCCGCCTAGAACCGCCAAATATCAAATTTAAAGACGAGAAATAATTTTCTGAACAGCGGCGCTGTTCGGCGCTGATAACGGCGCCGTTCTGCGCTAGTTCAAAATTCACCAAACTTCACTTCGTTTAAATTCTTTCCAAATTTTGATTCGATTCGTAAATGTTTTTAATGATATTTAAAGAAGAATAAGACTTAATTAACTAACAAACAAACACAAATAACACATCAAACAAATCAAACACTCCATAACTGTGTGTTGCCTCCCACAAAACACTTGGTTTAACGTCGTCAACCCGACATAACTTTCAGTTATTCAGGTTGATACAACATTAAAACCTCTTTAAAATTTGGTCTATTTCCTTCAAAATATGGTTTTAATCTTTTGCCATTAACTTTGAATATTCTTCCAGATTTAGGGTCTTCGATAATCACAGCTCCAAACTGATATATTTTTATGACAATAAAAGGTCATGTCCATCTAGATTTCAGTTTCCCAGGAAATAATTTCAATCTTATATTGTATAATAAAATTTTTTATCCTGGATTAAATTCCTTTTTGATAATCTTCTGATCATGCCATATGTTTCTTCTTTCTTTATATATTCTATCATTATCATATGATTTGTTTCTGATTTCTTCTAATTCATTCAATTGCAACAGTCTCTTCTCACCAGCATCTTTCAAATTAAAATTTAATTTCTTTATCGCTCAATATGCCTTATACTCTAATTCAACTGGAAAGTGACAGGTTTTTTCAAAGATTAATCTATAAGGGGACATTCCTATAAGAGTTTTATAAGCAGTTTTATATGCCCATAAAGCAATATCTAATCTAGCAGACCAATCCAATTTCTCAGGATTAATAACTTTCTCCAAAATTCGTTTAATTTCACGATTAGATATCTCTGCTAAACCATTAGTTTGGGGATGATAAGCTGTAGAGATTCTATGCATAATATTATATTTTTCTACCAATCTTTGAATCAAATTATTCTTAAAATGGGATCCTCTATCAGTGATAATTACTTAGGCATTCCATATCTTGTGAAAATATTTTTCATCAAAAACCTTGAAACACTTCTAGCATCACACCTAGGTAAAGCTATTGCCTCAATCCATTTTGAAACATAATCAACAGTAATCAGTATATATAAATTTTCAAATGAAGGTATAAATGGTCCCATAAAATCTAATCCCCATGCATAAAAAATTTCAACTTCTAGAGTAAAATTAAGAAGCATTTCATTTCTTCTGGATTTATTGCTTATTCTCTGACATCAATCACAAGTTTTGATAAATCTATAAACATCTTTGAAAAGTGTAGGCCAATAAAATCTAGATTGCAAAATCTTATGTGCAGTTTTATCAACTCCAAATTGTCCTCCAAATTCAGAATCTTGACATTCTCGAATAATTCTTTCAGTTTCTTCATAAGGCACACATCTCCTAATAATAAGATCTTTACATTGTTTGTACAGATAAGGATCGTCCCAGAAATAAAATTTAGCATCATGCTTAAATTTTTTTCTGTTGTTGCATCGTTAAATCAGGTGGTAAAATATTTTTAACGATGTAGTTCATAATATCAGCATACCATGGTAGATTTCCTTCAATAATATTATATAATTGCTCATCAGGAAAAGTTTCAGTAATTTCCTTTTCAAAATCATCCAAATTAGGTTATTAAAGTCTAGATAAATGATCAGCTATTTGATTATCAACCACTTTTCTATTAACGATCTCAAAATCAAATTCTTGCATTAAAAGCATCCATAGAATTAGTCTTAGTTTTGCATCCTTCTTTTGCATTAAATATTTAATAACAAAATGATCACTATGCACTATACACTTAGCTCTAATTAGGTAAGATCTAAATTTTTCAATGGCATACAAAATCGCTAATAACTATCTTCCAGTAGTAGTGTAATTAATTTGAGCATCACTAAGAGTCTTACTAGCGTAGTATATAACTTTAAACATTTTTTCATGTCTTTACCCGAAAACAACTCCAATAGCATAATCGCTAGCATCGCATGTTAATTTAAATGGTTTCTCCTATTCACGTGAAACTATTATAGGTGCAGCGATTAAATTTTCATTTAATATATTGAAAGCTTTTAAGCATTCATCGTTAAAATCAAACTTTTTATCTTTCACTAAAAGTTGGCATAAAGGCTTAGGAATTTTTGAAAAGTCTTTGATATATCGCGTGTAGAATCCTACATGTCCCAAAAAGCTTCTTACCCCTCTCATAGTTGTTGGAGGAGGTAATTTTTCTATAATTTGAATCTTTACGGGATCTACTTTCATGCATATTCAGATATTTTATGCCTAAGCACAATTCCTCCTACAACCATAAATTGACACTTTTCCCAGTTTATGACTAAATTTTTTCTTTCGCATACCTCTAAAATTTTTTCTAAGTTGCATAGGCACGCATCAAATGAATCTCCAAATACTGAGAAATCATCCATAAACACTTCTATTCCATCATCAATTAATTTACTAAATATGGACGTCATACATATTTGAAATGTTGCAAGTGCATTACATAATCCAAATGGTATCCTTCTAAAAGCAAAAGTTCCATAAGGGCTAGTAAATGTAGTCTTCTCTTGATCAGCAATACGTATTTGGTGATAACCGATATATCCATCTAGAAAACAATAGTACTTGTGTCCAGCAATTCTGTCTAGCATTTGGTCTAAAACTGGAAAAGGAATGTGATCTTTTCTGATGACGGTGTTTAAAATTCTATAATAAATACATATTTACCAACCAGTGACTTGTCTTATTGGTATAATTTCATTTCGTTCATTTACGACAACAGTCACTCCTTTCTTAGGAACATAATGAATTGGGCTTACCCAAACACTATCAGAAATAGGATATATAATTCCAGCATCTAATCACTTTAAAATCTCTTTTTAACCACTTCTTTCAACTTCGACTTCTTTTTGAACTCTTGGTTCCAATTCTTTTTCACTTCTTCACCGAATAGCCTTAATTTGCTCTTTGTTTTGATCTTTTGGATTGACCTCAACATTGCTAGGAAGATTTCCAAAAGGTCTATTATTAAGCACAGTAAAGATATGTCCCAATTGATTCTCAATGTTCTCCATTGCAACGTTTTGAGCTTGAATTTAATTACCCATATTTAGAATCATTTCTTCAGTAGACAACTTCTTTTCCTTAAATTGTTGATTACTATTAAAACCAAGAGGATAAGAAGGTCTATAATTGGTATTTCCTTGGTTGTTCAGATTTACAACTGGATTCATAGGATTATTTCCCCATTGCGGGTTAACAGCAGCATTGGTGTTATTCCAGTTGAAGTTCGGGTGAATCCTCCAACTAGGATTATAATAATTCAAATAAGGATTATTGACTTTGTTATTTATGGCATTCAATGTTTCATAAGACATTTGAAACTTATCATTTGTCCTGATGAATTTTCTTCTAACACTGGGGTGTTGGAGAATAATTAATTTCATATTGATTTATTTTCTTAGAAAGTGTAGCAATTTGAGAGACTATCATAGTTATTGCATCAGAATCATGAATACTGTCTACTTTCTTAGGATTTACCGGCTCAGATGACCATTAAAATTTATTAGTAGCCATCTCTTTAATTAATGAATATGCTTCATCAAAAGGTTTTGAGATTAATTATCCACCAACAGCAGCATCAATAATCGATCTTAAAGATCCCACTAATCCATTATAAAAGGTTTGAATTATTAACAAGTCTGGTAAAGCATGCTGTGGACACTTCCTCAGAAGATCTCTAAATCTTTCCCAAGCTTCATATCTAGATTCTCCATCAAACTGACTAAAAAATGTGATATCATTCCTCAGCTTAGTAGTCTTAGAAGGAGAAAAATATTTTAACAGAAACTTTTGTGAAAGCTCTCCCCAAGTTCTGATAGATCCAGGTGCTAACGAATTTAACCACGTCTTAGCCTTATCCCTTAGTGAAAAAGGAAAAAGTTTAAGCCTAATAACATCGTTTGACACTCCATCATATTTAAAAGTAGCACACAGTTTTAGAAAACTAGCGATATGTAAGTTAGGATCTTCATTAGGTGTTCCTCCAAATTGATTATTCTGTACCATTTTGATAATAGCAGGTTTAAGCTCAAATGAATTAGCAGCAACATCAGGATTTTGGATAGTAAGTGAATTTCATCTGCTGTTGGATTAACATAATCTCTTAAAGGTCTTGGTATATTTTCGTTTTGATTGTTTAAATTATTCACCATCTTGTGAGGATTTGTAGATTGTTTTTGTTGTTTTCGAATTTTTCTTATAGTACGCTCTAATTCAAAATAGTAAGACACTAAACCTATAGATCTGATACTACGCATACAAATACAATAAGCACACTAATAATAAACAGACACACACAATTATGACTTGCAATTCAAATATAAGATTTCAAATACTACAAAATTAAATTTTAATACTTACCTTTTTTACCATACCACCCCGGCAACGACACAAAAAACTTGGTGCGACTTTTTTAATTTTCCAAAATTTATGAACTCAAATTTAGATATATATATTGATTTAGTTTTATAATGAGTCACACAATTAAATGCAAGTATATGTATCGCTCAAGTAATACAGGGCTCTAGTGGAGTCCTAGAATATCGATCCCACAGGGAGGCTTCAATTTTATGGCGTAGCACATAAATCACTTATCGAATCACAACACAATTGCAAGTAAGTTTAATTCTTAAAATAAAGACAACAGTTGTAGTTACTATTTCTACTAAAATACGTTCTAAACTCTAGCAAGTTAAACTAACACAATACTAAATTTATAATAAAGTTCAGTTGCAAGAAAGAGTCTTCCTCCTTTCTATTAATAATGTGAAGATTATTGTGACATAGATCAGTGATGCAAATATGTTGTGTCAAATAGGAGCATTCCTATTATTTACCCATATTTAACTCTATAAAGAACATTGTCTAATCCTAAGTTTAGTCCCTAAATTCGTGGTTTGGCTGGGAGGATACTGGCTCTCACTCCATAGCTCCCACTGCCCTTCACCTGAAAGCTAACTCTCACTTCAGTTTCTAAACATTAGGACCAAATTGAGGACTTCAGCCTGTCACTCTGAAATCTCCAATTCTACACCCATCAAAGTATATTTTCCTATTTATTTGCACTCAATCCCCATGAACAACATCTCTCATTCATGGACATTGAATGTGACCTTCCCTTTTGTTGTGAAACTCATAATCCTTTCAGAAAATATGTTTCCTAACAAGTTTTAACAATTCAATTAGCCAGATCAAAAAGTAAATGAATTTCGAAGTGAAAAGGTCATCACAAATTCTCCATAATAAATCAGCACATCATTCCCATATCACAACATCAACACATCACATGAAAATGAGAAAGACAAAGAAATGTACTCAAGACTCATAAGAAAAAGATAACAAAACATGAATTAAATATATAAAAACAACGTCATACAAACAGAGTAAAGTAAAGACAACTTATCTCAAACTCTTCCCCAAGCGAATCTCAAGGAATTCCTTTGACTCTTCTTCTTTCTTCACAACAACACACACTTCTCTCTTTATAATAGTAAGGAAGAAGAAATCTCTCACTTTCCCTCTCCTCTCACACTCCTTAAAAGATAAAACACAAAACCTAATTTTCTACACTAAATGGAAAGAAAGAATCTCTAAACTCTAACTCTTCTCTTCTCTTCTTCCCCCTTTCTAAACTTGGCTCCAAAAGTGTTTAAATTCGGCCAAAACTAAATTCCCAAGGGTTTCCTAAATCAACCCTTCAAAATATGGCTAAATACATTGAATCTAGTTTAAAATCGAGATAGAGTGCGGTTAGGCGCTGGATAAGGCATCGTTTAGCGCATTATTCTGCCAAAATGGTCGCAACTCTCTATAAAATGGTGTTGTCCGACGCTGGTGATAGTGTCGTTCAGCACTAGTTCAATAAAATGCACTTTTGTCCCTTTTTGCCCAAAATTTTCTCCTTTTCTCTTTCTTTTGGTCCAAAGGCCTAAAATCATTGTACCTACATGAAATCATAAAAAATACATTCCTTTAAAGTTCAATATCATCAAAAAAAGGTATGAAATGGATAGTAAAAATCTATCAAATTTTCAGTGGATCATCCGTAAGCCACTTTTCACAAGCCGTAAGCCATAAATTCATGCTATAAGCCGTAAGGCGTATGCCACAGGTCGTAAGCCATACGTCACAAGCTGTAAGTCGTATGTCATATGCCGTAAGCAGTAAACTGTAAGCTATATCCCACAAGCCGTAAGCTCTAAGCAGTAAGCAATAAACCGTAATCTATATGACGTAAACCTTAAGGCGTAAGCTATAAATCGTATGCTGCAAGCCATAAATTATATGTCACAAGCCGTAAGTCGTATACCGTAAGCCATAAGCCATAAGACACAAGCCATATGTCTTAAGCCACAAGATATATGTTGTAAACCACAAACCAAAAGTCATAAGTAGTTTGTTGTAAGCTTTAAGCCATTTTCCAGAAGCCATAAGCCGTTAGTCGTAAGCTATATAAGCTCTAAGCCATATGTTACAAGCTCTAAACCATAAGTCGTAAGCCATAAGCCACAAGGCGTAGGCAGTACACCATAAACCGTAAGCCGTAAGCTGTAAACTCTAAGCCATATGTCACAAGATGTAAGACATAAGTCGTAAGTTGTATGCCATAAACCGTAAGCTGTATCCTGTAAGCCGTAAGGTGTAAGCTGATTGTCACAAGCCATAAGACGTAAGCCAAAACGTGTATGTCGTATGCCATAAGCCATAAACCGTAAATAGTATGCCACAATCTGTAAACCGTACGCTACAAGTCGTAAGCCGTATGTCGTAAGTAATAAGCCATAAGCCATATGTCGTAATTCATTTTCCATAAGCCGTATATTTTAAGCTGTATTCGATAAGCCATGTGTCGTACGTCGTAAGCTGTACGTGACGTGCCATAAGCCATAAGCTGTTTGCCACAAGCTATATATTGTAAGTCATATGCTACAAGTCATAAGCAGTAAGCCGTAAGCCTAAGTGGTGTGCCACATGCCATAAACCGTAAGCCATAAGCCGTAAACCGTAAGCCCTAAGCCTTATGCCACAAGTTGTAAGCCTTAAGCCGTCGGCCATAAGTCGTAAGATGTAAGTCATAAGCCATAAACCTTAAGCCGTAAGACATAAGCCATATGTCAAAAGCCACAAGACGTAATTCGTAAGCCTTAAGTTGTAAGTGGTTTGACAGATACCATAAGCATAAGCAGTAAGCCACAAGCCATAACCCGTATGCCATAAGCCATAAGCCATAACCCGTATGCCGTAAGCCGTAAGTCGTAAGCCATATACTGCAAGCCGTAAATCATATGCCACAAGCCGTAAACCATATGCCTCAAGCTATAAGTCATAATCTGTTCTCCCCAAGCCATAAGCTGTAAGCCGTATGCCATAAAACATAAGCCACTAGCTGTAAGGCGTATGCCGTATGTCGTAAGCTTTTGCCACAAGCTGTATGCCATAAGTTGTATTCCATAAGCTGTAAGCCATATGCCTCAAGCCGTAAACTATAAGCCGTAAGCCATGAGCCATAAAACATACGTCTTAAGCCGTAAGCCATTTTCAATAAGCCATCTACCGTAAACCATATTCCACAAGCCGTAAGCCGTATACCGTAAGATGTAAGCAATATGTGACAAGCCCAAAACTATAAGATGTAAGCCACATGACACAAGTCGTATGTCGTAACTCGTATGACACATGTCGTAAGCCATAAGTTGTGTGCCACAAGTTGTAAGCCATAATTCATAAGCAGTATGAAATAGCCGTAAGCCGTAAGTCGTATGCCACAAGCCGTAAGCAGTATGTCACAATCTGTAAGCCGTTAGTTAAAAGTCATAAGTCGTAAGCCATAAGCCATAAGCCGTAAGCTAAATGTCATAGGCCGTATGACATATGTGGCAAGTTGTAAGCCATATCCCACAATCTTTAAGTTGCATGCCACGTGCCGTAAGCAGTAAACTGTAAGTCGTTTGCCACAAGCTATAAGCCCTAAGCCGTAAGCAGTAAACCGTATTCTATATGATGTAAGCATTATGGCGTAAGCTGAAAATCGTATGCTACAGTTCATAAATCATATGTCACAAGTCATAAGACATATACCGTAAGAAATAAGTCGTATTTCTTAAGCCACTAGCCATATTTCATAAGCAACAAATTGTAAGTCATAAGAGGTAAGCCATAAGTCGTAAGCCGTAAGCCGTAAGCCATAAGTCGTAAGCCGTAAGCCATAGCTATAAAATGTATGCCACAAGTTGTAAGACGTAAGCCACAAGCCTTAAGCCGTATGTCATAAGTTGTAAGTCATAAGTCTTAGCCGTAAATCGTATGACAAAAGCTGTAAACCGTATGCCATAAGTCGTAAACCATATGCCTTAAGTAGTAAGTCGTTCGCCATAAGCTGTACGTTGTAAGCCGTAAGTCGTAAGCCATAAGCCATATGTTGTATGCCATAAGACATTTTCCATAAGCTATATACCATAAACTGTATTCCACAAGATGTACGAGGTATGCCGTATGTGGTATGTCGTACGCCATACGTGACATGCCATAAGCCATATGCTGTTTGCCACAAGCTCTACGGTGTAAGCTATATGTTACAAGCTGTAAGCCGTAAGTGATGTGCCACATGCCGTAAGCCGTAAGCCGTAAGCCGTATGCCACAAACCGTAAGCCTTAAGTCGTAAGTCATATGCCATAAGTCGTAGGTCGTAAGCCGTAAATTGTTTGCCCCAAGTCGTATGTTGTAAGCCGTAGGTCATAAGACGTAAGCCATAAACCATAAGCCGTAAGCCGTCTGCCGTAGGTCGTAAGCTGTAAACCGTAAACCGTATGCTATAAGCCGTAAACCATTTGTCGTAAGTCGTATGCCATAAGACGTAAGTCACAAGTCGTAAGCTGTATGCCACAAGCCATAAGCCATAAGCTATAAGTCATCAGCAGTAGGCCGCAACCCGTAAGCCATAAGTCATATGTTGTATGATGTAAACCGTATGACACAAGCTGTATGACGTAAGTCGTATGACACAAGCCATATGCCGGATGCTGTAAACTACATGCCACAAACAATAAATCATATGCTAAATGCCATAAGTAGTAAGTTGTAAGTCATTTTTCACATGCCGTAAGCCATAAGTCGTAAGTCTTAAGCCATAAACCCGAAGTCGTATTGCGTGTGTCGTAAGCTGTAAGCCGTTTGTCAAAAGCCATAAGTTGTATGCTATATGCCGTAAGTCGTATGCCACAAACCATAAGCCGTATGCTGTAAGCCATAAACAGTAAGCCGTATGCCGTAAGCTGTAAATCATTTGCAAAAATCTGTAAATCGTATGCCACAAGCCTTAAGCCGTACACCATAAGCCACAAGCCGTAAGCCATAAGCCGTATGCCGTATGCCGGAAGCATCAAGCCGTATGCCATAAACCGTAATCTATATAACGTAAGCCTTATGGTGTAAGCTAAAAATCATATGCTACAAGTCATAAATTATATGTCGCAAGCCGTAAGTCGTATACTGTAAGCAATAAGCAGCATTTCTTAAGCCACTAGCCATATGCCGTAAGCAACAAATTGTAAGTCATAAGACATAAGCTGTAAGCCGTAAACCGTAAGCCATAAGTCGTAAGTCATCATCCATAACCGTAAATCATATGCCACAAGTTGTAAGACGTAAGCCACAAGCCTTATGTTGCATGCCATAAGTCGTAAACCATAAGCCATATCCGTAAATCGTATGCCACAAGCCATAATCTGTATGTCATAAGCCGTAAACGATATGCCGTAAGTAGTAAGTCGTTAGCCATAAGCCGTAAACGATATGCCGTAAGTAGTAAGTCGTTAGCCATAAGCCGTACACTGTAAGCCGTAAGTCATAAACCACAAGCCGTAAGATGTATGTCGTAAGTCGTATGTCGTAAGCTATATAGCGTTAGCTGTATTCCACGAGCCATATGACGTATGAGGTTTGTTGTATGCGGTATGCGTACGTCGTACATGACATGCCTTAAGCCATATGTTGTTTGCCACAACCTATATGGCGTAAGCCTTATGTTACAAGTATAAGCAGTAAGTTGTAAGCCGTAAGCGATATACCGCATGCCATAAGCCATAAGCCGTAAGACGTATGCCACAAACCGTAAGCCATAAGCTTTAATTCATATGCCACAAGTCGTAGGCCGTAAGCCGTAAATTATATGCCCCAAGTCATATGTCGTAAGCCGTAATTCATAAGACGTAAGCCATAAACCGTAAGACATAAGCCATTTGCCGTAAGTCGTAAGCTGTAAACCGTAAACTGTATGCTACAAGCCGTCAACTCTTTGTTGTAAATCGTATGTCATAAGCTGTAAGCATAATTCGTAAGCCATAAGTCGTAAGCCACAAGCCGTAAGTCATATGTCGTATGCCATAAGCGAAAGTCATTTCCCACAAGCCAAAAGTTGCAAGCCACAAGTTGTATACTATAAGCTACAAGTTAAAAGCCACAAGCCATTAGCCGTAAGCTGTAAGTCGTATGCCACAAGCCATAAGCCGTAAGCCGTAAGCCGTAAGCCGTATGCCGCATGCTATAAGTCGTTAGTCATAAGTTGTAAGCCATAAGCTGTATGCTGAATGTCGTAAGCTGATCCCCGATAAATGCAACGGATGCCAGAAACTTGTTACCGTCCGGTAAATGCAACGACACCAAAAAATTGACTCCGCTGGATAAATGTGTTGATGATTTTAGATATGAAAATTATGATTTTATAATATGGGATACTACGCAAGTATACGTATCGTTTATCAAGTAATATGGACTTTCTGATTAAGCCTCGAGATATCGAACCCATAGGGAAAAGTTGAAAATCTTTAAAGGAATTTAGAAAATTATCTTTTTACTTTCTTTAATTGTTTTTGAAATAGTATGTCTTGATTTTGAAAAGTTTTAGAAAGTTGATTTGTCTTTTAAAATTTTCTTAATAAAATGCTAAGCAATGAAAGTAAAGGTTTCAATAACTAATAACACTGGATGTAAAAATACTATTAACTAAAATATATTTTTCTTTCCTTTCATGAAGTAGTAATAATTCTTAAAGTATTGTTGTGGAAGTATTTAAATTTTGTTGTGACAGATAGAAGCAAATGTGTTCTTTACCCTTACTTGGTTCTATAAAGAACATAGGTTAATTTAAAATTTATATTATTTTGAACATGGTTAGACAGGGAAGATACCAGTCTCTCACTCTAGAGTTCCTTCGATTCCCCTCACCTAGGGGCTAACTTCTCATAATAAAACTCAAAACTTCAAACCAAATTAGGGGGTTTTAGCCTGTCCCTCTAAAATCCTCTAATTTTACTCCCTTCTATAAAAATATCTTCTAATATTACATTCACTTATATGGACTGCAGTTCTCACCCATATAATTGCATGTGATTCTTACTGACTTTAATGAGATAATACCGCATTGGATCTTACATAATCTCAAGAAATTTTACAACTTAACAGGCCAAATTAAGAAGTAAACCAAGTTCTCAGAATCAATCTTCACAACTTCTTCAAACTTTTAAACACTGATACTTTCCACAATAAGTCTCTTTAAATTAGTTACTTCTTCATTTTAATAAAGAAAAAGATAAAGTAAACTACTCAAAATGCATTGGGAAAATACAAAAATACATAGATTTGAAATTAAAAATAATAAGAAAATAATAAACGAAAGCAAGTATTGATAAACTAAATAAAAGTAAACTCTTATCTGAAAATCCTCTCCACAAGACTAAGGAAGTTCCTCTGAAACTTTGGCTCTTCGCTAAACTACTCCTCAGAGCAAGTCTCCAAACTCCGATGACTCAGAATACAGACTTTAGAATTCAATAAAAACTAAACTAAAAGAAAGAAACAAAGTGGGAGAAGAACTCTTAACTCCGACCTTTTTCTCCTTTATACTCTCTACTCCTAGCAGTGGAAGAATCTCCTAAATTCCTCTCTTCGAAATACAGTGAAGAGCCTCTTCAATTCTTCACTTCTTCACTTCTAAGACTCGCTTTAAATAGTGAACCAAAACGTGTCTTGGTGTCTCTTCAAAATGTGTCCAGATTCGATGTATCTACCAAGGACTGCTCCCCTTCATTCAAATTTGCCTCCCAAAGGAAGTTATGGACGTTACCACCAAGAGTTGCATCCACTCCCTTTTGAATTTGGCGCCAAATCTAATTAAAGTTCGATTTATAACTGTGGCGGCTAAGCGCTGGCCCAGCGGCGCTTAGCCGCCAGTGCCAACATTTTGATTTTTCATTATTTTTGCTCCAAATTTGATCCAATTTTGCTCCTTTCATCGTGAACATCCATTTTCATCATACCTGCAAGAAAAACGCAAAATATCTTCCCTTAAAGTGCAATATCATTATAAATAGGTATAAAAATGTTCATAAAAAATACTATATATTTTAGGTGTATTAAAATCCCCCAAACTTAAAATGTTACTTGTCCTCAAGTGACAGTAAATCTCATATAACATTTTAGCATGCAAATTATGTAATGAGTTTCTTAGGAAGATAACAAAATTTTGTTCTAGAAATGGAATAGTCCAATTTAGAAAACATTTCAGTAATTAAAACCAACTTAAAGTTTAGAAAGTTCTTAAATAAAGGAAAATGATAAATAAAATTCTCTATCTGTTTCAGAAATATTTGTAGATTTTTCAAAATATAGGATTCAAACATTTATTTTTCTCACTTAAAAATTTTTATGTGAAAAATAATTTTACTTACTATATTATAACATTAAGCTTTAGATTTTCTCTGATCTTATATCTTAAACTTTAGGTATGAAACCAATTTTTGATTAGGCCCTTAAATCCTCAAGCTTCTCCTTCCTTTTCATATACTATTTTTCTCTTTTTTTTTCTTCTTTTTTTTTTAAGGTAAGGATTACTATATCTGGATAGACCTTTTTAATGATTTTGAATTCCATCCTTCCATTTAAAATAAAGATCAAATATACATCTTTCACTTAAAAATCATAATAATAGTATTTGAAAATTACTCTTCAATAAAATAAATTTAAGTTTTGAAGAATAAAAGTCAAATCTTCTATTTATCCAAAAATACAAAACTTCTTACTAAAGATAGTTTAACTTTATTTAACACCACTTCATTAAGAAAACTTTAACTTTAAGTTTTTCATGATTACTATAAATTTTAACTAAATTCTTTTATTCATTTTTATATTCAAAATTTTGTTCCCCAAATATAACTTCATGTACATAATTGTTCTCAATCAAAAATAAGATTTATTTTTAAGTATTCTTGAGAATTAAATAATATTTTAGGTTTTTGAAAAATCTTTGTTTATAAGATCCCCCCAAACTTTAAATTTTTAATTAGGATAAAACATTTAAGCATAAGAAATGATACATGGGTGAAAAATAAAAACTAACATATCATGCTTGCAGGAATTTTTAATATCTTAATATGCAAGTATAACAATTTAAATAACAGGAGTAATATGAAATCAAATTTAGTTTTTTTAAAACATTTTTCTTTTTTTTATGACAAGAAAAGTAAAAATTTCAGAAGACTTCTACAGTAGTGGAGGTTTTCAAAGTAAATTCACACCAACTAAAATAACACACTAATACATATAACAGATGATAGTGGAATTTGAAGAATTTTAGTTTTCCTAAGTAGAAGTTCCTAATAGTGGTTTATAATCTCCTAACAATTTTTGGAAATTAAAGTACACACTACTAAAAACTCTGACATAACATACACATAAAAACATTTACAATTACACACCATCACAAAGCAACATATAAATCCATAATAAAACAACAACAATACCTGAATATGCATAACAGATAAATAGTACAACTACAACGTGCATACTATCAAGGTTCACATCATAACACAATCATCAAACAAAATACTAGATAAAGCATACAAAAACACAACACAACAACACAATAACTAAAACAAACACACATACATCTACTCTTCATCCTCATTATCATCATCATCTTGCTCGTTCCAATCTCTGGATGGCACATAAGGTATATAGAATGGATGAGGTGGCTCTGATCTTTTCTAATCAGTCTATCCAAATATTGTTGATAATTCTCCTCATATTCATCATGCTTTACAATATATCTCTCAACATTATCCAGCTTACCATCTATATCTCTCACATGCTCTCGAGTAAGACTCACTTTTTTCAAAATCTTTCTTAATAAACCAGTCTGTGAATCAGTAGATGACGAAGCACGTGAAGTAGTAGCACAAGAAGTAGAAGCAGTAGAAGCAGAAGAAGTAGAAGCCCTACCAAATCCTCCTCTCCAACCAAACTCTGAATGCACAATGTAAGCACCAATATTTACACTGGTAATTGGCCTCAATGGCTGAAGTACCTCTTCCCAGGTTTCAAATCTCACTCTAGATCTTTCACATAATGAATGAATAAAGGAAGGAAATCTCATACCTGCAGTCGTGGTTGATCTAGCACAGTTCAAAACATAATCATAAATTATCCCTCCAATATCAATAGGCTTTCCGCTCTGAATACAATAGTTCAACACAACTCTTTCTCTCATCACTTCACTAGTATGGCTCGAAGTTAACAACTTAGATGAGATAAAATAATGCCATGCCTTAGAAATGGCATTCAATTTGGAAGTAGGAAAATTTACTCTTCTATCATTTGTAATTTTCCATAACCCTCTTCCATCAGTCAGAAATTCCATAATCTCATCTAATTCTCCTTCCGAAGGTTGATAGTTAGAATAATAATAAAACATATCAGGAGGTAGTCCATAAAAGGTATTGATTGCACCTGAAGAAAAGTTTACTTCATGCCTTCTAACCATCACTTGATTTTCCTCTGCAGCAGGTAAATTTGCATAAAATTCTCTTACAACGGAAACAACAACATCAGAGAAGCAACAGTAATTCTGCCAGTTTCTTCTTGCAATCATATCTTCAATCACCTCTCCTGGCTTACTAAACACTCGCTCAGGAATAACCTTACGTGATTGCAATGCATCGATGTAGCGTTCCTCAGCCCTCAAAACTAACAAATTTGTCAGAATCAAATTTTGTCTTATCTCGAGCGCTCTTTGACTTTTGAGCCATCTCTATAAATTCACGAAAAATTCACCATAAATTCCAAAATCAAACTAAACTTGCTAAATTATCTTCCAAAAGATATTTTCACTAAATCCAAGTAATTTATCAAGCTTTTCCTCAAATTTTCACTATGAATAGTGATTTTAAGATTTTTCAAAATGTATGGTGAAAATAAAAAAAATTTACTTAGGAGTAGTGCTCTTACCTCAAGGAATCCAAATCTAACAATTTTTGTTGAGATTGGCTCTTAAATGATCCACAATATGTAACCCTAGGCTCCTCTTTCGCGGCAAAACATAGGTTGAAGACGACGGGGCGGTTGAAAATGACAAATTTCGGGTTTTTAACTCACGGGAAACAAATTTCGCCAACTGGCGCATAAGCGCGAACATTCGGCGCTTGGCCGCGAAATATGGCGCTTAAGAGCCAGCAATCTGGCGCTTAGCCACCAGTACCCAAATTTTTATAATTAAGGTATATGCACTAACTCACTTTGTTAATTAGTCCTCAATAATTAATTCTCCCACATAAGTCTTCTAATACTCCAAATCAAAGTTTAATAACTATTGATTCCACACAAATTCACAAAAACACAAACTTATATTCAAATAAACACAACATTTAATACAATACTAGAATTTCTATCCAAATGTGAAGGATAAAATTCTCAAAATACAAGATACTATAATATTAAACTGATAAGTATACATCTCTAAGATGTTCTCATCACATCATCAGGCATATATAAAAACACTAAACACATCAAACATGAACTCACAAGAACACTAACATAACACATTAAGATACTAAAAAAATACAAACAAAACATATTTAATTTCACTCTCCATTAAGCGGAATATAACCAAGACCATTAATATTCTCAGTTGACCCTTCAGAAATGTAGATTTGATAGAACGGGCAATCATTGTTCATTCTTATATCATCTTCTTCAATCCATTTATTTTTCACAAACATCGTTTTATCTATTTCTTCCACATACCTTGAATGATTGAATTGCATCTTGAGTTGCCATCCCATGTGATCCAGATGTAAGGTAATACCATTGATTTTTGCTTCCATTGAAGTCACTCGGGCTTCAATTTTTGCAATCATCTATGCAATACCTTGAATACTAACAGCTAGATATCCATTAAATAACTCCTTAACACTATCACTAATGAACTTAGTTTTATCAGAATCTTGCTCCTTCTTCAGCTAGTTCTCCCAAGAAGACATGGTGCTCTTCAAAATTTTCTTCTTAGACTTCAGAAATGAAATTTGGAATTAGAGTAAGTGTTTCTATCAAGTCTAGTCCTTTTTATAGACTTGGGAGATGCTAGAATATTCCCCTAGACGTTTAGAATCTCTTAAATAAATCCTACAACTCTTCCCACCCGATCTAGGCTTCAAATACACATTTTTTCATGTTTTTTTATAACTGTAACACCTAAGTGCCAACTAGTCGGCGCTTAGCCGCCAGTGCACAATTTAGCACAGGTCCGTTAAGTGTTCAAATTTTCATTCTGACTTCACCAAATCATCAATTAAGATCGAATAAACTCTACTTAAGTTTAAAAAATCCAAATTACTACAATTAAAAACATAAAAACAAACCAAACAAAGCAAACAAAACACACAAAACAAACATAAAGCAAAGCACACCGATAAATATGGGTTGCCTCCCACAAAGCGCTTATTTTAACGTCTTCAGCCTGACATACCCATAACTCATTCTGAGTGACCCAACATTAAATTCTCATCATATTTAGATTTCTTGATCGAAAAATATGGTTTAAGTCTATGTCCGTTAACTTTAAATATTTTTCCAGTCTTAGGATCTTGAATATCTACAGCTCCATAAGAATAAACTTTTATCATAATGAATGGATCCATCCATCTGGACTTAAGTTTTCCAGAAAATATTTTCAATCTAGCATTATACAGCAAAACTTGTTGTCCTGGTAAAAGATTTTTGGTAAGAATCTTCCGATCATGCCATAACTTCATCTTTTCCTCATAAATCTTAGCATTTTCATAAGATTCATTCCTTATTTCTTCAAGCTCATTCAATTGCAATAATCTTTTTTCATTAGAATCTTTCAAATTATAATTGAACTTTTTAATAGCTCAATAAGCTTTATGCTCAAGTTCAAAAGGTAAATGACAAGCTTTTTCAAAAATCAGCCAATATGGGGACATTCCAATAGATGTTCTGTAAGCAGTCCTATAAGCCCACAAAGCATAATCTAGTTTAATTGACCAATCCTTTCTATTTGGATTAACAGTTTTTTCCAATATTCTTTTAATTTCTCGATTGGATAATTCAACCAAACCACTTGTCTGTGGATGATAAGCAGTAGCAATGCGATGATTAATATGATATTTCTTTGCTAACTTCCCAATAATCGCATTTCTAAAATGACTTCCCCCATCAGTTATGATTACTCTTGGTATTCCAAATCTACAAAATATATTCTTTTCTAAAAACTTTGCAACACTTTGAGCATCACATCGAGGTAAAGCAATAGCTTGAATCCATTTGGAAACATAATCTACTGCTATCAAAATATACACATTTCCGAAAGATGGTGTAAATGGTCTCATAAAATCTAATCCCCAAACATCAAATATTTCAACTTCCAACATATAATTGAGGGGCATCTCATTTCTTCTAGAAATATTGCCTACACGCTGAAATCTATCACAATTTTTAATATAATCATTCACATCCTTAAAAATTGTAGGCCAATAAAATCCTGATTGTAATATTTTACATGCAGTTTTATCACTTCCAAAATGTCCCCCATAATCAGAATCATGACATTTTTGAATAATTTCATAAGTCTCTTCCAAAGGTACACATCTTCAAATTATAAGATCATTTCCTTGTTTATATAAAAATGGGTTATCCAAAAAATAAGTCTTAAGCATCGTACGTAAATTTCTTCTTTTCATGATATGTCAAACCATAGGGTATAATATTACTAACAATAAAGTTTACTATGTCCGCATACCACGTAACATTCCTTTCTTTAACAGTGAATGGTTTCTCATCAGGAAAATGTTCATTAAATTCTTCAATATCATTGAGAGATTTTTTAATTTCAAGCCTGGGCAAATGATCAGCAATTTGATTATCAGAACCCTTCCTATCTACTATCTCAAAATCAAATTCTTGCAAAAGAAGAATCCATCTTATAATTCTTGGTTTTGCATCATTTTTCTTCATTAAGTATTTAATAGCAGAATGATCAATATGCACAACACATTTAGTTCCAATTAAATATGATCGAAATTTATCAGAAGCAAATACTATAGCTAATAACTCTTTCTCAGTAGTGGTATAATTAATTTGAGCTTCATTAAGAGTCTTACTAGCATAATAAATTACTTTGAAAATTTTATCATATTTCTAACCCAAAAACAACACCAATAGCATAATCAATAGCATCACACATTAATTCAAAAGGTATTTTCCAATTTGGTGAAATTATTACAGGTGCAGTGATTAATTTTTCTTTTAATGTATCAAAGGTTCTACGATAGTTATCATCAAAATTAAAAATTGCATCCTTTTCCAGTAAACGGCATAAAGGTTTTGGTAATTTTTTAAAAGTCTTTAATGTAACGCCTGTAGAATCTAGCATGTCCTAAAAACTTCTAATTCCCCTTACATTGATTGGGCAAGGTAAATTAGATATAACTTGAATTTTTGCAGGATCTACCTCCAAACCTGAAATCCGATGTCCCAAAACAATTCCTCCTGCTACCATAAATTGGCATTTTTCCTAATTAAGGACCAAATTAGTTTCTTCACAGCATTTTAGAACTTTAGATAGATGTTCTAAACATGATTCAAATGAAATTCCAAACACTGAAAAGCCATCCATAAAAAATTCAATCCCTTTTTCAATTAAATCACAAAAAATATCCATCATACATCTTTGAAATGTAGCAGAGGCATTACATAAACCGAAGGGCATTCTTCTAAAAGCAAACGTACCATAAGGACTGGTAAACGTAGTTTTCTCTTGATCCTCAGGAGCAATTTGAATTTGGTGGTAACCAATATATCCATCCAGAAAACAAAAGTATTTATGCCCAGCCAGTCTATCCAACATTTGATCTAGAAAAGGGAGTGGAAAATGATCTTTCCTTGTGGCAAGGTTTAATTTTCTATAATCAATGCATAATCGCCACCCTATAACTTGTCTTGTTGGTATCATTTCATTCTTTTCATTAACAGTCACAGTTACTCCTCCTTTCTTAGGAACACAATGAATAGGACTAACCCATGCACTATCTAAAATAAGGTAGATAATTCCAGCATCCAACCACTTTAAAATTTCTTTCTTAACAACTTCTTTCATAATAGGATTTAATCTCCTTTGGAGATCAGCCCGCGATTTGTAATGATCTTCCATAAGAATTCTGTGCATACAAATTGAAGGACTGATTCCTTTAATATCAGCAATTGTCCATCCAATGGCTTTCTTATGCTTCTTCGAATTTCAAGCAAACTCTCTTCTTCTTTTTCGCTTAATCGAGAGGAAATTATAACGAGCAAGGTTGAGGATTCACCTAGAACAACATACTTCAAATTTTCAGGAAGCATTTTTAACTCAAGTTCATGAGGTTTTTCAATTGATGGACCATAAGATTTATCTTTTTCCATCATATCCAACAATTCAAAATTTTCATGAACATACTTTAAATCTTCTTCATGAAAATCTTCAGAATCAAATAACTCCTCTTCTTGTTTATATTCAAATTATTCTCTTTCAGCATTTTCTTCATAAGTTGATTTGAAATGAAATTCACTTAAATAATCAATAGCATCCATCCTATAACACTCATCTTCTTTACCTCTAGCAGGATATTTCATCGATTTTGAAATATTAAATGTAACAGTCTGATCATTAACCCTCATCGTTAATTCCCTTTTTGCACATCTATCATGGCTCTCGCTCGTAGCTAGAAAAGGTCTCCCCAAAATTATGGGTATCTCTTTATCTTCCTCCATATCTAACATAATGAAATCCACAGGAAAAATAAATTGATCCACTTTTACCAAAACATCTTCTTTAACTCCTTTAGGATATGTGATCGAACAATCTGCTAATTGTAGAGTTACAGTAGTTAGGGTTATTTCTCCTAGTCCCACTCTTTTTAATATTGATAGAGGCATAAGGTTAATGCTTGCACCTAAATCACATAAAGCTTTTCCACAGAATCTTTCTCCGATTGCACATGGAATTGTAAAACTACCAGGATCTTTAAGTTTTTCAGGAAGCTTTTTCTGAATTATCGCACTGCACCCCTCACTAAGTGCAACAGTTTCATTTTCTTCAAACTTCCTCTTTTTATTAAAAATATCCTTCATAAATTTTGCATAGCTTGGCATTTGTTCTAGGGCTTCAGCAAATGGAATATTAATGGTAAGCTTCTTTAATATCTCCAAGAATTTTGAAAATTACTTATCCAACTTTTGTTGACGAAGTCTCTAAGGAAATGGAGGTGGTGGTTTTTCTAAATCAACCTTAGGTGGAGAAATAGGTCTTTCAAAACCTTTGGAGCGTCCTCTTTAGGTCTTTCAATCACTTCTTTCTCTACTTCAGTCTCTTTTCGAACTCTACCTTCCAATTCTTTTCCACTTCTCGCTGAATTGCTTTCACTTGTTCTTTATTCTTTTCTCTTGGATTCACTTCAGTATTACTTGGAAGCATTCCTTGGGATCTATTACTTAAGGCATTTGCAATTTGTCCCAATGATTTTCAATATTACTGATGGTTGCTCCTTAAATTTGTAATTGATTTCCCATATGTGATACTACTTCTTCCATAGACAACTTCTTTTCCTTAAATTGTAAAGCATTGTTATAACCTGAATGATAAGTTAACCTATTATTATTATTACCTTGGTTGTTCCAATTCTCCAATGGGTTTACTTGGGTGTTCCCCCATTGTTGATTAACACCACCCTGATTATTTTTATTCCAGTTAAAATTTGGATGATTCTTCCAACCTGGGTTATAATAATTGGAATATGGGTTGTTAGGTTTAATTATAGCATTCACAGTTTCTGGTGAAGAATAAGAATCAACCATTTAGCCTAATTAGTTTTCTTCAATCATGAGATTTGTCTGAGAAAAATTCATCCCAAACTGGTCTATCTTCCTTGATACAGTAGCAACTTGATTTGCTAACATTGTAAAAGCATCATTTTCATAAACACTAGCTACCTTTTTAGGATTTAACCTTTCAGAAGGCCATTGAAAATTATTAGTAGCCATTTCTTCAATTAAAGCATAAGCATCAGTAAATGGTTTAGACATTAATGATCCACCAGAAGAAGCATCAATGATTGATCTAAGAGATCCAACTAATCCATTATAAAAAGTTTGAATTATTAACCAATCTGGAATCGCATGATGTGGACATTTCCTGAGGAGATCTTTAAATCTTTTCCATTCTTCATATATTGATTCCCCTTCAAACTGACAAAAAGATGTTATATCATTTCTCAACTTAGCAGTCTTGGATGGTGGAAAATATTTAGCAAAGAATTTTTGTGATAGTTCACCGTAAGTTCTAATTGATCCAGGTGCTAACGAATGTAACCACATTTTAGATTTATCCCTTAGTAAGAAAGAAAAAAGTCTAAGTCTAATAGCATCATCCGAAACAACATCATATTTAAAAGTAGCACACAACTCTAGAAAATTAGCAAGATGCAAATTAGGATCTTCAGTTGTTGCTCCCCCAAACTGATTATTTGACACCATTTAGATAATAGCAGGTTTAAGCTCAAAAGAATTAGCAGCTACAGCAGGGTTTTGAATATTACCACAAATTCATCTACTGTAGGGTTAACATAATCTCCTAAAGGTCTTAATTCTTGATGGATGCCAACATTTTGATTTTGATGATTTGCCATTTTTTGATTTTTTTTATCTTTTTCTGTATTTTTAATTTTTTTAATTTTTCTGATAGTTCTTTCTAATTCGTAATCGTAAGGCACAAGTCCTTCGTAACTCCGAACTACGCATACAATAATAAAACAAACAAAACACAGCACACTAATAAAAATAAAGAAAAGTAAAAATTTTAAATTTTTTAATTCTCTTTAAAATGCAATTTAATTAATTTTCCCCGGTAACGGAGCAAAAACTTGATCCCCGATAAATGCAACGGATGCCAGAAACTTGGTACCGTCCAGTAAATGCAACGACACCAAAAACTTGACTCCGCTGGATAAATGTGCTGGTGATTTTAGATATGAAAATTATGATTTTATAATATGGGATACTACACAAGTATACGTATCGTTTATCAAGTAATATAGGACTTTCTGATTAAGCCCCGAGATATCGAACTCACAGGGAAAAGTTGAAAATCTTTAAAGGAATTTAGAAAATTATCTTTTTACTTTCTTTAATTGTTTTTGAAATAGTATGTCTTGATTTTGAAAAGTTTTAGAAAGTTGATTTGTCTTTTGAAATTCTCTTAATAAAATGCTAAGCAATGAAAGTAAAGGTTTCAATAACTAATAACACTGGATGTAAAAATACTATTAACTAAAATATCTTTTTCTTTCCTTTCATTAAGTAGTAATAATTCTTAAAGTATTGTTGTGGAAGTATTAAAATTTTGTTGTGACAGATAGAAGCAAATGTGTTCTTTACCCTTACTTGGTTCTATAAAGAACATAGGTTAATTTGAAATTTATATTATTTTGAACATGGTTAGGCGGGGAAGATACCAGTCTCTCACTCTAGAGTTCCCTCGATTCCCACCACCTGGGGGCTAACTTCTAATAATAAAACTCAAAACTTTAAACTATATTAGAGGGTTTTAGCCTGTCACTCTAAAATCTTATAATTTTACTCCCTTCTATAAAAATATCTTCTAATATTACATTCACTTATATGGACTACAGTTCTCACCCATATAATTGCATGTGATTCTTACTAACTTTAATGAGATAATACCGCATTGGATCTTACATAATCTCAAGAAATTTTTCAACTTAACAGGCCAAATTAAGAAGTAAACAAAGTTCTCAGAATCAATCTTCACAACTTCTTCCAGCTTTTAAACACTGATACTTTCCACAACAATTCTCTTTAAATTAGTTACTTCTCCATTTTGAGAAAGAAAAATATAAAGTAAACTACTCAGAATGCATTAGGAAAATACAAAAACTCATAGATTTGAAATTAAAAACAATAAGAAAATAATAAACGAAAGCAAGTATTGATAAACTAAATAAAAGTAAACACTTATATGAAAATCCTCTCCACAAGACTAAGGAAGTTCCTCTGAAACTTTGACTCTTTGCTAAACTACTCCTCGCAGCAAGTCTACAAACTCGATGACTCGTAATACGGACTTCAGACTTCAATAAAAACTAAACTAAAAGAAAGAAAAGAAGTGGGAGAAGAACTCTTAACTCCGAACCTTTTCTCCTTTCTACTCTCTACTCCTACTCTAAATAAAAACTTAAAATGTAGTGGAAGAATCTCCTAAATTCCTCTCTTCAAAATACAGTGAAGAGCCTCTTCAATTCTTAACTTTTTCACTTCTAAGACTCTCTTTAAATAGTGAACCAAAAGGTGTCTTGGTGTCTCTTCAAAATGTGTCCAGATTCGATGTATCTACCAAGGAACGCACCTCTTCATTCAAATTTGCCGCCCAAAGGAAGTTATGGACGTTACCACCAAGAGTTACATCCATTCTCTTTTAAATTTGGAGCCAAATCTAATTAAAGTTCGATTTATAACTGTGGCGGCAAAGGCGCTTAGCCGCCAGTGCCAAAATTTTAATTTTTCATTATTTTTGCTCCAAATTTGATCCAATTTTGCTCCTTTCATCATACCTACAAGAGAAACACAAAATACCTTCCCTTAAAGTGTAATATCATTATAAATAGGTATATAAATGTGCATAAAAATACTATATATTTTAGGTGTATCATAAGCCATATGCCGTAAGTCGTAAGTCTAAGTAGTAAACTGTATGCTACAAGCCGTAAACCACATGAGCCATATACGATAAGCCATATGCAAAAGTCCTAAGCTGTAATCCACAAGCCGTAATTCGTAATCCATAAGTCATAAACCAGAAGCCATTTGCCACAAGTCATAAGTCGTATTCCTCAAGACATAAGCTACAAGCCTTTAGTCGTAAGTTGTATGCCATAATTGGTAAGCCATTTGCAATCAGCTATCAGCCGTATGCCGTAAGGTGTAAGCTGTTAGCCATAAGCCATTTGTTACAAGCTGTATGTTGTAAGTCATTTGCCACAAGCTATAAGTCGAATGTCGTAAGCCATAAATTGTAAATCATAAATCGTAAGCCGTATGCTACAAGCTGTAAGTCATAAATCGTAAGCTTTAAGTCGTAAGCTATAAGCAGTAAGCCGCAACCCGTAAGCCGTAATTCGTATGTCATAAGACGTAGGTGTACGACTTATTTATTAGGTTGTACTGTATTTTTAAAAAAAGGGGTCGCCTGCAGAAGTTTTCGGCGACTTTTAGATTTTAAATTTAATTAAATATATATACAATTTGAAAAGTAGCATTTGATTTTTGAAAATAATTTTAAGTTTGAAAATTTTAAGATATGAAATCAAACCGATCTCACATCCCAAATAGTTTATATAAACGAGCACCGCATCATATACCGTGTATTTATCCCGAAGAATAGACACATTGCTTGATTATGGGGCTTGATTAAATAAACTAAAAGATTTATGACATACGTTTGGTCTACGAACCAATTTTATAAGCCGACAAGTTCCCCTGCTTAATATGAAGGAATTAAGCAGGATTTATATTACCTGGGTTCTTAAAGTTCCCTATAAGGGCAAGCCCCTATAGTTAATTACATCCTAAATGATGAGAATCATTTAAGAAAACTATCGATAATGATAGTTGTTTTGCTCTCAAGAATTTTAAAGTTCGAGTTTTCAAACAAATTGAATTTTGGAAATTTCAAAAGGGATTAGCTCAAATTTGGAACTGTTTATTTTGATAGTCCAAAGGAAGAGAAGTAGGGGATGTCACAGACCCGAAGTGAACTTCGGTGACTTCTCGACTAACTTATTGTTTGGCTTCAATTTCAGAGTTTATTTAATGTTTCAATCCTGCCAATTTTAGTTAATTACGACTTATATTTATATGACATAATCATACAAATAGCCTCGAAGATGTGAGGGTTTATGTCGTACCAAGCAACTACCTCGGAGTCCTAAGACCGGTTAGGGCTTAATTTGCATAGCATGATTATGCAAATGCCTAACGAGAAGCTGAGGATTTATGTTGCACTAGGCAAACTACCTCGAAATCCTATGGCTTGGTTATGTAATTCTATAAAAGGTTTTGCTGAAGTAGACACAAGTTTTGCTGACGAAGATGGCCGTGCTGCCCACTGTGCTCCAAACTCCTTATTGTCGTAGAGGTTTGGTTTTAGAAGGTGGCAATCAAGAGATGAGAGAATTATTCTGGTTTAGAAAAGATGAAAATTGAGATTTCTTAATGTTTTAATTAAAATAAATCTTAAAGTTGATTAAGCAGAACCGATTAAGATCCCACGGTTCCGTTATCCCGGCACCGATATTTTCATCGGATTCACTTAGTCCAAATGAATTTTCTAAACTCAACTGAATGAGTTCCACACTTTCATTTAGACCGTAGGAAATCTCATTAGAAATACGTGTGTTACATCATCCTAGGGATTCCCGATCATCCAACGAGACGTTTTAATTTTAGTTATAATTGCAGTTTCATTTTTTTGTTGGTGATTAAATTTTGAGTTGTTTAAGCATGCTGGGTTCGATCATTTTCATGCATTTGTAAGTGCGGGAAAGTAAGACATTTAATAAATTGCCAAATGTAAATTGCAATAAACTTAAATGCATACATGGTGGGCACTCCCGTCATTTTCTCCCACACTTAAAACACATGTTAAAACATTTATATAATTGCTGTAAATACCTAAGCAAAGCTAAGGGAAGGTTCTGGTTGTCTACCAAAATCCTAATCCTACTGCTAATCAATTCCTATGACGTCTAGGTTCTTGTATTTTATTAAGGATGATTTTCTTCACCAAAGAACAATTAAGTTCAATTGTTCTTCTAAAACATCTCATCACATTGGGAAAGTGCTTAGGACGATTCCTAAACATCTTTTCAATGCTTCTGGGATTATTTCGAGTCCAAATGAGTTTCATTGTACAGGTGAATTTATCATCCAAGAATTTGGTTAATTTTTGTTTCTTGCTTAGTGAACATGGACATTTGATTATCCGATGAGTGAAGTAACATTTTACTTGATGCTTCATTTAAGAGTTATGATAATGAAAGCCTTTAGGGGCAAATCAGTTTGTTAAGGGATTTAACCACTAAGATTGAATTGTTGTTTCGAGATAGTTTAATTTAGTTATAAAATTTCAAATTGATTTTTAAGAGTTTTAAAATTGTTTAAGTTAAAGAGGTGTTTAAACCATTTAATTCCATTAAGTTCTGATATTTCAAATTTATTTTAAATATTTTTAAATTGATTTGATTATTAAATCTTAATTGAATTTTTTTTTTAGATTAATTTTTAACCTTTCAAGCTTATTTAGGTTAAGTTTTAAGTGATTTCAAATTAACTTTAATGTTTTGGGTTCATTTTAGTTTAAATAAGATAATGTTTTAAACTTTAATTTAATTAATGATTGTTTTATTTTCAATTAATTTCAATCATCATTACTTGAATTAATTAAGTGTTGAATGCTATTGAGATAATCCAATTAGGGACTTTAAATTAAAGAATTGGTATCTTCTTAAGTCATGTCTTTAATTTTAATAATCCAAAATTTTAATTATTCTTCCAAGATTTAAATGAATGAATTAATTAAGATTTCATTTTTTATGTTGTAGGTCATCAATGGGTTTCTACCCCTTAATTCCTTAAGTTTCAATCATCTAAGAGAAAATTTAGGTTCAAATGTTCATCCCTCCCTTTGATTAAGCCTAAAATATTAATTAGGGTTAAAATCCCTTAATTACCTTTATGCCCTCTTAAGCATATTCATTTCTTAACTCATTAAATTGCTCAAATGAACTTGAAATTTTTATATCACTTCACTCATATGTCAATTAAGACATTAGAGGAGAAAATGTGATTTTTCTGTTTTTAATTTAATTTATATAATTATTTCGATGAAAATAATAAGGATTTTTAATGAAAATTCAACAACATGACCAAGATAGAGTTTTTGTCCTTAGGAAAATTATAGGATGTTCCTACTGACTAGAGGACCACTTCGACCAATTTTAGTGATTTTTTGAATTATATTTTATTTATTATGATTATTTTAAGTTTTGGGGCATTAATTAATTATAAAATAAAATTAAATTAAAAATTAAGTTTTATATTTTTCTTAAATCTCTCTAACCTCAAGAAACTCAGAGAAACAAATTTTATATTTTTCTGATTTTTCTTTGAATTTTTAGAATTACTTTAGTGGGAAAGGTTGGAAAAGCCATTTTTAATATTAAAAATTACATTGAGCTTTTAAAATTCAATATATTTTCTTAGGGATATAGGAAAAATATTTGGTTGGTTCCTAAGTGATTAAGAGACCAAATATGACATTTTTATGAATTTTATTGTTTTTGTGATATTTATTATTTTTTAATTATTAAAATATTCAAAAATATGTTAAAAATGAAAATTAAAAAAAATCTAATTTTAATTTTGTTAGACTTCTCTGATACCAGAGAGGCCTCAAAATGAATTTGGTGAATTTTTGAAATGTATTTTGGGTTTTATGAATTTTTAAAGTTCAAAAAAGGTCATGTTACTTAGAAAATTCATTTAGTGGGTTAAATCATTTTTAATTGATTTCAAATTTTTATGTGAGACTCCTTTGAACCTAAAGATCAGTGGAGAATTAATTTTGTGTTATTTTAATGAGTGGTTGTTTTAGATTAATTTAATCTTAATTTTAGGGATTTGGCCAAATCATGGTTCATTTAAATGAGTTAATTCAAACCAAAATTTTCCTAAGGTCCTCTGGTCCAGAGTTACTTCCCCTAGTTTTCCTGTATTTTATTAATCAAGATGCTAATTATTGGAATTAAAATACCAAAATGGACACATAAATTTGGAAAATAGATAACTTTCCACAGAGATAGCCTCTGGCCTTGGAAAATTCAGGGAATGTTCCCAAGATCAGAGGCTACAAAAGCCCTATGGTCTCATGCCATGGTGAATTGTATGCATGGATGGAGAATTAAAATACTCAGAACAGTATTAAATTAATTAAAAATAAAATACTTAACAAAATAACTTAATTATTTTTCCAAATTAATCACATTTTGTTCACTAAGCAAGAGGGTATTTTTAGTTTATTTTCAGGATTTTTCTACACAAAGATATGCATTTTTGAAGCTCTGGGCATTTAAATAAATAAGAAATACCCTATTTATCTAGTTAAACTAGTCAGCGCCACCTCAACCTACGGCGGGTAGAAGCTCCACGCTGCCATCTGACTCGGCAGCCACGCGGCCCGCGGTTCCGTTCCAAACTCCTATCCAACGCGATCTTGGCCATCCATCCGATACACGCTCGATCCAACGGAGGCTGGTCATCGTCTGCGACTGGTGTGTCCCGAGAGCCATCCACCCTCTAACCCTAAGATCTCACTCGATACTCAACCAAATCGAGTGCGGTTTCTTCCTACATGCTCGTCTAAGCAAGGGCTACACATCTATACGGCTAAAGCACATTGAAATCAAGTGAAACAAAATGGAGAATCACTAGAAGCTCTAGAGCAAGAGGAGCTTACATACCTTGGTTCAAGAGGTGAAGCCTCGATTGAATGTGCTCGGCACATTTGTTGGAGCTAGAGGAGTCTAGGAATGAAGCCTCTAGTCTTGGTGAATTGCCTAGGTACGACTTCGTCCAAGTTCAATTTCGAGCTCTGACCGATAGAAGAAATGGATGGCCTGGTGAGGGGGGTTTCACTGGGGAACTTCTTCTCTACCTCTGGCTAAGGTGTGGGAGAAGTTAATTTAATTTCTGTGGAGATTTGGTGAGTGTCCTATTTCCGGCCTGATTTTCGACTGAGAAATTAAGCTCAGCCAGTGGGGATTAGGGCAGGAAAGCAGTGGGATTCTTTTTCTCTAGACTGGGAGAAGCTCTGAGGCTGATTTGGGGGGGTTCTGTTGAGAAAAGTTTCAACACTCTTCTCATAGCCGAGGGGAGGTGTTTAAATGGCCAGGGCCATACGGCTGAGCTTAGGTTCAATTGAGGGGTGGATTTAGTTGCTTAGGTGGAGGGCAGAGAGGCTCCAAGGTTTAATTTGGCTGAGGTAGATAGTTGGGGAGATTTGGGTGAGTTTAGGCTAGTGGTGGTTCTTGGTTTTGACTCCCTCCTGCGACTAGGTCGGTCGGCAAGGACAGGGGAGCTGGCCCGAGGTTAGGTGAGTTAGGTGGGAAGGTTGAATGGTGATAAACCAGGCAAGGGGGGATTTAGGGTGAGGCAAAAGGTGGATTTAACCATTTAAGGGAAGAGATCCCTTAAAATGGGGGACCCTTGGTCCATGGCTCACTTAGCTTGGGCTAGGTGGATCTAGGGTGGTTCCTAGGGTTCAAATGGTGGCTGTGGAAGAGTTGATTTAGCCACATTTGGTTCAATTTGGTTTGGTTAGGTCATAGGTTCAATTTGGCTCACTTGGGTTTAGGTTGGGCTAACTTAGGTTTGGATTTAATTTAGGTCCAAGTGTCTTCAGCAACATTGTAGAAATGATTGCCATGAAGAAGTTTCACGAAGACATGGAAAGGTTTTGAGTTCAATTGAAAGGTCAATTAGGTGGGTTTTGGGATTTCTGGTTAATTTGGGCAAGGTTGGATCATGTTGGGCCCAAGTTGGGTTAAGTTGGGGTTTAGACCCAATTGAAAGTTTCAAATGGTATAGGGGAATATATTGAAGAGTTCCCAACATCAATTGGGAAGAAATCTTAGGGTTAGGCCAATTAATTTGGTAGGTTTAGGGCATGAATTCAAGTTAGGTTAAAATGAGGTATTTTTGGTTTTCAAATGGATTTAGGTTAAGCTTAGGCTCAAATTGGGACAATTGAAGGTTGCATGGGCTTCATGGGAATGTCATGGAAGGTTTATGAATGAAATTGGAAGGAAAAAGTTGACATTAGGCTAATTGGGAAATTTTGGATTAATTAGGTAAAATTGAGGATTTAGGTTTCAAATGCAATTGAACTCAAATGCGAATCAAATTGGCTTAGATTTGGTTTAGATTGGCATTGCAGAAGTTTAATTAAATTTTAGAATTGAATTTGGGCAACATTGAGGTCAATTGAGTTTATTTGGTTTGACATTGGGTCCATTTGGGTTAAAAATGGGTCAAATTAGGGGTTTTGATAAAAGTGGGTTATTTTGGCAAAATTAACTTATGGTGTAGTAAAATGAAATTGGAAATATTTGAGATTTTCTGAAATTTTTTGGGAATTATTGGAATTTTTAGAATTTTGGGCTAAAAGGGGTATTTAGGGTATTTGGAGGTTATTTTGAGGGTATTGGGGTATTTTGGTGGATTTAAAAGATGGGAATTGTTTAAAAATGATTTTTAGGAATTTTAGGAATTTTGGGTAATTTTTGGAAAATTTTGGATGATTTGGTGATTGTAGGGGAAATTTAGGTAATTTTGGGTAGGCTTGAGGACCCAATGTCAAAACCATAAATTTTAGTAAAATGGAATTTGGGTATGGTTGAGGGGGTGGAAAAGCTTAGAGTGATCCATGGGCCAATACATGTTCATTTTGAACATCTCATAGGTTGTTCTTAACCCTCTTAGCCAAGGCTAGGGGTTTGGACTTAGCCACATGAGTGCTCCAATGAACCAGGAGTCAAGATTGGGTAGGGATGGTTCAGGGTTTAGGATGGGTTTGAGAGTGCAGTGTGTGTAAGCCAGACCTCACCAAGACCAGGCCACCCAGGGTAGTCCTAAGGCTTGAACATCCTATAGGAATTCATCTTTGTCTTCTTACACATTCGTCCCAACCTTCCAAGTGATTTGGAGGTTGATGACCATCTATGTAGGATTCCAAAGAGAACTAAGATTTGGTTTGAATTTCTAAAGGTGGGTTCCATCTCTAGTCTTCTAGGATAGTCAAGGAGAAGTCTTATGGCTAGATCCTAAGCACTAAAAGGAAAGAAAAGACCTCACCAAAAATGAGGTCAACAATTGGACCCTCAATATGTGTGTTGTGCTTAGCCAAGCACACCACGCATATTGGCGTTGACCGAAGAGATCAACAAAATCAACTAGACGTCTAAGTGACACACTTAGAACAAAGCGTAGAAATTTTCCGCTAGGGAGTATCAGGTAAATCCCCAAGACTGAAGATTCCAGAACTCTCATTGGGGAAAAGGAGGGGAATTCCAAATCACAAGATTTGGAGAGACCGGACTTTAGATTCGTTTCATTTTTTTCAAGTTTTAATTTTGAGTTTGATTTTTGATTTGTTGGGAATTTCAATTTAGATTAGAGTTTAATTTCAAGATTGATTTCGCAGAAATTCTGAATTTAAAATGAGAATTGGAACCTAGTTTCCAACCTCGGGATTGCAAAGAGAACTGGAATTTAGGTACCAGCCTCGAAGAGAGAATTAGAATTTAGGCACCGATCGAGAAGGATGAGAATCAGAATTTAGATACTGATCTCGAAATGAGAACTAGAAGTTAGGTACCAGTCTCGAAAGAGAGTCGGTAGTTAGGTACCGACCTCGAAAAGGGTGAGAACTGGAAGTTAGGTACCAGTCTCAGAAGAGAGTCGGAAGTTAGGTACCTAACTTCCGACCTCGAAAAGGGTGAGAACTGGAAGTTAGGTACTAGTCTCGGAAGAGAGTCAGAAGTTAGGTACCGACCTCGAGATTTCAAGAGTGCAGAAAGGTTTCTCGGAAGAGTGTGAATTTAGCGGACACCGAGATTAGGATGACTTGTCGGTCTTATACCCAAGTTGGAGGATTAGAATGCGGAAAAGTTTCTCGAAAAGAATGCGAATTTAGCGGACACCGAGATTAGGATGCCTTGTCAGTCTTATACCCAAGTCGGAGAATTAGAATGCGGAAAAGTTTCTTGGAAAGAGTGCGAATTTAGCGGACACCGAGATTAGGATGCCTTGTCGGTCTTATAACCAAGTCGGAGGATTAGAATGCGAAAAAGTTTCTCGAAAAGAGTGCTTATTTAGCGGACACTGAGATTAGGATGCCTTGTCAGTCTTATACCCAAGTCAGAGGATTAGAATGCGAAAAGGTTTCTCGGAAGGATACGGGATTGGCGGTAATTCAGAGAAGAGAATCGAACTTTGAGTATCAATCTCGAAATGAGAACTAGAATTTGGGTACCAGCCTCAGAAGGATGGGAACTGGAAGTTAGGTACCAATTCCAAAAGCTGGTATTTGATTTTTGAAGATTCTGTGGAAATTTTAGTTTAGTAGAAGATTGGAATGAGACATGAGAGTGTTTCACATCTCGAGAGAGTTGATCAAAGTTTGATTGTTTGGTGAAGGGTATGAACCCATGCCATCAGAACCAAATAAAACATTTCATGGTTCTATGTCAGTAGACTCAGTCGAGCTTCTCAAAAGAGGAAAGGAATCGCAGAGAGTCGAAAGGGTTTCTAGAACAGCCTGAGGCTGGGGATTTTGGATTCAGAGTTTCGTTTTCATTGTTTTTTAGTTATTTGATTTTGTTTTGATTTTCAATTTTCATTTTAATTGAAATTTCATTTTAATTTAGATTTCTTATTCATTTATTTTGTTTGCAATTTGAGATTTTGGATTGATTTGCCTGGAGTTTCGGTTTTGTGTTTTATTTGGATTTTAAATTTGAATTTTCATTTTTGTTGTTATTATTTCATTCAAATTGTTCTTCGTTCATCTTTTCTTTAAATCTAGTCAAAATCAGATTTAGTGGCGCTTGTAGTCAATTGCACAAGATTGAAGGCAAAACATGACATAGTCATTTTCATTAAAAATGTCGAAAGTACATCAGGTGATTGCATCAAAACATTTCTGATGACATCTTTCTAAAAACAAACTTTTACAAAAATCCATGTATGTCTGAACACAGACTGTACTGATATCTTCATGTATTCTGACAAAACTGTCTGTTTAATTCATCCATGTCTGAAAAGTAAACTACATAGGTAATAACATCACCTTATAAGCCACTTTCCGGAGGAGAATCCCATGCAAGTGTTCTTTAGAGGTGTGCTACTACTATGTAGCTTACATCTCGTGGGGCTGCAAATTTTTTAATTCTGGATCTGGCTAGAAGTAGATCGGAATCTTGCTCTCATCCATCCTCCTGAAAGTGATGGAGATCCGCTCGTAGGGAACTCCTGGGATGCAGTGCTTCGCCACATCTGCACCATTTCCTTGTAGTACGAGGACAGAGCCTACCGGTAGGGGTATCTCTACTGGCCCTCGAAATTCTCCGGGGCCGAGTATCCGGAGTTCTGTCTCGAACATGATGTTGCATTGGTTAATGAAGGAAACAGTGCAAAAGGGTCTCACAAAATCGTGGTGGTCCACGTGAGGTAGAATACAATCTCCTTCTGCATAAATAATGATTATGCAGCTGTTTGGTATGCAGTCAGCGGATAAGACTCGCTAAGCCACCATCCTCTTTATCATTTTCTTAATCAGAACTGGCATTGGATCCACTTCATCGTAGTGGAGTATCCCTGGCGGATTTCCTTTCTCGTCATCAGCAAAGTTGTAGCAGCATCCGAACTGGATTGTAATCCTCCCCTTGCCTCATTTCCATTTCTTCGGCTCAGAGTAGGTCTTGCTTCGTAGTCGTCCTGCACGACCCTGCTTCTTCAGCTAGGAGACGTAGTCCACGATCTCACTCTGCTCGTAGTGAGAGAAGACATCCGTATGCAACTCCAGTCCTTCCAAGATGTTGACATACTTGCCTCGGATTCTCTGAACGTATTCAAAATCTTGTTTCCGCACCCTCTGGATCTCTCCAACTCGTGCTCTAAAATTATCTGGAACTGTCGGGGTCTAGTGACGTACTGTGGGATGTACGTCTCCATGCCAGCACGCTCTCCTGGAATCCTCACTGTCTCATGTACAGGCTCTGTAGTAACCTCCTCTGGAACAACCTCTACTATGGTGCTCCTGAGGGCTGGCCTCCTTGGGACGACTGGAGAGGTCGTCGGGATTTCTTCCCGGTTCTGTTCTTCCATCAATTTCTTCAGGATTTTTTTGGATACGGCGGTTCTTGTTTCTTCTTTGTGTTGGAGTCAAAGTAGCTCTCCTCTCCCCTGGATTTCGGTAGGGACGGCACTGACAAGTTTCCTTCCTGCGACAGTTGTCACTGATTTCATTTTGTGGTCGTCGATTGCGTTGATCTTCATTTTCTAATTTGCGGTATGTGAACCTTCTCGCTCAGTTTCATCACTGTCTTTCCATGGGATCTATAGTAGTCCAAGCAGTCTCTTCATATTCTAGCTTCAGCTGTGCAAAGACTGAGTCAACCTCGACCACAACACCAACTTTCAGCTCTTCTTCGTTAAGTGAAAGACTTACGTCATCCTTAAAGTTCAGAACCAACCGCCCGTTCGACATTTCCCTGCAAAAAAAGCAAGGAAAGGATCAGGGGCTGTACTAGGAACGAGAACAATAAGAAAATTTACTTATTAATGGAAAATTCTTATTCATTTCTTTCAAATTTTAACAAGAGAAAGGGAAAAGATGAGGAAAGATCAGGAGTGAGATTGACTTGAAAGGAAGGATCAAAATTTATTATCATAATGATTTCTTTCTTCACATATTTTCCTTTTAATACATATATTTTTTTGTTAATCATTCATTTTTTTAATCATTTTTGGGTTCGGACCCAATTACAAGTGATTACTCTACCCGTGCTTCTAGGAATGAGACTTCGCTTTTTAAAGTCATCCTTCGAAACATCAGTTTACATAATACTTCTTTAGGTATCATCCATTGATTGGAAGCATAGATCGCTCACGAGCTGGTAGGAACCTCCTGAGTAGACTGTCTCGACCATGAACGGCCCATCCCAAGTCGGTTCAAATTTACCTCCTATCTTGCGGTGTGCAAGAATAGATCTGCTGAGAACCAGAACCAAGTCACCGACTTTAAACGTCCTTGGGCGGACCAGCTTAATGTGGGCCTGGATCATCTTGGCTTGATACAATTTGAGATTCTGCTGCGCTAAAAGTCGTTTCCCTTCCAAGATTTCCAATTCTTCAAGTCTTAGTCTGACATTTTCATCTGTAGTAATCTTCTCTGCAACTGCAATTCTGAGAGATGGTAGCTGAACTTCCAAAGGAAAGACTGCCTCGAACCCGTACACAAGAGCGTAGGGCGTAGACTGAGTAGGAGATCTAAACGTCGTTCTGTAGGCCCACAAGGCTTCTAACAACTTCTCGTGCCAATTTCTTTTGTTGTCGTCCAAAGTTTTCTTTAGGATTTGAACGAGAGTTTTATTAAAAGCCTCGGCCAAGCCTTTTGCTCTTGGGTAGTAGATCGTTGAATAGCGCCAGTCTATCCCGTGCCTTCTAACAAAATTGTTGATCTTCGTACTTCTAAATGCGGACCCATTATTTGAGATAATTCTGCGCAGTACCCCGAAACGGTAGACGAATTGATTCTTGAAGAACTACAACACGTGATGTGCTTTCACCTCTCTGAGCGGTATGGCTTCTACCCATTTGGAAAAGTAATCTGTAGTTGCAAGAATGAAGTGATGTCCTTTTGAAGAAGGTGGTTCAGACCCACTATATCTATGCCCCAACATTCAAATGGCCACGACGCGATTGTTGGACGTAGCACATTTGGAGGTTGATGTAGAACCACTCCATGCACTTGGCATTGGTGACAACTTTTGGCAACCTTCATGCAGTCGGTCATCATCGAGGGCCAGTAGTAACCTAGTCTCTTAATTTTCATTTTCCTCTTCGGACCTGACTGATGAGCGCCAAAAATTCCTGAATGCACTTCTTTAACAATTTCACGAGCTTCGGACCCGCCGAAGCACCTTAGCCACATTTGATCGAAAGACCTTCTATATAACGTATTGTTCATTAATGTGTAAGACAGAGTTCTTTTCTTGATCTGATGAGCTAATGACTTATTGTCCCGTAGGTTTCTTGTTTGCAGGTAGTCTATTAATGGCTGCCACCAATCTTCTATTGTTTCTGTTACTGCTGCAACTGTTTCTTCTTCTTTTCCTTTTGATTCGGATATTGCATCCATGTTGAGCTGTGAGAGGACCTATCGTCCCTGAACAGACATTTCAACTGACTCGTCTTGTAAGCAGGCTTTTGCAAGGCAGGCTAACGCATCAACAAAAGCATTTTCTTTTCTGGGGATCTTATAAATCGTTACATTCGGAATCTGTTCCAACAACTTCATGGCATACTGAAAGTAATGCTCGAGCTTTGGTTTCAAAATTCTGTACTGTCCTGCAACTTATTGTATGATCAACTACGAATCACCTTAGATGTTGATATCTGTTATACCCATCTGAATGGTTAATTCCAGTCCGGTTATAAGGGCTTCATATTCTGCTTCGTTATTTGTACACGGCTCTGTTAGATGGTAAGAGTATCTTAACATCCCCCGCTCCGGTGTTATAAATATTAATCTCATTCCTGCCTTATCGGACACTATCGTTTGCAATTCTTTGTCTCATTGTGCTGAGGATGCTCCGTCGAAGTACAATTCCCAATGTTGATCATCAGGGTCTTCTAAGCTCATTATCTGCTTGTCTGGCAACTCATCGTTGAGAGGCGATTCTGCCGGTAAAGGGTGTGCTGCGAGAAAGTCTGCTAGGACTTGTCCCTTTACGGCATGAAGAGGAACGAAATTTATATCGAATTGCAATAGTATCATCGACCACCTGGTAAGTCTGTCGGAGAGCGTCGGGCGGGTCATCAAATGTTGCAACGGATTAAACTTCGAAATAAGGTTGACCTTATGAGAAAGCATGTAATGCCTGACTTTTGAGCGACAAAGATCAGGGCCAAACAATGCTTCTCAATCGGGGGATACTTTACTTCCGTCAGAATTAGACAACAACTTAAGTAGTATAGAGCATTTTCTTTACCCTCGTCATTGACCTATGCTAGCAGGGCTCCGAGGAAGTCGTCTAAAGCCGTGGTATAAAGTACCAACGGTCTACCTGAGACTAAGGCTGCTAAGACAGGAGGTGTCATTAAATATTGTTTAACGTCCTCGAAGGCATGCTGGCATTTTTCTTCCCAGACGAATTTGGCGTCTATTTAACCAATGTCGAGAACGGCTGACACCTGCCTGACTAATTCAAAATAAAGCGTCGAAGATATGCCAACTTCCCTTGAAAGGATCGTAATTGTTTCAAGGTTTTGGGAGGCGACATTTCTCCGCGATGTCAGACAACAAATCCTAAGAATTTCCCAGAGGCGACGCCGAAGGCACATTTCATGGGATTCATCTTAAGGTTAAATTATCTTAATCGCTCGAAAACAATTCTCAAATCATACAGATGGTCTTCTTTCAGTTTGCTCTTGATGACCACATCATCAACGTAGCACTCAACTTGGTTGTGAATGAGATCATCAAAATTCCTTTTCATTGCTCTTTGGTATGTTGATTCTAAGTTCTTTAATCCGAAAGGCATCACTGTGTAGCAGTATATTCCGATTGGCGTTCTGAAGGTTGTGAGCTTTTCATCTTCTAGTGCCATTTTTATCTGGTTGTATCCTGATGATCCATCCATGAAAGAGAAGATCTCGTGCGTCGAAGCGATGTCGATCATTAATTCTGGAATTGGTAGGGGGAACTCGTCCTTCGGGCACACTTTGTTCAAATCTCTGAAATCTACGTAGATTCTGATCTGACCATTCTTCTTTCTGACTGGTACCACGTTGGCTAACCAAGTTGGATATTGTTTTTCACGGACAAATTTAGCATCGATGAGCTTCTTGACTTCAGATATTACTTGTTGTTCAATCTCTAGACGCATTCTTCTGGGAGCTTATCAGACAGGAACGACAGTGTGATCCACTTCTAGCTTGTGAACTGCGACCTATGGAGCTAATCTTGGCATTTCATCATAACTCCAAGCAAAACAGTCTTTAAATTCCTTTAGTAGCTTGATCATTTTCTCGGAGTCTTCTTTATTGAGTAAGGAGCTAACAAAGGTCGGCCTAGGTTCTTCGCTAGTACCTAATTTAACTTTCATTAACTCGTCTGTTGTAGATTTAATTTCTTCTTCAAATTTTGGCGGTGCGTCTCCAACTGGTATGTCCTTGAGAACATCTGAAACTTCCAGGCAGTCTTCATTAGGCTTGCAAGTGAAAACCAAGCAAAATTTTGAATCATCAGCTGGTGCTACTATCCCGAATCCAAGACCATGCTTTGAATTAGGCGGTCGACTGGCATTATTCCATAATTTTTCAAAGCGTTGAGATTGATCTTTCATCAATCGCTTAGGTAAGATGCCACATTGCATCAAATTTTGAACATAGAGAGAATACCACTCAAAAGGCAATTCCATTAATTCAGATGAAGCAACATCTTCAAATTTTACTTCATTCTCAATTTTGGAAGAAGAACCACCACGGTAGAATTTGATCGGTTTAGCACCACCACCATGCACTTCCTTAGGATAGATCAAGGTCGGGGTCATACTATGTACACAGTGGTTTATCTTCTCGAACATCGATTTGTATTCTTTATTCTTTTCATCTTCGAGAGAGATCTTGAACTGGGGTTCCTTTTGATTTATTTTCATTGTTTCTTTCTTAGTTTCTTTTTCTTCTTCTTCGGAACTATTTTCCCAATCAACTTTAATAAATGTGTTCTTTTATTCAATTATTCCACCATTTCTACCTCTACCTCATCCCCAGCCTCGACCTCGGATGCGAGCTCTAGAGAAACCTTCACCATCTCGCCGTAAGGGAGTGGTGAGTAATTGTTGAACTAGAATTTCATGTTCTTCGTCATCTCGAGTTTCTTTTACTTCATTCAGTGTGGCATTTCTAGAGAAAATTGTCTTCTTCGGAGAAGCGTAGTAGGCAGCATCTTCATGTATTCCAATCTGGTGCACAGAAAACGGTTGCAAGTCACCTTTGATGCACTATTCTTGTCCTCCTTCATAATACTTTATACACTGGTGTAGAGACGACGGTACCATCCAGTTTTCATGGATCCACAGTCGGCCTAGTAGAGCGTTAAATGATGTCCCAGAATCATTTATGTGAAATTTTGCAGTTGTTCTTGCCAAATCACCGATCTTCATTAATAGTGTTATTGATCCAAGGGCTCTTTCTCCTTTCTGATTGAAACCTCTTAGTAACATCTTGTATGCTTCGAGATTGCATGCATCAATTTCCAAGTATGCTAACGTCCGAAGGTTCATTATATTGATTGATGCTCCCGGATCAACTAACACCCTGGAGAGCGTGAAATTTCCGATGGAGACTGAAATGTACAACGATTGATTGTGATCAGCTGTTCCAAGTAGTAAATCATTGTCCGTGAAGGTAACACGATGCTGTTCTTTCAACGAGCAAACCTCGTCTAAGGAATTACCGGCCATTTGAGCTAAACAAATTTTTGGATCAAGTAAGGCCCTGACAAGAGTTTCTCTCATCTCCTTTAATAGGATCAGAGCGTCGTAGATGCTCAGTTTATCTGGAAGCTTCCTAAGATGGGCTAGCACGTTATGATCCACTTTATTACCAGGCACTTCAATTTCTTCCCAAATAAGCAATTCCTCTGCTGGGGTTGGCTCTTCCTGAGCAACCACCTGCTTTCCTTTATCCTTTGGACCCATTCTCAGGGGTAGAACTTTTCTGCTTCTTAGATTGACTTCTGTTATCTCTTCTGAGTCTGGTGCTGGATCTGCCGGTGTCTCCTCTTGAATCGGAATGACTGGCTCTTCTGAAGATGCTTTGGAATCTGACAGCTCTAATTCTATCGTGATCGGAGCCCCTCAGAATTCACAGATGGACTCATCACTTCCTGAGCTTTCGTGGCCACTCTTGTGAACGTCTTCTCCTCCATCCCGTCTTCGAGGTTTTTTATGATTTGAGAATCGTTAATCATTTTGAAATCGAGACCTGGATTAGGTTGGTTGTCGTTAGTTACGTAATGGTTAAAGACAATCAAAACGTAGCCAACACCAAAACTCTTATAAGATCCCGCCGGAGCGAGCAAATAATCATACAGAGTCAGAGGTCCGAGGGATTTCTCCTCTAAATCAGAAACAACCATCGTAGGAAAAGCAACCCCTAGTCTACCCCTCGGAGCCTCAGTCCTCTCTTCTTCCACGATCTTCTCCTCCTTCTGGGGTGGTTCTTTGATTGCAAGCAATAGTGCCGGCTTGGCAGGTGTCGAACTCTGAACTGAAGTGCGTACCGAAGCAGTCTGGATGTGATCCAAAATCTTCTTTGTAGACTTCTTCCAGACAGTAATCCATCCATCATTAGTCGCGTACGGGTCTATCGGAACAATAGGATCTGTTGAAATAACATTGACGGAACCTCTTTTTTGGGGCTCCTTCATGTATTTCTTTAGGATCGTTATGTTCCCTTTCCGAAGGTTATCCTCAAGCCAATTCTTGAAGGCGAAGCAGTCCTCTATCTTGTGTTTGAGCATCCTATGGTAGGGACCGTAGTTCAGATGATCCTTCTTGTCGACTTCTTCCAGCCTCCTGGGTTCTGCTAGCTAAAAGTCGGGCTTCTTAATCAAACTGTGAAACATCTTGGCCACTACTTCAAACTTGAAGGGGTTATTCCTTATTCAAAAGTTCCTTCAGGGCACGTAGTGGACGAGGCGGCGATTGATCAAATGCTGAGGCGACTGATAGCTCGGCCGAGGCTATTGATAGCTCTGTCAAGGCTGTTGATAGCTCTGCTAAGGTTGTTGGTAAGTCTGTTGCGGTGGTCGATAACTTGGCTGTGGCCGCTCTGGCTGTATCTGCACTGGCTGTTTACCTTTATCCACTGCTGCGACGATTCCGGATTTCTTCTCGAATGCTTTCATCGGCTTCTGCTTATCAGTCTTGTCGACGAAACCCAACTGTTTTGCCTCCGCTTGCAAGCTTCCGGCCTTGCTAAGCAACTTCTCGAAAGTCTTAATTGTGAATCCTTTAAGGAGAAGTGCTATCGGGCCATGAATGCTCTTTAACAGGATACCGACAGCATGTTGTTCCTGAAACTGTGGTTCACACTTCATGCTTAAATTCCTCCATCGAAGTATGTAATCCACCAGGGTTTCGTTCGGTTTCTGTTGCTCCACCACTAGATCACCGATAGTGATGTGGTGCTGGGCCCCAACAAACCGCTTAAAGAAAAGGTTCTCCAATTCTGAAAAATTCTTGGCCGAACCATTCAGAAGCTCTGCATACCAATCAAAGGCAATCCCTGACAAACTGCTGACGAACTGACGAAAGAGCAAAGCGTCGCTCCCACCGACATTGCAGCAACTAGCACAAATGTGTGCAACATGCTGTCGGGGGTTTCCCTTTCCGTCAAAAGTCTTAAATAGAGGTGGTACGAAGCCTTTCGAGTACTAGATTGCATCAAATTCCTCAGAGTAAGGTCTACCCGTCTGAATAGATGCTCCACTCTTAGACTGGGCTAAGGCTTCTCGCACCTGCTGTTCCATCATATTCTTAATATCCTTTTCGGGAATCATGTTCTGCGTTTCGGCTGTTCATCTCTGTTGACAGATGTAACTTCTTTTCCTCCATCTGCAATGTGAATGATCTCTTGAGGTGTTTCCTTCTGAGGTTGAGGTTGACTCTGGAGTGTGGCTAAGGTGGCCGCCATCTCCTCTATCTTCTTTTCCATCCGAGAGATCGTGCCATTCTTTTCTCGAAGATGTGCTCTCATTGCTTCTGATTCGTCTCCTTTCGAAGTTGACCGAGCTCCTTGCAAAGCTGACGATGCTCAGGTCTCGACCACATTGATCTCGGTAAATTCTTCATCCATGAACTCTAACGAATCAGCTTCGTTTCCCAATTCTTTTCTTCTTTCACTTGCCAACCGTTGGATGTCAGTTCTCAGCTTTCCTTAAGCATCCCCAAGTTGTCTTTTCCAAACGGTCTTGCGGTTGTCCGACGGTGACTGTTGAACTTCATTTCCAGGAGTTTCTTTTAGAGCTGCAGCACTTTCCTCCGATTCGGGCTCTCTGACGAGATTTCTCTTCCCAGAGCGTTCTGTCAGTATCGATTCAGCAATAATAGGTTGCCACACCATCCTTCTTGCAGTAGATGGCCTAGAACCAGATAGTCTATCGGCTGTACGTTGGTAGGTGGTGTGTTCCCTAATATGGTGACCTGATATGACAACAGGCGAACTCCTCTCACTAGCTCGCACTTTCTTCCTTGGCCTTTCTGTGGCAGTGACGGGGTCTACTCGTGGTCCGAGGCGGGATCTAGCTGGCACTCGTCCCATCCTTCTCAGAATCTCTGACACGGGGCACCCCTCCTTTCTGGATAACTTCTCCACCACGGCTCGCAATCGGGTAAGCAGCGTAGTCTTAATCTTCTTCTTCTTACAATTACTGTAGTATACAGGCAAGGGTAACACAGCGGCAATCCTTCGAGCATCCTCCTCATCAGATGCAGTAGAAAGAGGGTGGAATCTACTGCCTTCCAACAGCGGTGAGATCTCAGGCAGCTCTTCTTCCTCTTCAGGAATCTCTTCAAGAAAAGCAGCTTTGGCAGCTCTGGTATTTCTGATCTTGGCGATCTTTCTGTTCTTATTCCTTCTTCGTGTCCGGGTTAAGGGTGAAAATCTCGAACTGGACCCTATCTCGAAGATAGAAGGTATTGCAGTGAAGTTCGAACCCTCCACCGTAATAGGCTCATCATCGACTTGGACTCCTTTCCCTTTCAGTTTGGAGGGAGCCGGGGTAGGTGCAGTGATGACCAGGACGGTGGAGGTAGAGATAACCGTCCTAGGGGCAGCAGCTAACCTCCAACGAACAACGGTACTTCTTTCAACTGGGACCCTTTGCAGGGGAGGAAACTCTTGAGTTGACTTCAGAGTGAACTCATTTAAGGGTTCCATGACCTCCGGTACTTTGTCCATCAGTGTGAAAAGAGTAACATCTGTGAACTTAATATCCGTGTTGTTGAATCCTTGTCCAAAGTGAATGATCCCATCGTCGGGTAGTTCATCCTTGTAGACAGCGAAGTCCATTCCGTTCGTGAAGGAGAAAATCAGCTTCGGTGCAGACATCCTCTGCAGGGTAGATTCTGAACGTCAGTTCCAAATTACGCTTCCTTTCTTCACAAAACTCTCGAGGACGAAAAAGAGTCCGAACACATTTTCATTTATCTTTTCGTTTTCTTAGTTTATTTATAAAGTATTTTCATATTATGTCTTATTCGTGTATTTGCGATTTTAAAAGGTTTGTTTATTAAAGGGTTGTTCGTTAGAAGGTTTGTTTGTTATGAACAAGACCATTAAAGGAGGAAGGTTAAAGAAAAGGTAAAGGATCCAATCCAGGATTGGAAAGGAAGAGAATGTCTCGTAAGACTTCTCAACTCGAACGACCGCTCCTAAGCTAACACCTATTGGGGGTCTACCTCGCCTCGGAGAGGCAAAAGAATTCCAGAACCTTTCTACTTAGGGGTAGCTAAATAATGGCTCCAAAATCCAAGAGAGTTGACTATAACTGTTCAAGACAGAAATGGACGTGGTATGTCAACGAAAAGAATGATAGTTTGGTCCACAAGGGACATGGACTCACTACCGATTTATGAAATCAAAACCATCTGGTCAAAATGGAGAGAGGAACTACTCCTTAGCGGAGTCGCCAGAACTTGTACGGCTTATTTATTAGATTGTGTTGTATTTTTAAAAAAAGGGGTCGCCTACAAAAGTTGACGGTGAATTTTAGATTTTAAATTTAATTAAATATATATACAATTTGAAAAGTAGCATTTGATTTTTGAAAATAATTTTAAGATTGAAAACTTTAAGATATGAAATCAAACCGATCTCACATCCCAAATAGTTTATATAAACAAGCACTGCATCACAAACCGTGTATTTATCCCGAAGAATAGACACACTGCTTGATGATGGGGCTTGATTAAAAAAACTAAAAGATTTGTGACATACATTTGATCTACGAACCAATTTTATAAGCTGACAAGTTCCCCTGCTTAATATGAAGGAATTAAGCAAGGTTTATATTACCTGGGTTCTTAAAGTTCCCTATAAGAGCAAGCCCCTATAGTTAATTACATCCTAAATGACGGGAATCATTTAAGAAAACTCTCGATAATGATCAGTAGTTTTGCTCTCAAGAATTTTAAAGTTTGAGGTTTCAAACAAATTGGATTTTGGAAATTTCAAAAGGGATTAGCTCAAATTTGGAATAGTTTATTTTGAGAGTCCAAAAGAAGAGAAGAAGGGGATGTCACAGACCCGAAGTGAACTTCGGTGACTTCCCGACTATCCTATTGTTTAGCTTCAATTTGAGAGTTTATTTAATGTTTCAATCTTGCCAATTTTAGTTACTTAGGACTTATATTTATATGACATAATCATACAAATATCCTCGAAGATGTGAGGGTTTATGTCGTACCAAGCGACTACCTCGGAGTCCTAAGACCAGTTAGGGCTTAATTTGCATAGCATGATTATGCAAATGCCTAACGAGAAGCTGAGGATTTATGTTGCACTAGGTAAACTACCTCGAAATCTCATTGCTTGGTTATTTAATTCTAGGAAATGTTTTGCAGAAGTAGACACAAGTTTTGCAGACGAAGATGGCCGTGCTGCCCACTGTGCTCCAAGCTCTTTATTGTCGCAGAGATTTGGTTTTAGAAGGTGGCAATCAAGAGATGAGAGAAGAGTTCTGGTTTAGAAAAGTTAAAAATTGAGATGGCTTAATGTTTTAATTAAAACAAATCTTAAAGTTAATTAAGCAGAACCGATTAAGATCCCACGATTCCGTCATCCAGACACCGTTATTTTCATCAGATTCACTTAGTCCAAATGAATTTGCTAAACTCAACTGAATGAGTTCCACACTTTCATTTAGACCGTGGGAAATCTCGTTAGTAATACGTGGGTTACATCATCCGAGGGATTCCCGATCATCCAACGAGACGTTTTAATTTTAGTTATAATTGCAGTTTCATTTTTTTGTTGGTGATTAAATTTTGAGTTGTTTAAGCATGATGGGTTCGATCATTTTCATGCATTTGTAAGTGCGGGAAAGTAAGATATTTAATAAATTGCCAAATGTAAATTGCAATAAACTTAAATGCGTACCTGGTGGGCACTCCCATCATTTTTGCCTACACTTAAAACACATGTTAAAGCATTTATATATTTGCAGCAAATACCTAAGTAAAGCTAAGGGAAGGTTCTGGTTGTCTACCGAAAAACTAATCTTAGTGCTAGTCAATTCCTATGACGTCTAGGTTCTTGTATTTTATTAAGGATGATTTTCTTCACCAAAGAACAATTAATTTCAAATGTTCTTCTAAAACATCCCATCACATTGGGAAAGTGCTTAGGACGAGTCCTAAACATCTTTTCAATGCTTCTGGGATTATTTCGAGTCCAAATGAGTTTCATTGTACAAGTGAATTGATCATCGAAGAATTTGGTTAATTTTTGTTTCTTGCTCAGTGAACTTGGACATTTGATTATCCGATGAGTGAAGTGACATTTTACTTGATGCTTCATTTAAGAGTTATGATAATGAAAGCCTTTAGGGGCAAATCAGTTTGTTAAGGGATTTAACCACTGATCTATCTAAAAAATACCATTTTTATGCCTTATTTATTATTCAATTCTTAAGGATATTATACTTTAATGAAAGATATTTTCATGTTTTTGGATGTAGATGATAAAAAAAGAGTCCAATGAAGAAAAAGAAGGATGAAGGAGCAAAATGAAGCAAAATGGAGCTTATGGAGCAAATTTTGGAATTATTGGCCTGACACCTAGGCGCCAGAGTCCAGCGCCTAAGCGCCAGTTTGATACAGACGCTATTAAGTTTTTTTGATGACTTTGGGCAGTTAGTTTGACGGTGTTAAGCGGTTATTGGAGCTTCTAGAAGACTGGAATTTACTTCTAATATATAGGGCAAGTGATAGAATGTATTTGGACACCAGGAAACGGTCTGGATTGCGAAGAGATGCAACCCAAAGTGAAGAGGTGCAAACGACCTGGTCAAGGAGTCCGTCAACTAGGCGCCAGATCCTGGCGCCTAGGCGCAACAGTTACCTTCTAGAAGATACATTGAATTTGGATGAATTTTAAAGAGGTGCCTTAAGCAACCCCTGGTCAAATTCAGAGCTCTATAAATAGAGTCTCATTCTACAGAAAAAATCGTACCCCTAATATTAAAAACTCCCTTTTTAGTATTTTACCATCTTCTCTCTCATCTTTAGTTTTATTTATTCTCTTCCATACTTAGGGTGCTGATCTATAAAAAAATACATATTTCTTTATGTCTTAATTCTTATTAATTTCTAAGGATATTATGCTTTAATGAAAGGTATTTTTTGTATTTTTGGATGTAGGTAATGTAAAAAGGTCTAAGAAGGAAAAAGGAGCAAAAAGGAGCAAAAATGGAGTAAAATACCAAAAGTATAAAAAATTATGGCCCTAGGCGCCAGACTCGATACGAAAAGTGTCAAGTTTTTGACAACATTTGATCAATTATTTTGACGGAGTGAGCGGTTATTGGACATTCTAGAAGGCTGACAGTTGTTCCTTGATAATAGGACATGTGATAGATTGCATTTGGACACTCCAAAACGGTTTTAATCGTGAAGAGATGCGAGCCAAAGTGAAGAGGTGCGAAGAACTGGACGCGGTGTCCGCGCCAGCGCTGCAGGCGCTAGAGTTCCGGCGCCTAGGCGCCGCATCGACCTTCTAGAAGATTCATCGAATGTGGACATGTTTTGAAGAGGTGCCTCAAGGCAACTCTTGGAGCCTATAAATAGAGGTCCAATTCTTCAGAAAACGTGCCCCTCCCATTGTACCCCTTCTCTTATCTACTTTAAGATCTCTCATCCTTAGAGAGAGAATTAGAGAGAGAAATTTAGGGCCACTTTTGTTTAGTTTTGTGAGTTTATTTTCAAGTTATTGCATCTGGAGTTCATTACATTGTAGAGTCAGTAGGAATCAGAAGATCTGTAGAAGAAATATTTGAGATAAGTATATTTTATATTTGATTCAAAGTTTAATTATCATGTTTTGTTATTTATTTTCAATGTGTTATGAGTAGTTAGTTACTTTCTTACTTCAATTATGATGAGATAGATAAGATAATATAAAGATTTGATGGAGAATTAAAATTCAAAATATTTTCAAAACATTGTGATGACATTAATACCTGATCTTACATTACTTTTTAAATTGGCTGTTTGAATTGTTAAAACCTGTTGAAGAGTTTAAAAACCTTGTAGGAGAAGAACTCTTAACTTGTAAATGTCACATGAATCCTTGGGTAGTCGATGGCCATGTGCGGGCTATTCATGGTAAAGTGCAAATAAATAGGAAGATAATATTTAAAGGACGTAGAATTGATAAGTTTTTAGAGTGACAGACTAAATTCTTATAATTTGATTTATATACTAGGAAAGGGTCACTAGTAGGGCCGACCAAAGCCACCCTTGGACATCTAGAAGTGTGAGCCTAGATTAACCCATTACTACTAACAATACATCCGGACCTATTTTGTAAATTAGTCAATGTTCGTTGCACCTGGATCAAAGGGTAAAGAATAGGAATGCTTCTATTTGGCTCAATACCATAAATTAAATTCTTCAATGAATATTAAATTATCTTAAAAATCTTAGATTAATTGAAGGAAAGAAAGTTGTTTATTTTTTTATAGAGTTTATAAAATCATTTTCTTATTATTGTTTTCTTTAAATTGCATCTAGTAAATTAAATAGTACTTATAATCAAAATAAAAAAATATTTTTACTATTATATTTCTCTTTCGCTTTATAGAAAATTTATTTCTATAAATCTTCCCTGTGGGATCGATACTGGGGTCTTTGTTTAAAAACCCTATATTACTTGAAACGATATGTATACTTGCGTAGTACCCCTAGTGTGTAAAAATATTACTTATATAATATTAATTTTATACACTAGCTACCAATTATAAATCGAGTCAAAGGTTTTTGGCTATCTTTTGAAAGCAACATCACTACGTTAAGCATGGCGGTCAGGCCAAGTTTTTGGCACCGTTGCCGGGGAAGAAATCAAAGGAAGAAAGAAATAAAATAGTTAAATTTTATTGCTTGTTTTATGCGAAGATTTGGTTTTGAAGGATTAATACCTTTAGATTCTGAATTAGAAAGAATAATTAGAAAAATTAAAAAGGGAAAACAAATTCAAAAATTTCAAGAAATGGCTACTTTACAAAATCCAATTGAACTTAATGATCAAAATGTTTATAAACTATTAAGGGATTATGCTAACCCTACAATTGATGAACTTCATAGTAGTATTCAAATACCCACCGTAGATGCTAATTCTTTTGAACTTAAACCGTCTATTATTCAAATGGTGCAAAACAATCAATTTGGTGGATCACCAAATGAGGATCCAAATTTACATCTTGTTAGTCTTTTAGAACTTTGTGCTACCTTTAAATATAGTAATGTTTCTGATGATGCTATTAGATTTATACTCTTTCCTTTTTCTTTAAGAGATAAAGCTAAGATGTGGTTAAACTCATTAACGACTGGTTCTATTAAAACATGGGCCGAAATGGCACAAAAATTCCTTGCTAAATATTTTCCTCCATCTAAAACTGCTAAATTAAGAAATGATATTACTTCGTTTAGTCAATTTGACGTGGAGACAATATATGAAACTTGGGAAAGATTTAAAGAACTATTAAGAAAATGTCCTCATCATGCTTTACCTGATTGGTTGATTATTCAAACATTTTATAATGGATTAATTGGAACTTTAAAATCAATTATTAATGCTGCTGCTGGAGGTTCTTTAATGTCTAAATCATTTGAAGAAGCTTACACTTTAATTGAAGAAATGGCTAATAACAATTTTCAATGGTATAACAATTTTGAATTAACCCTAAAAAGATGGCTAGTATTCAAGATAATGAAGCCTTTTCTATCTTAGCTTCACAAGTTGCAGCAATATCTAAGAAATTAGATAATTTTGCAATTAATATTTCGCATAATAATTCTCGCTAATATCAAGATCCTCAAACTATTGAAACTTTACAAGCTATTGCAAGTAAAAATAATCCTTATTCAAATTATTATAATCCTGGTGGAAAAATCATCCTAATTTTAACTGGAATAATTCACAACAACAATGGTGTAATAATCAATCTCATCCCACTCGGAAATTGGAATAATCAAGTTAATTCAAATTATAAACCTCCCGGATTTAATAATCAACGAAAAAAGTTATCAATAGAAGAATTAATTATGAAAATGAATAATCAATTACAAAATCAAAATACTGCTATTCGTAATATTGAAAATCAAATGGGGCAAATTGCTACTTTAATTAATAACATATCTGTAGGAACACTTCCTAGTAATGTTGAAATCAATCCAAAGGAAACTGGAAAAGAACATGAACAATTTAACGCTGTGCAACTTAGAAGTGGAAAGGAATTAAAAGAAAGATTGCAGAATGAAATTGAAAAAGAGATTGAGGTCGAAGAGATCGAAAAACCTAAAGAAACTCTCTCTCCTAGTCAAGATCGATCGTTATACTCGTTAATGCGGAAGTTGAAAAACCACCACCACCTTTTCCTCAAAGACTTAAACAACGAAACTTGATCATCAATTTTCTAAGTTCTTTGAAATTTTTAAGAAACTTATTATTAACATACCTTTTGCTGAAGCTTTGGAACAAATGCCAACTTACGCAAAATTTATGAAGGATATTTTAAGCAAAAATGAAAATTTGAAGCTTTTGAAACTGTTGCATTAAGTGAAGAATGCTGTGCAATAATTCAAAAGCAATTACCTGAAAAGCTTAAGGATCCTGGAAGTTTCACTATACCCTGTGCTATTGGAGAAAAATTTTGCGGAAAAGCTTTATGAGATTTAGGAGCAAGTATTAATCTCATGCCATTTTCTATCTATCGAAGATTGGATTTAGGATATATTACTCCCACCACTGTAACTCTTCAGTTAGCTGATAGATCTATCACTTATCCTAAAGGAGTTATAGAGGATGTCCTTGTTAAAGTAGATAAATTTATCTTCCCTGTAGATTTCATAGTACTTGATATGGAAGAAGATAAAGAGATACCTATTATTTTAGGAATACCTTTTCTAGCTACCGGACGAGCTATGATTGATGTGCAAAAAGGAGAATTAACTATGAGAGTCAATGATCAAGAAATTAAATTCAATGTTCTTAAATCAATGAAGTACCTCGATAAAGAGAAATGTTATCGAATGGATATAATTGATTATTTAATTGAAAAACATTATCAAGAAAAATGTAAAGTTATTTCTGAAGAAATATTTGAATTTTTAATTAATGAAGATGAAATAGTAGAAGAAGAAGAGACTCGTTTTATTAAAGATAATTGGGAAACTTTAGACATAACTCAAAATGATATACTTTTACCCTCAATTAAAAAAGCACATGAACTGGAATTAAAAATGTTACCTTCCCATTTAAAATATGCTTTTCTTGGGAATTCGTTAACTTTACATGTTATTATTTCTTCTGAACTGAGTAAAGATCAAGAAGAAAAATTACTATGTGTGTTAAAGAATTATAAGAAAGCTTTTGATTAGACTATTGCTGATATAAAAGGAATAAGCCCTTCCATTTGCATGCATAGAATTTTAATGGAAGAAAATTTTAAACCTACTATAGAATCACAAAGAAGATTAAATCTTATTATGAAAGAGGTTGTTAAAAAAGAAATTATTAAGTGGTTAGATGCTGGTATTATTTATCCTATTTCGAATAGTCAATGGGTAAGTCCTATTCTTTGTGTTCCGAAGAAAGGAGGAGTAACTGTCATTGTTAATGATAAAAATGAACTTATTCCTATAAGACAAGTTACTGGATGAAAATTTTGTATTTACTATAGGAAACTAAATAAAGCCACTAGAAAGGATCATTTTCCTTTACCTTTCTTGGATCAGATGCTCGATAAATTAGCTCGACACTCATATTTCTGTTTTCTGGATGGATATTATGGTTATCATCAATTATTTATTGCTCCTGAGGACCAAGAAAAGACAACATTTACAAGTCCTTATGGAACATTTGCTTTTAGAAGAATGCCTTTTGGCTTATGTAATGCACCTGCAACTTTTTAAAGATGTATGATATCAATATTTTGTGATTTGATTGACAAAGGAATTGAAATATTCATGGACGATTTTTTCAGTCTTTGGAACTTCTTTTGAATCATGTTTGGAAAACATAGCCAAAGTTTGTTTTCGCCATTCTTTTCTCTTTTTTTATTTTAAAAGGAGTCGCCAGCTTGTCAGTCGTCGTATACTTCCCCTATTCGAATAAATCTCCCTCCCGAATCAAATAAGTGATTCGAAGAGGAGAGGAACCGATTAAGAAGGGACATACGACAAAGTGACAAACAAGAGAAAAGAAAAACATGGAGAGTCTACATGCGATAAACCTCGCAAGGATAAGTCAAGCATGTCCGCCCAAACAAGATCGGGCAGAGGCACCTTGAACCAATATCCGCGAAAGAAGTATCTACGTAGACTACCCATAACCAGAGAGTCAAGTGTATGTACCTGTTCTGGGGTCAAGAGCACTCCCAGAGGAACATATTCCTACTGGTTAATTACATCTTGGGGGATACCCAAGAATACTCTCGATAAAAGGAGTTTCGCTTTATATTATCATAGACCTGGGGTATAGGCAATCAAAGGGAAATTATTCCGTGTGGGAAAGTCTCGACGCTTCAAAGCTCTCGCTAAGCCATCTGGCAGAAAGTGAGTCTCTCACATCCCAAATGGGGTAACGGCTCATCAGCATACGAAACCCACAGAATAACCTAAATCATCTTGACGGAGGTATCCCAACACGTTAAAGCACGTCCGGGCCATAAGGACAGAGGACAAATCGTCGTATCCCAAACGGGCGGCAGCTCATTGGAATCAAGCCTTCAAAATGATATCAACGAAGTCAAGGAGCGAAAGGGCTCAACAGGGGTAGTCAAAGGAAGGAAGGAGTAATCCTATAGGGGTAGAGGTAGCCAAGTCAGGGTACCATAGACCCGTCATCCAAAGCAGTAGGACCCTAAGTCTACCCGAACGTGAAGGTAGTCGACCCAACACATCCCGAGATCCCTGGCCGGCAATCCAAGAATCGCATTATCCACGGGGACCTCGGTAGCCCTAAGGTCAAAGGAAGGAAACTCTATCCTATGACTATAAGCTGGAGCTCCAAGAGGTGGGTCTCACACCTGCCAAAGTGGCAAGGATGCCTCAGGAAAGAAGAGAAAGGGAGGTTCACCTACAAAGCTGCAAACGCTCCAAACAAAAGGACTTACACCCCGTCTGGGCCGGGGAGCCTTCTAATACCCTAGGCGCACTAGACAACCACCTATAAAGGTATGCTGGGCCAGTCGGATTGGAGAAGCACGGGGACTCCTCCTCGGGACATGCAAATATGAGTTCAGTTATCTAGAGCAGTCCTTAAGTAATGTGGAGGCCCTATTAATATGACTTGGGTGATAGCCATGCAATGCAACCCATTTAAAATCCAGCCCGAAGGCCATGCAAGAAAGAAAAAGTGCATATTTTAAAATCTTGAATATTTTAATCCTAAAATTCATTTATCTTCAATATTTTATTAGGATTTTTAACATATAAAGTTTATAATTTTAGGGTCCTTAAAGAGCCTAAATGATATCGCAAAATCTCAGATCACAGAAAGAAACAAGGAAAACACATGCAGGCATGCAAATATGCAATAAAAGCAAGAAAGAAAGCACTCCATAATAAAATAAAAGAGGTCAAAATGTCGCTGGACCGGCAACATAATCCAGAAAAAGAAAAATGCGACCGGACTCCGCATATACATGCCCGGTCCTAATTCTATACATCAATATGAAAATGCAAAATTAAGATACGGGGCACGAGCATCAGCTCCTAGTCCCCTCCACGTGGTTCCCGCGCAAAATGCCTCGGAACCCGTGCCCGTATCTTATTTCTGCTACAGGACTCTGCTAGACTCTAAAAGTACAAAGGAAAAGAAAAAAGACTTAATCCTGCATGAAAACAAGTGTTAGCGGGAAAGCTCACATGCAAATGGCGTATAATGAGCCATGCCTTATAAGTGGGGGAGCTAAATAGCACCTGCAAGCAAATTGTTAGAAATCATCACTTGCTCCCCCATAGCGGTACTCGTGTGTGCATATAAATAGGCATGGCTCCTCGCGTAAAAGCGCCCTAACACACTACCATACATATGCAGCATGCAATCACATCACGGGCAAAGTGCAGAAGAAAGATACCTGGCTAGGGCAACCAATCCATCAAAGAACAATAGCCATGCATCAAAAGACTACCTAGCAACCTAAGTCCTAGACTAGCACACCATCTAACGAAAGCGCACAAACCTAGTGCCTAAGTGCAGGGTAAGTCTGGGTTTAGTATGACTTTGACGGGGTCGCCATACCGGCCCCATCCTAAAGATCCGAAGGATCTAAAGGGCATCACGAAGAGGGGTGACACAAGTTAGATCCAATGGATCCTTAGCACAGTCATACTTGTGTCGATCCCGATGACTTAATTCGCCTTGCTCATTGGGATCAACCCAACAAGCAATGCTCGTTAAGGCATCGCGACCGACACGGGGTCACTCTCCTAACGAGTAGGACAAGCCATCGAGGAATGGGTAAGCAAACAGTCATGCAAGATGCCCACATTGTGATTGCTCGACTGAAGTACGAAACAATCACAATGGGCGAAAGAGGGGCTAGCTCGACGACGGTGCACACCGGGAGCGAAGAAAATGCGGAGGAGAACAAAAAAATTCGACGCTCCTTGCTAATTTTCTTCGGCATAAATGAGATGTCGGCGAGGCGAAAAGCCGACGAGGAAGAGGTGGTGACGGTCCTATTTTTCGGTGAGGAAGTGGCGAACCGAGGGAGGAGCTAAAGTCGTCGGCGGCTGGAGGAGAAGCTCGATGCATGGCCGGCGGCGTCGGGCTTCGCCGGTGAGGAGGATGCCGGCGAGATGGACCGGCGGGGGACCACGATGTGTGGCCGACCGAGAAGAAAAAAAAAAGAAGCAGGAGAGGAGCCCGGGAACTTCGCACGCGGACTGGAATAAGATGGAGGCGAGGAGTGGCTCGTCGGCGTCGAACTTTGCCGGCGAGGAGGGAAGGTGGTACGGCTGGCGAAGCTCGGGCCATACCTTTTTGCAAAATCCGGCCGACGGGGGCTGCTCGGCCGGTGAAGAAGACGGGAGCGGCGACGAGGCCGACGGGCGGAGGTCCGGCGAGGAGGGAAGGCGGCGTCCAACTCCTGCGGCGAGAGAGAAAAAAAGGCTAAAATCGGAGCTAGGGTTCCCGAGGAGGAAAATGGCGGCTGGGAGCAAAAACCACGCGATGGATCGGGAGAGGGAGAAGATTTTAGCGTAAGTTTTTTTTAAAGATAATATAATAATAATAATAATAATAATAATAATAATAATAATAATATATAATTATTATTATTATTATTATAATTATCCTCCGCGTTCTTTTAGCGTGTATACGTCCTCGCAGCGAAGTAGATGTCCTTCTTAGCTAAAATTGACGTTCCGGATTCAATGGCGCAGTCCGTTTCGTCATCCGGGGTCGTTCGGGACCGCTCGAGCCACCTTTTGATCAAATGGGTCAAAAAAGAATAATTCGCATATTTTAAGCCCGCTCGCGATGTCGTAGCAAAGTGAACATCCTCCGTAGGTAAAATGGACGTCCCGGACACACTCGCGTGATCCATTTCATCATCCGGAGTCGTTTGGGTGATTTTTGACGATCGGGCTAAAAAAGATAATTTGCATAATTTTTACCCCGCTCGCAAAGCCGTAGTAAAATAGACGTCCTTCCTAGCTAATATCGATGTTCCGGACACACTCGCGTGGTCCGTTTCATCGTTCGAGGTCATCTGAACAAGCTCGCAGGTGGATGAGCCAGTTTGAACTAATTTCCCGTGCGACGCTTCGAGTAACACCTGTCGATCCTGGTATGCTCGAATGGACATCTCATGCATGTAATATATAAAAAAAAATGATGCCAACAAAGTTCTGAAAAGATGCGAAGAAACAAATTTAATTCTTAACTGGGAAAAATGTCAATTCATGGTCACAGAAGGCATTGTACTTGGACACAAAGTATCACGAAAAGGGATGGAAGTAGATCAAGCAAAAGTGAAAATTATTGTTGAATTGCAACCACCTACAACTGTTACTGATGTGAGAAGTTTTCTAGGTCATGCTCGATTTTATAAAAGATATATAAAGGATTTTTCTAAAATTGCTAAACCTCTTTGTTATTTATTAGAAAAAGATGCACAATTTGAATTTAATGAAGAATGTATTAATGCTTTTAATATTCTAAAAAAAATTAATAACTGCACCTATCATTGTTGCACTTGACTGGAATAAATCTTTTGAATTAATGTGTGTTGCAAGTGATTTTGCAATTGGAGCTGTATTAGGACAAAATTATGAGAAAATTTTCAAAGTTGTATATTATGCTAGCAAAACTCTCACTGAAATACAAAGAAATTACACTACCACCGAGAAAGAGCTTCTAGCTATAGTATATGCCTTTGATAAATTTAGACCGTATCTTCTTGGTACTAAATGCATAGTTCATACTGATCATTCTGCTATTAAATATCTAATATCTAAGAAGGATTCTAAACCTAGACTTATAAGATGGGTTTTACTTCTACAAGAATTTGATTTTCAAATAGTAGATAGAAAAGGAATTGAAAACTAAATTGCTGATCATTTGTCTAGAATTAAAAATGATATTATTTCGAAAGAAAATATAAATGAGAAATTCCCTGATGAATCTTTATATGTTATTCAAAGATACAAAACACCGTGGTATGCTGATATTGTTAATTATTTAGTTAGCAATATTTTACCTTATGACTTGGATAACAAATTTATTAAGAAATTTAAATATGATGCTAAATCTTATATTTAGGAAGAACCTCATTTATTTAAAATTGGTAAAGATTCTATGATTCGAAGATGTGTACCTTATGAAGAAACTTTTGCTATTATTCAAAAATGTCATGATTCTGATTTTGGAGAACACTTTGGCATAGATAAAACTGCATTTAAAATTTTAAATTCTGGATTTTATTGGCCTACCTTATTTAAAGATGTGAGACAATATGTGAAAACATGTGATCGATGTCAAAGGATGGGAAATATATCTAGGAAAGATGAAATTCCTTTAAACTATATATTGGAAGTTGAAATTTTTGATATATGGGGATTAGACTTTATGGGACCATTTGTTCCATCATCTGGAAAAATTTATATTTTATTAGCTATTGATTATGTTTCAAAGTGGATTGAAGTCGTTGCTTTACCAACCGTGATTCCAAAAGTGTTTCTAAATTCTTAAAGAAAATGATATTTTCAAGATTTGGAATACCTAAGGTAATTATCACCGATGGTGGAAGTCATTTCGAGAATATAAGAATTCAATCATTACTTCAAAAATTTGGAATCAAACATAGAATTGCAATCGCTTATCACCCTCAAACTAGTGGAATGGCTGAAGTATCAAACAGAGAAATTAAAAGAATTTTAGAAAAGACTGTTAATCCTAAAAGAACTGATTGGGTTGATAGACTTGATTCTGCATTATGGGCTTATAGAACGGCTTATAAGACAACAATCGGAATGTCATCTTACCTATTAATTTATGGTAAATATTGTCACTAACCTGTAGAACTTGAACATAAAGCTTATTGGACGATAAAGGAGTTTAATTTTAATTTGAATAAAGCAGGAGAAAAACGATTATTGCAATTAAATGAGATGGAAGAAATTAGAAACGAATCATATGAAAATGCGAGGATTTATAAAGAGAAAATGAAGATGTTGCATGATAAGAAAATTTCAGGAAAAATTTTTGAGTTTTACTGTTTAATTCTCGTTTAATACTTTTTCTTGGAAAATTAAGATCTAAATGGATTGGACCTTATTTTGTTGAGAAAGTATACCATTATGGAGCTGTGGATATTAAAGATCCCAAAACTGGAAACATTTTTAAAGTAAATGAATTAAGATTGAAGCCTTATTTGGGAGATATTAAGAAGATTTATAAAGAGGCTTATGAATTGAGTCAACCTGATTAAAAATTTACTTAAGTCGGGCTGACGACGTTAAACCAAGCGCTTTGTGGGAGGCAACCCATAATTATCTTGTGTTTTTTGTGTTTTAATGTAAGGTTATGCCTCGATCTTGATTAATTTTATATTACTTTAGAAAAATTTGATGCTCATAAGTCTTGGTTGACTTAGGATGAAAATTATTTTGAGGTATGTAACATTTAAAAGTAGGATCACTCTATTTTAAATATGAGTAAAAAGGAGATCAAGTTAACCTTCATTATGATAGTTTACGATGTGAGTTATCGAGTCTAAATTACTCTTACAAGTATAATTTACCAATCTTGGAGAACAAAATTTTGAAAATTTGACGATTAGGCGAAACGGAGTTGAACATAGTTCCGGCGCCTAGGCGCCAGAATTCGGCGCCTAAGCGCCAGAATCAACTATGTATCAATAGGTCCGGCGCCAAGGCGCCAGATTCGGCGCCTAAGAGCCACGATTACTGGGTCGTGCAAAAATCGAAAATTTTCAGTTTTTTACACGAATTTTTCCTTTAAATCTACCCATCTTCTTCCCTAACCATCAAACAATCAGAATTACATCCCTTACATTTCATTCCTGAGAGATTTGAGAAATTTTTAAAGAAATGGAAAGGAGAAATCATGGAGAAGAGGCTAGGGACAAGGTCTCAAGGGATCCTCAACCCTACTTCAGTGGTTTCATCGTTGTAAGTTTAGAGAAAATTTCTAGTCGTTTAGATAAGTTTGAAGAAGATTTTAAAAGGATTGGAGATCGCCTTCATGAGATGTTTCATCAAGTTGAACATCTAGAATGGCAAATGAAACTTCAATTTGATCATATCGAGGCTTATCAAGATGCTCAAGTTGAAATGTATGTGAAGAACAAGTGGATTGATGAAAAGACGGCTACGGATTTCCCGAGAGCGTTAGTCTTCTTTCCAAGTGGAATACACAATTTCCCTTGTGAAGATTAGAATATTCTGGTAAAGAGATAGTTATTATGGTTTGTTGAGTCGTTATATCGATTTAGAGAATCGATTGTGTTTGTTTGTATATTTGCTTTCATGTTCAATGTGTGTTGTATTTGCTTTGAACTTGTAATGATTGAGTGTGTATTAGGAACTTAAATCTAATGTAGTACTTATCTGGAATGTATTGAGTCAAAATTGAAGATTTTAAATGGAAATTAGTGAGTTTGATTGAAAACCTTATGTTTGATTGGTGGATTCAATATTTAATTTTTATAAATTTTTGAAAAATGTTGTGGAAGTTAGAAACTGAAGCTGTACTCTGATATGAGTAATTGGAAGTTGAATTTATGAATTTTGGTGGAAAAATAAATTTTAAAAAAAAAATTTATGAAAGGCGAGTCTGGCGCCTAGGCGCCAGAATTCGACGCCTCAGCGCCAGTTCGGCCTGCTACCAGAATATTACCATTTAAACCCCCAAAAGCCATTTTTGATGCCTAAGCTTCATCTTATTCCCCATTTTCACGAAAATAAATCCTCTAGATCCATTTTGAGGTCAAAACATCAAGGATTTGAGAGCGAAACCACTCGATTTCTTCGTCTCAAGGTCAGATCTACACTTTAAACCATTTATTTTTTATTTTCACCATAGATTTTCCTAGTTTTTGCTAAGAACCGAAATTTTGGAAAAAATTTTGATTTTTAGTGATTTCTTTAGATTTTTAAACTTATTTTAAGTTTTATAAACTTAAAAAGAGTTTAAATCTTTGATTCCTAAATTAGTTCTTGTTTTCTTTCACGTATAGATGGCTCCAAAATCTAAGCGCGGGAAAGGACGAGAAAATTTTGATAGCAGCAAATTTCCAACTGCAGCTGTGCATTTTCACTTCCAAGAACTTGCGTCGTCGAGAAAGTTCATCTCGGAACGAAGTTTTTATCATCCTAGGGAGATGATCGAAAATACTATTGTTGCGCACAACTGGCAACGATTTTGTTACTTTACTGCTATTGTTGTTATCCCGATTGTTCGAGAATTTTATGCAAATTTTCTGGATGCTGAAGATTCTGAAGTCTTTGTTAGAGGAATCAGAGTAGGATTTACTCCAGAAAGAATCAACATATTTTATGGCCTACCACAGACTATTGAGTGTTATTATTATGGATTATCACCAACTGAGGGTGATTTGGATATAATTATTGCCTATTTGACTGACAGTACTGGATCTTGGAAGATCAGGAACGGTAAAAGGGTAAATTTCAAATCTTCCAAGCTGAATGGTGTATCTAAAGCATGACACTACTTTATTTCTGCAAGATTGTTACCTTCCAACCACCGGAGTGAAGTGACTAGAGATCGAGCGATCTTAAATTACTACATTCAGGAGAGGAAGCCTATTGATGTCGGAAGCATTATTTATGATTCTGTGGAGTCTCATCGCGAGATCCAAGCACTTCTGTTGGATTGGGATTTCCTTTTTTGATTTATTTGTTATGTGTTAATGATGGAGTCAGTGCTGATATTTCTGAGGAGAAGCTGAAGTCTACTAAACCAATTGGGCAGGAGAGTGTTAGTATCTATGATCGTCTTTGAGGGAAGAGATCGATCACTCCTTCTACTTCTGCACATACTTCAGGTAGACCTTCTACTTTTGCTGAGCCACCATCAGATTTCTGGGAATCAATGCATGATCAATTTTTAGAACAACAGCAGGAGTTATTTCAAACTCACTGCAGGATGGATACTATTGATAGAAAACTAGATCATTTATCTGATTATACCCAAAGGAAGAGTAGTTACGATGCAGATTATGATGAAGCCCTAGTCAGATTTCTGAAGGGTGAACATGATGTTAGTTTTCCTACTTTTCCTAGCGTTACACCATTTGTTGATCCTAAGTACGTAGAATTTTCCTTTGGTGATGAAGATGATGATGAGGCTACAACTAGTGATTAGTAGTAGAGAGATCTTTATGTAGTGCTACTCTGTTGTTAGTTTGTTTTGTTTGGATTGTTTGTTAGTTTTATGTTTGATGTGTGTTGTTTAGTTTATGTACTTGTGTGGATGGTTTATATTGTGTTGAGACTGATGTTAGAGTTAATTTATATGTTGTTTTAGTTTAATGTTTAGTACTTAATTATTTTGCTCTGTTTTAATTCTGTTTCAAATTTAATATCATCATAAAATTAGCCTGCTAACCTTTCTATTAACATGCTTTAATTTTATCTTAATTATTCATAAAAGCATGTTTAGAAGTTAATTTTCTTTTTAAGATTGTTTTTTTTTACATACTTACTAAAAATACTTATGATTTTCTTTCTCTCATACTTTCAAATTATCACAGTATACCAAAACTTAAGTTTGGGGGAAGGAAAAATCCATTCAAAATTAAATTTTATTTGTCCTTAAAGAGCTAATACTTTCTTAAAAATAGAAACTTTTTAACATAACTTAAGGAATGAAGAATTTATTTGAGATCACTTTTATTTTTGAAATTATAAACAATTTAGTGAAAATTAATCAAAATTTTACTAACTTTGATTGATTTTAAGAATAGAATTATTTAACTTAAAGAAGAATGAGAAAAAGAATTTTTCTATTCATGATAGAAATCATAGAATTCTAGAAATATTAAGTAATCAAAAATTATCACTTGAAAAAGAAAAGATTGGAATTCTTTTTGAATTTTTATTTATGTTATATTAATTAAGGGGAGATGTATAAGTTTTGAAAAATATATGTTAAGGATAGTGAAGTTCAAAACCATTAACAGGCTATCCAAATATAGTAATCCTCTCTATAAAAAAAAAGAGAAAAAAAGATAGAGAGGAGAAGCTTGAAGAATTGCCTAATCAAAAATTGGCTTCACTTGAATTAAGTTATAGGAAGAAAACTAATTACATAATTTACTTAATTTTTATGCATAAATAATTATTTAGAAAAGATTTTTCAAGAAGATCTTTTTCTTGTAAATAATCTATGAAAGCTTAATATAATAGACTTCTATTATTTTCAAAATAAATGAAAAGTTTGAAATCTTATGATTTGGTAGTTAAATATTCTTTAAATTCTTAAAATTAAACCTAGTTAGTGAAATTGGGTTAATAATTTACTAAAGACTTTATAAAATCAAAAATTATAAGGAATCTTAAATATTTATCTTTTATTTCCAAAAGTTATATTTTATGTAGTAAAAAGAGTTACTTCGAGGACAAGTAACATTTAAGTTTGGGAGATTTTGATCTATAAAAAAATACCTATTTTCTTATGTCTTAATTCTTATTAATTTCTAAGGATATTATGCTTTAATGAAAGGTATTTTTTGTATTTTTGAATGTAGGTAATGTAAAAAAGGTCTAAGAAGGAAAAAGGAGCAAAAAGGAGCAAAATAGAGCAAAATACCATAAGTATAAAAAATTGTGGTCTGGCGCCTAAGCGCCATACTCAATACGAAAACTGTCAAGTTTTTGACAACGTTTGATCAGTTATTTTGACGAAGTGAGCGGTTATTGAACATTCTAGAAGGTTGGCAGTTGTTCCTTGATAATAGGACATGTGATACATTGCATTTGGACGCTCCAAAATGGTTTTAATCGCTAAGAGGTGAGAGCCAAAGTGAAGAGGTGCGAAGAACTGGACGCGGTGTCCGCGCAGCGCTAGTCGCGCCAGGCTCGACCGACCTTCTAGAAGATTCATTGAATGTGGACATGTTTTAAAGAGTTGCCTCAAGGAAACTCTTGGAGCCTATAAATAGAGGTCCAATTCTTCAGAAAATGTGCCCCTCCCATTGTACCCCTTTCTCTTATCTACTTTAAGATCTCTCATCCTTAGAGAGAGAATTAGAGAGAGATATTTAGGGCCACTTTTGTTTAGTTTAGTGAGTTTATTTTCAAGTTATTGCATCTGGAGTTCATTACATTGTAGAGTCAGTAGGAATCAGAAGATCTGTAGAAGAAATATTTGAGATAAGTATATTTTATATTTGATTCGAAGTTTAATTATCATGTTTTGTTATTTATTTTCAATGTGTTCTAAGTAGTTAGTTACTTTCTTACTTCAATTATGAAGAGATAGATAAGATAATATAAAGATTTGATGGAGAATTAAAATTCAAAATATTTTCAAAACATTGTGATGACATTAATACCTAATATTACTTTACTTTTTAAATTGGCTGTTTGAATTGTTAAAACCTGTTGAAGAGTTTAAAAACCTTGTAGGAGAAGAACTCTTAACTTGTAAATGTCACATGAATCCTTGGGTAGTCGAAGGTCATGTGCGAGCTATTCATGGTGAAGTGCAAATAAATAGGAAGATAATATTTAAAGGACGTAGAATTGATAATTTTGTAGAGTGACATACTAAATTCTTATAATTTGATTTATAAACTAAGAAAGGGTCACTAGTAGGGCCGACTATAGCCACCCTTGGACATCTAAAAGTGTGAGCCTAGATTAACCCATTACTACTAACAATACATCCGGATCTATTCTGTAAATTAGTCAATGTTCTTTGCACCTGGATCAAAGGGTAAAGAATAGGAATGCTTCTATTTGGCACAATACCATAAATTAAATTCTCCAACGAATATTATATTATCTTAAAAATCTTAGATTAATTGAAGGAAAGAAAGTTGTTTATTTTTTTATAGAGTTTATAAAATCATTTAGATATTATTGTTTTCTTTAAATTGCATCTAGTAAATTAAATAGTAATTATAATCAAAATAAAAAAATATTTTTACTATTATATTTCTCTTTCATTTTATAGAAAATTTATTTCTATAAATTTTCCCTGTGGGATCGATACTGGGGTCTTTGTTTAAAAACCCAATATTACTTGAAACGATACGTATACTTGCGTAGTACCCCTAGTATGTAAAAATATTACTTATATAATATTAATTTTATACACTAGCCGCTAATTATAAATCGAGTCAAAGCTTTTTGGCTATCTTTTGAAAGCAACATCACTGCGTTAAGCGTGGCGGTCGGGCCAGGTGCCACTTTATTTTGTATCTAGAGAGTTTATTTAAAGTGTTTATTGTGTGTTATTGTTGTTGGAGTCTTTCATCATTTCTTTGAAGTCAGTAGAAGTCAGCGGATCTCTTGAAGGAACACTTCAAATAAGTATTTGTACTTTGGTTCAAAGTTTTATAAATATGGTTTGTTGTGTTATTTCAATGAGTTCTGAGTAGTTAGTTATCTTTCTTCTTTCATCTACGAAAAGATTATAAATTAAATAAATTTTCTAGGAGAATTAAATATATAATATTTTAAATTATTGTGATGATATTAATACCTGATCTTAGTTTACTTTTTAAATTGGTCATTTAAATTGTTAAAACCTGTTGAAGAATTTTGAGACCTATCTGGAGAAAAATTCTTAACTAGTAAATATCACATGAATCTTTAGGTAATCGCAGGCTATACACAGATTATTTAAAGTGAAGTGCAAATAAATAGGAAGATAATATTTAATGGGCGTAAAATTAATTAGTTTTTAGAGTGACAGACTAAATTCTAATAATTTGGTTTATAGAAAGATAATGGGTCACTGGTAGGGCCGACCATAGCCACCCTTGGACATCTAGTAGTGTGAGCCTAAATTAACCCATTCTACTAATAACACATCCGGAGCCTATTCTATAGATTAGTCAATGTTCTTTGCACCTGGACCAAAGGGTATGCTTCTATTTGGCACAATAGCATAATCTTAATTCCCTATAAAAGATAATTAATTTATAATTATTGGATTAGTTGAAAAAGGAGAAAGTCATTTTTATAATTGCATTGAATTTTAATTACTGCTACTTTACTTTCCTGCTTATTGTTTACTTTCTTTTAGTAAAATTTATTAGTTAATTAAATTTGAATATATATATATATATATATATATAAAGAGAGCATTTATATATTGTTATCAAAATTATATTGTTTCTCTTACCTTTTTTAAATATCCTATGGGATCGATAACCAGGACTCCACTAGAGCCCTGTATTACTTGAACGATACATATACTTGCGTTTAAAATTGTGACTTTTACGATAAAATTTAAATATAAAATTATAAAAGTAAACCTCGCACATCAAGTTTTTGAAGCCATTTACCAGAAATTAAATTTTCTAAAAAGTGGTATCAAATTCTTGTATTTTAAAGCATATTAAAAGTCGCATCACATCAAGTTTTTGGCACCGTTGTCGGGGATATAAGATAAAAAGTTAAGAGATAAATAAAAATATAATAATAAAATTAAAATAAAACGAAACAAAACAAAAATATTTTATGCGTAGTTCTGGATCTGAAGGATTACTACCTTTTGATTCTGAATTAGAAAGAACAATTAAAAGAATTAAAAAAGGAAAAAAAATTTCAAAACATCAAATGGCTAACTTACATAACAATAATCAAAATCCAATAGAAATTTTTGAACAAAATATTTATAAACCATTAAGGGAATATGCAAACCCTACGGCTAATGAACTTCATGTAAATATTCAAATTCCAGCTATATATGCTAATTCTTTTGAGCTTAAACCTTATATTATTCAAATTGTTCAAAACAATCAACTTGGAGGAACACCTAATGAGGATCCAAATTTACTCCTTGCTATTTTTTTAGAACTTTATGCTACCTTTAAATATAATAATGTTTCTGATGATGCTATTAGGCTTAGACTCTTTCCTTTTTCCTTAAAAGATAAAGCAAAGATGTGGCTTAATTCATTAGCAACTTGTTTTATTAAAACATGGGCAGATATATCACAAAAATTCCTTGCTAAATATTTTCCTCCTTCTAAAACTGCTAAATTGAGAAATGACATTACATCATTTACGTAATTTGATGGAGAAAAAATTTATGAAGCATGGGAAAGATTTAAGGAACTATTAAGAAAATGTCCTCATCATGCTTTACATGATTGGTTAATTATTCAAACATTTTATAATGGACTTATTGGATCACCTAGATCTATTATTGATGCTCATGCTGCTAGTTCTTTAATGGCTAAGACATTTGAAGAAGCCTACACTTTAATTGATGAAATGGTTAATAACAATTTTCAATGGCCTTCTGAAAGGGTTAATCCTAAAAGAATGGCTAGTATTTAAAATAATGAAGCCTTTTCTATTTTAGCTTCACAAATGGCTGTTATATCTAAGAAATTAGATAATTTTGCTATTAATATATCACATGTAAGTAATGATAATTCTGTAAATTCTGATAAATCTCAAACAAAAGAAACTTTGCAAGCTATTTCTAGTAAAACTAACAATCCTTATTCTAATTATTATAATCTTGGTTGGAAAAATCATCCTGATTTTAATTGGAGTAATGGACATCAAGTTAATTCCAATTAGAACAATCAAGGAAATTCAAACTATAGACGAACTTATCCTCCTGGTTATAACAATCAGCATAAAAAGTTGTCTGTAGAAGAATTAATCTTGCAACTGAGTAATCAGCTACAAAGTCAAAACTCTGCTATTCGTAATATTGAGAATCAAATGGGTCAAATTGCTAATTTCATTAATTACAAACCTCAAGGAACACTGCCTAGCAATGTCGAAATAAATCCTAAAGGATCTGGAAAAGAACATGAACAAGCAAAAGCTGTACAACTTAGAAGTGGAAAGGAATTAATACAGAAAACAAGGAATTAGATTGAAAAAGAGAAAGAAGATGAAGAGATTGAAAAACCTAAAGATACCCTTTCTCCAAGTAAAGATCAGACTGTTATACCTATTGAAGTGGGAGTTGAAAGACCACCACCACCTTTTCCTCAAAGACTTAAACACCATAAACTTGACCATCAATTTTCCAAGTTCTTTGAAATTTTTAAGAAACTTACCATTAACATTCCTTTTGCAGAAGCTTTGGAGAAAATGCCAAGTTTTGCAAAATTTACGAAGGATATTTTAAGCAAGAAGAGAAAATTTGAAGCTTATGAAACTATTGCATTAAGTGAAGAATATAGTGCAATAATTCAAAAGAAATTACCTCAGAAACTTAAAGATCCTGGAAGTTTCACTATATCATGTGCTATTGGAGAAAAATTATGTTGAAAAGCCTTATGTGATTTAGGAGCTAGTATTAATCTCATGCCATTTTCAATCTTTCGAAGGTTAGATTTAGGAGAGATTTCTCCTACCACTGTAACTCTTTAGTTACCTGATTGATCGATCACTTATCCTGAAGGAGTTATAGAGGATGTTCTTATTAAGGTAGATAAATTTGTCTTCCCTGTAGATTTTATTATTCTAGATATGGAAGACGATAAAAAAATACCTATAATTTTACGGAGACCTTTTCTAGCTACCGGTCGAGCTATGATTGATGTGCAAAAAGGAGAATTAACGATGAGAGTTAATGATCAAGAGATAACATTCAATGTTCTGAAATCAATGAGGTATCCTGAAAAAGAAAAATGCTATCGAATGGATATTTTTATTATATAATTGAAAAATTTTACCAAGAAAAATGTAAGGTCATTTTTTATGATAAAGATAAAAAATCTATGTTATATAATGAGTCATTAAATGAAGAGAATTTATCTGAAGAAGCTCATTATATTCATGAAAATTGAGAAATTTTAGACACAACTAAAAATGATATACTTTTACCCTCAATTGAAAAAGCCCCTCAACTGGAATTAAAAATGTTACCTGCACATTTAAAGTATGCATTTCTTAGTGATTCATTAACTTTACCTGTAATTATATCTTTAGAGTTAAGCAAAGATCAAGAAGAACAATAAATAGGAGTTCTAAAGAATTATAAGAAAGCTTTTAGTTGGACTATCACAGATATAAAAGGAATAAGCCCTTCTATCTGTATGCATAGGATTTTAATGGAAGAAAATTGTAAACCCACTAAATCCAATTATGAAAGAGGTTGTTAAAAAAGATATTTTAAAATGGTTAGATGCTGGAATTATTTACCCTATTTCGGATAGCCGATGGGTAAGTCTTATTCATTGTGTTCCGAAGAAAGGAGGAGTAACTGTCATTATTAATGAAAAAAATGAATTCATTCCAACAAGACAAGTTACTGGATGACAAATTTGCATTGACTATCGAAAATTAAACAACGCCACTAGAAAGGATCATTTTCCTTTGCCTTTCTTGGATCAAATTCTGGATAAACTTGCTGGACACTCATATTTCTATTTTATGGATGGATATTCTGGTTATCATCAATTACATATTGCTCCTGAGGATCAAGAAAAGACAACATTTACAAGTCCTTATAGAACATTTTGCCTTTAGAAGAATGCCTTTCGGTTTATGCAATGCACTTTCAACTTTTCAAAGATGTATGATGTCAATATTCTGCGATTTGATTGATAAAGGAATTGAAGTATTTATGGACGATTTTTCAGTTTTTGGAACTTCTTTTGAATCTTGCTTGGAAAATATAACGAAAGTTTTAAAGAGATGTGAAGAAACAAATTTATTTCTAAATTGGGAAAAATGACAATTTATGGTCACGGAAGGCATTGTACTTGGACATAAAGTTTCAAAAATAGGGATGGAAGTTAATCAAGCAAAAGTGAAATTTATTGCTGAACTACAACCACCTACTACTGTTACTGATGTGAGAAGTTTTCTAGGTCATGCTGGATTTTATAAGAGATATATAAAGGATTTTTCTAAAATTGCTAAACATCTTTGTCATTTATTAGAAAAAGACGCTAAATTTGAATTTAATGAAGATTGTCTAAATGCGTTCAATATTTTGAAAGAAAAATTAATCACGGCACCTGTCATTGTTGCACATGATTGGAATAAACCTTTTGAATTAATGTGTGATGCAAGTGATTATGCAATTGGAGCTGTATTAGAACAAAATTATGAGAAAATTTTCAAAGTTATATATTATGCTAGCAAAACTCTTACTGAAACTCAAATAAATTACACTACTACTAAAAGAGAGCTTTTAGCAATAGTATTTGCCTTTGATAAATTTAGACCATATCTTCTTGGAACAAAATGTATCGTGCATACTGATCATTCTGCTATTAAGTATTTAATATCTAAAAATGATGCTAAACCTAGATTGATCAGATGGGTTTTACTTTTACAAGAATTTGATTTTGAAATTGTAAACAGAAAAGGAATTGACAACCAAATTGCTGATCATTTATCAAGAATTAAAAATAATAATTAGAAATTTTATGAAGAAAATATAAATGAGAAATTCTCGGATGAGCAATTATATGTCATTCAAGGATTACAAATGCCTTGGTATGCTGATATAGTTAACTATTTGGTTAGCAATATTTTACCATATGGGATAGATAGTAAATATATTAGGAAATTCAAGAATGATTGTAAATCATATATTTGGGAAGATCCTCATTTATTTAAATTAGGAAGAGATTATGTGATTCGAAGATGTGTACCTTATGAAGAAACTTTTGCAATTATTCAGAAATGTCATGATTCTGAATTTGGAGGACACTTTGGAGTGGATAAAACTGCATTTAAAATTCTAAATTCAGGATTTTATTGGCCTACTCTATTTAAAGATGTTGGACATTATGTGAAAACTTGTGATCGATGTCAAAGAATGGGAAATATATCCAGAAAAGATGAAACGCCTCTAAACTTTATATTAAAAATTGGAAATTTTGATGTATGGGGTTTAGACTTTATGGGACCTTTCGTACCATCATCTGGAAAGATTTATATTTTATTAGCAATTTATTATGTTTCAAAGTGGATCAAAGTTGTAGCCTTACCAAACTGTGTTTTCAAATGTGTTTCAAAATTTTTAAAGAAAATGATTTTCACAAGATTTGGAATGCCCATGACAATTATCACAGATGAGGGAAGTCATTTCAGAAACATAAGAATTCAATCATTACTAGAAAAATTCAGAATTAAGCGTAGAATTGCAATTGCTTATCATCCTCAAACAAATAGAATGGCTGAAGTGTCAAACAGAGAAATTAAAAAAATATTGGAAAAGTTTGGGAGGGATTTTAAAACAAAGATTTTCAAAAACCTAAAATTTTATTTCATTCTCAAGAATACTTGAAAATAAATCTTATTTTTTATTGAGAACAATTATGTACATGAAGTTATATTATGGGAACAAAATTTTGAATATAGAATTGAATAAAAGAATTTAGTTTAAATTTATAGTAATCATGAAAAACTTAAATTTAAAATTTTCTTAATTAAGAGGTGTTAAATAAAGTTAAACTATTTTTAGTAAGAAGTTTTGTATTTTTGGATAAATAGAAGATTTGACTTTTATTCTTCATTGCTTAAATTTCTTTTATTGAAGAGTAATTTTCAGATACTATTATTATGATTTTTAAGTGAAGATGTATATCTAATCTTTATTTTAAATGGAAGGATGGAATTCAAAATTATTAAAGGCCTATCCAGATATAGTAATCATTGCCTTATAAAAAAAAGTGAAATATATAATATATGAAAGGGAGGAGAAGCTTGAGGATTTAAGGGCCTAATCAAAAATTGGTTTCATACCTAAAGTTTAAGATTTAAGTTCAGAGAAAATCTAAAGCTTAAGGTTATAATATAGTAAGTGAAATTATTATCAAATAAAAATTTTTAAGTAAGAAAAATAAGTGTTTGAATCCTATATTTTGAAAAATCTACAAATATTTCTGAAATAAATAGAGACTTATATTTATCATTTTCTTTTACTTAAGAACTTTCTAAACTTTAAGTTGGTTTTAATTACTGAAATTTTTTCTAAATTGGACTATTCCATTTCTAGAACAAAATTTTGTTATCTTCCTAAGAAACTCATTACATAATTTGCATGCTAAAATGTTCTATGAGATTAACTGTCACTTGAGGACAAGTAACATTTTAAGTTTGGGCGATTTTGATACACCTAAAATATATAGTATTTTTATGCACATTTTTATACCTATTTTTAATGATATTGCACTTTAATGGAAAGTATTTTGTGTTTTTTCTTGCAGGTATGATGAAAATGGATGGTCATGATGAAAGGAGCAAAATTGGATCAAATTTGGAGCAAAAAAATGAAAAATAAAAAATTTAGCACTGGCGGCTGGGCCGGCGCTTAGCCGCCACAGTTAAAAATCGAGATTCAAATGGATTTGGAGCCAATTTCAAAGGGGATGGGATGCAACTCTTGGTGGTAACGTCCATAACTTCCTTTGGGCGGCAAGTTTGAATTAAGGGGTGCTCTCCTTGGTAGATACATCGAATCTGGACACATTTTGAAGAGACACCAAGGCACCTTTTGATTTACTATTTAAAGAGAGTCTTAGGAAAGATTTAGAGGAGGCAATTTGAGGAGACTTTTCCACTGCATTTTGAAGATTACTTCCATTGTTCTTCCACTGCATTTTAAAAGTTTTTATTTAGAGTAGGTTAGAGAGTAGAAAGGAGAAAAGGTTCCGAGTGAAGTATTCTTCTTCCCACTTCTTTTCTTTCTTTTAGTTTAGTTTTTATTGAAGTCTGAAGGCTCTATTCTGAGTCATCGGAGTTGGGAGACTTGCTCTGAGAAGTAGTTTAGCGAAGAGTCAAAGTTTCAGAGGAACTTCCTTAGTCTTGTGGAGAGGATTTTCAGATAAGTGTTTACTTTTATTTAGTTTATTAATACTTGTTTTCGTTTATTATTTTTCTTATCGTTGTTTTTTATTTCAAATCAATTTATTTTTATATTTTCTCAATGCATTATGAGTAGCTTACTTTATCTTTTTCTTTCTTAAATGGAGAAGTAATTAATTTAAAAGAGAATTGTTGTGGAAAGTATAAGTGTTTAAAAGTTGGAAGAAGTTGTGAAGATTGATTCTAAAAACTTTATTTACTTCTTAATTTGGTCTGTTAAGTTGTAAAATTTCTTGAGATTATGTATGATCCAATGTGATATTGTCTCATAAAAGTTAGTAAGAATCACATGAAATTATATGGGTGAGAACTGTAGTCCATATAATTGAATGTAATATTAGAAGATATTTTTATAAAAGGGAGTAAACTTAGAGGATTTTAGAGTGACAGTCTAAAATCCCCTAATTTGGTTTGAAGTTTTAGTTTTGTTATGAGACGTTAGCCCCCAGGTGGTGGGAATCGAGGGAACTCTAGAGTGAGAGACTGGTATCTTTCCTGCCTAACCATGTTCAAAATAATATAAATTTAAAATTAACATATGTTCTTTATAGAACCAAGTAAGGGTAAAGAACACATTTGCTTCTATCTGTCACAACAAAAATTTGAACACTTCCACAACAATACTTTAAGAATTATTACTACTTCATGAAAGGAAAGAAAAAGATATTCTAGTTAATAGTATTTTACATCCAGTGTTATTAGCTATTGTAATTTTAATTTCTTGGTTTGCATTGTATTAAGAAAATTAAAAAAAAAGAGACATATCAATCTTCAAAACTTTTCAAAATCAAGATATACTTTTTTGAAAACAATTAAAGAAAATAAAAAGATAATTTCTCTTATTCCTTTAAAAATTTCACATTTTCCCTGTGGGTTCGATATCTCGGGGCTTAATCAGAAAGTCCTATATTACTTGATAAACGATATGTATACTTAAATAGTATTCCATATTATAAAATCATAATTTTCATATCTAAAATCATTAGCGCACTTATATCTGACGGTACCAAGTTTCTGGCATCCTTTGCACTTATATCTATTGGGGATCAGTAACTAACTTCCAGTTCTCACCCTTTCTGAGGTCGGTACCTATCGGTACCTAACTTCCGACTCTCTTCCGAGATTGGTACCTCTTCCAGTTCTCACCCTTTTCTAGGTCGGTACCTAACTTCGGACTGTCATCTGAGACTGGTACCTAACTTCCAGTTCTCACCCTTTCTGAGGTCAGTACCTAACTTCCAACTCTCTTTCGAGACTGGTACCTAACTTCCAGTTCTCACCCTTTCTGAGGTCGGTACCTAGCTTCCGACTCTCTTCCGAGACTGGTACCTAACTTTCAGTTCTCACACTTTTCGAGGTCGGTACCTAACTTCCGACTCTCTTTCGAGGCTAGTACCTAACTTCCATTTCTCATTTCGAGATCAGTACTTCAATTTTGATCCTCATCCTTCTCGATCGGTACCTAAATTCTGATTCTCTCTTCGAGGCTGGTACCTAAATTTCAATTCTCTTTGCAATCCCGAGATTGGAACCTAGGTTCCAATTCTCATTTTAAATTCAGAACTTCTGTGAAATCCACTTCGAAATCAATCTGAAGTCAAATTTCAACCAAAATTGAAACTCAAATCGAAAATTCAAACTCTAAATTAAAACTTGAAAAAAAAGAAATGAAATGAATTTAAAATCCGATCTCTTGAAATCTTGTGATTTGGAATCCATCTCCTTTTCCGCAGCGAGAGTTATGGAATCTTCAGTCTTAGAGATTTACCAGATACTCCCCAGCTGGAACTTTCTTCGCTATATCTGTTTATTCTGAGAGAGTTGTTTTTTACGTCTTTGTTGGTTCAATTGATCCCTTCGGTCAATGCCAATATGCGCGGTGTGCTTGGTTGGCACACCACACCTATTGGGAGTCCATTTGTTGACCTCATTTTTGGTGAGGTCTCTTCTTTCCTCTTAGTGCTTAGGATCTATGCATAGGACTTCTCCTTGACTATCCTAGAAGACTAGAGATGGAACCCACCACTTAGTAATTCAAACACCTCTTAACTCTTCTTGAACTCCACAGATGATCCTAAACCTCCAAGTCTCCTTGGAAGGTTAAAAGTCAAATGTTGAGGTTCAAGGATGAATTCCTATAGGATGTTCAAGCCTTAGGATAATCCTGGGTGACCTGGTCTTGGTGAGGTCTGGCATGCACACACCACACTCCTGCACACATTCCAAGCCCTAAACCCACCAAACCTACCAAATACCCTTGAAATTTTCAAAATTGCCTAAACTACCCAAAATTCCTTAAAATCAATCCTAAACATTTCCCACCACTCAAATTGATCATCCATGACCAAATATACTAAAATTTTCAAAAATAGCCCCCAATACCCTTCATGTACCCTCCTTGTACCCTAAATAGCCTAAAATTCCAAAAATTCCAAAAATTCTCAAAAAGTCCCAAAAATTCCAAAATATTATTCAAATTATTTTGTTCAACTACCACATAACCCAATTTTGTCAATTTAACCCAATTTGATCAAAAAATTCCAAGTCGCCCTTAAGGCCCAAAATTGACCAAGTAATCAAACCCATCCTAAATTAAACCCAAATGTTACCCAATTTTGCCCAAATTTTCTTTGAAACATTCCTAACATCTCTACAAAAATAACTCTACATTAACTTACCCCAAATTTGAACCCAAACTTCACCCAAGCCTAACTTAAACCAAAATTCCCCAAATTGGCCTAAACCAACCATGAACCCAAACAAGCCCAAAGCCCAAAATCAAGAACCAACTAGAATTGAAAACTCTTTTTCACACCTCCTTAAACATTTTGCCACATTTATTTAGCACAATCATTTACCATTTTTTTATCCAAAAGTTTATTTTAAAACCTAAAAGCCCATCTCCTCAAAACATTTTCAAAGCCCATCTCCACCAAATTTAAAAAGCCCAAATTTTCAATCCAAGGCCCATATGACATTCCTCTTCATAATGCATTCAATTAAAATCTTCCCTAAGTTTCAAAGTCATCATTAAACCATTCCAAATCAAGCTTCATCCAAATTTTCATCAAGATATCAAAAAAATCCATAAATCCTTTCTCATGCAAATGAGCTAACTTTTTCCAAGCCGAAGGTGAGCCGAGGAGCCATACACAAGCCACAAGATAGCCATGGGAGATCTTTCCACTTCACCATACCCAAAGTGGCAAAAGGAGGGAGTCCATTAATGATTCTCTTAAGGGTGATTAAGCCTTTTCATGACTCTTCTAAATCTTGCTTAAACTTAAATGTACTTAGATGGTGACTTCTCCCCACTATGCCAGCTGACTCACCTGACCCCCACAGCACCCAAAGTCCCCTTTGTGGGTGCACCAAACCCAAATCCATGCATTTGACCGATTTGGACCCAAAATGCACTCTCCCCCATTCCACATAAATCAAGCTCTTTACACATGGCCAACCTCCATTGCTTGCACCAAACCACATCCCTGAACTCACTGAGTCAGATGGTGACCCATGCCTGGCCAGACCACCACTTGGGTCGCTGGAAAACCCCATGGCCGACAGCTCCATGTGAGCCAAAAATTTAAATTTCACCTTGCTGAGTTGTCCCAACCTCAATGGTCACTGTGGCTCTTCTTCCCTTGACCTAAGAATCCGATCCCAACCCCCAATTGCCTCTGCGAAGCCCTCTAGCCATGGCTATTTAAACACCCATCCCCATGGACAAAGAGGATGATGAACAAAAACCTTACCAAAACTCTGCCAAAATTACTCCACACTCTTCTCCTAGCCCAGAGAAGTTGAACTCCACTGTTTTCCTGCTCTAATTCCCATTGGTTGAGCCCAATTTCAGAGCTCAATCGCAGGCCTGAAAATAGGACACCCCTAAATCCTCCACAGAAACCAAATTAAACTCACCCACACCTTCACCAGAGGTAGAGAAGAAGTTCCCTAGTGGAAGCCCCCTCTCCAGGCCACCCATTTGTGCTGGAGACTAAATCTTGAAATCGGGTTTGGTGGAAATCAAGTCTAAGCATTTTACCACAGCCCAAGGCTTCATCCCTAGCTTCCCCAGACTTTAACAAACGTGTCAAGCCCTTCTGATTGAAGCCTCACTTCTCAGAGCCAAGGTATTGAACTCCTACTTCCTAAGAGCTTGTTTCGATTCTCCATTTTGTTTGAGTCAATTTTAAAGCATCATAGCTGTATAGATGTGTGCGCCTTGTTGAGACGAGTTCATAGAGCCCAAGATCATGTAATTTGGTTGAGAGATGAGGGAGATCTTAAGGTTTGAGTGTGGACGGTTCTCGGGTTAGAACGACTGGGGACGATGAACGGATGCCATCCATTCACGCGTGTATTAGATGGACAGTGGAGATCAAGCCGAACGAGAAGACGAAGTGGAACAGCGAGCCGCGTGGCATCCCAGTCAGATGGCGGCATTAAATGGCAGAGCGACGCGTGTGGCTTCGGAGCTGCCTAGGATGACTAGGCACTGCACTGGATAAGTAGAAAAATAGGGGATTTTCTTATTTAATTATTTCAGTAAAGTTTAAAAATGCATAACTTTTCATAGAAGAATCATAAAAATAAAAGAAAAAAAACCCTCTTACTCATTGAACAGAGAAGATTAATGTGGAAAAAGAATTAAGTTATTTTATTAAGTATTTTATTTTTTAATTAATTTAATACTGTTTTGAATATTTTAATTCTCCATTCATGCATACAATTCACCATGGCATGAGACCATAGGGCATTTGTAGCCTCTGATCTTAGGAACATTCCCGGAACGTTTCAAGGCCAGGGACTATCTCTGTGGCAAGTTATCTATTTTTCAAGTTTATGTGTCCGTTTTGATATTTTAATTCCAATAATTAGCATGTTGGTTAATAAAATATAGAAAAATTAGGGGAAGCATCTCTCGACCAGAGAACCCTAGGAAAAAATTATGGTTTGACCTAACTCCTTAAAAATAACCCTAATTAGCCTAAACACTTAAAAATGAATTTTAATTAATTAGGAGTAACCACACATTAAAATCACTTGAAGTCAATTCTCCACTGTCACTTAGAATATAGAGAACCTCACGTAAAAATTTCAAGTCAATTGGAATTAGTTTATCCTATTAAATGAATTAATTAAGTGACATAGCTATTTTAAAAATTAAAAAATTCATAAAACCCAAAATACATTTCAAAATTTCACCAAATTAAATTTGGAAGTTCTCTATGATCAGAGGAGTCTAAGAAAAATAAAATTGTATTTTTCATAAATATTTGATTTTTAATCATTATTAAATATTTAATAATTGAAAATTATAAAAGATCACAAAAATATAAAATTCACCAAAACATCACATTTGGTCTCGTAATCACTTCGGAACCACCAAAATATTTTTCCAAAGTCTCTAAGTTAAAATATGAATTTTTAAAGGACTATGGTAATTTTTAATATTTAAAAATGAATTTCCTTAACCTCCCACTAAAATAATTCTAATAAATCAAAGAAAAAAATCATAAAAATATAAAATTTGTTTCTCTGAGCTCCTTGAGGCCAGAGAGATTTAAGAAAAATATAAAACTCAATTTTCAACTTTAATTTTATTTTATAATTAATTAATACTCCAAAATTTGAAATAATTATAATAAATAAAATAAAATTCAAAAAATCACCAAAAATTAGTCCAAGTGGTCCCCTGGTCAATAGGAACATCTCATAATTTTCCTAGGGAGAGAAACCTTACCTTGGTCATGTTGTTGAATTTTTATTGAAAACCCTTATTTTTCATTAAGAAAATTATATAAATTAAATTAAAAATGGAAAAATCATATTTTTCTTCTCTAATGTCTTTATTGACATGTGAGTGAAGTGACATAAAAATTTCAAGTTCATTTGAGCTCAATTTAATGAGTTATGAAGTGAATATGCTTAAAAAGGGCATAAAAGTAATTAAGGATTTTAACCTTAATTAATACTTTAAGCCTAATCAAAGGGAGGGTAAAATATCTGATCTTAATTTTCTCTTGGATGATTAAAACTTATGGAGTTAAGAGGTAGAAATCATTTAATCACCTACAACATAAAAATTGAAACTTTGATTACTTAAATAATTTAAATTTTGGAAGAATAATTAAAATTTTTTATTATTAAAATTAGGGATATGACGTAGGAAGATGTCAATTCTTTAATTTAAAGTCCCTAAATGTATTAATAATATTCAAACTCTTAATTAACTCTAAAACATAATGATAATTGAAATTAATAATACTTAATTTAATTAAAAGTTTAAAACATTGAATGATTTAATGATTAAATAAAGGTAGACCTAAAACATTAAAGCTAATTTGAAATAACTTAAAACTTAATCTAAAACAAATTTGAAATGTTAAAAGTTAATCTCAAAACAAGTCACGATTAAGATAAATTTAAAATGTCTAAAAAAATTTTGAATTATCAAAACTCAATGGAATTAAATAATTTAAACACATCTTTCAACCTAAATGATTTTAAAACATTTAAGAATCAATCTAAAACCTTACTATTAAATTGGATTGTCTTAAATCATCAATTCAACCTTAATCAAAATAGTTAAATTCTTTAACAAACTAATTTGCCCCTAAAGACTTTCATTATTATAACTCTTAAATAAAGTATCAAGTGAAATGTCACTTCACTCATCGAACAATCAAATGTCCAAGTTCACTGAGCAAGAAACAAAACTTAACTAAACTCTTGGATGACCAATTCACTTATACAATGAAATTCATTTGGTCTCAAAATAATCTCACAAGTATTGAAAAGATGTTCACGGCTCATCCTAAACACTTTCTCAATACGATGGGGTGTTTTAGAAAAACAATTGAACTTAATTATTCTTTGGTGAAGAAAATCATCCTTAACAAAATACAAGAGCCTAAATGTCATAGAAATTAACTAGCAATAAGATTAGGATCTTGGTAGACAACCAGAATCTTCCCTTAGCTTTACCTAGGTATTTCTTGCAAATACTTAAATGCTCTGACATGTGTTTTAAGTGCAGCCGGGAATGATGAGAAGATCCACCAGCTACGCTTTTATTTTATTGCAATTTATTTACCTACGTTGTACTTTCTTCCTTGTAAAATTTGCATGTTAAGCAAGAATGTCACCCTGAATGAAAACTGAAACCTTTTAGGATAGCCATAAAACTGAAACCTAAAACTAAATTAAAAATCAATACAAGATAAAATTCACCGCCACAACATTCAAAAAAATATAAAACAACTCAAAATTTAATCACAAAAGAAATAACAAAACTACAACTACAATTAAATTAAAACGTCTCGTTGGATGATCCGGAATCCCTCGGATGATGTAACCCACGTGTTGTTAACGAGATTTCCCATGGTCTAAATGAAAGTGTGGAACTCATTTAGTTGAGTTTAGCAAATTCATTTGGACTAAGTGAATCCGATGAAAATAGCGGTGCCAGGATTTGTTTTAATTAAAACATTAAGACATCTGAACCTTAAGACTTTTCTAAACCAAAACACTTCTCTCATCTCCTGATTTTCACCTTTTAAAACTAAACCTTCTGCAACAACAAGGAGCTTGGAGCATAGTGAGTAGCACGACCATCTTCATCGGCAAAACTTGTGTCTACATCAGCTAAACCTTTCCTAGAATTGAATAACCAAGCCATAAGATTTTGGGGTAGTTTGCTTAGTGCAACATAAATCCTCAACTTTTCGTTAGGCATTTGTATAATTATGTTATGTAAATTAAGCCCTAACCGGTCTTAGGACTCCGAGGTAGTCGTTTGGTACGACATAAACACTCACATCTTCAAGGCTATTTGTCTGATCTTGTCATACAAATATAAGTCCTAATTAATTAAAATTAACAGGATTATGACATTAAATAAACTCTCAAATTGAAGTCAAACAATAGGATAATTTGGGAATTTGCCAAGATTCTTCTTAGATCCTCAGCTTCTCCTACTTCTCTTCCTTTGAACTCCTAAAATAAATTGTTCCAAATTTGATCCATTCCCTATTGAGAATTCCAAAATTCAATCCTTTGAAACCTCAAACTTCGAAATTCTTAAGAACAGAACCACTGATCATTATCGAGAGTTTTCTTAAGTGATTTCCGTCACTTAGGATGTAATTAACTATAGGGGCTTGCCCTTATAGGGAACTTTAAGAACCTAGTTAATATAAACCCTGCTTAATTCCTTTATATTAAGCAGGGGAACTTGTCAGCTTATAAAATTGGTTCGTAGACTAAAGAGATGTCACAAATCTTCTAGTTTATTTAATCGAGCCCCATCATCAAGTAGTGTGTCTATTTCTGGGGATAGATACACGGTTTGTGATGCGGTGTTGTTTATATAAGCTATTTGGGATGTGAGATCGGTTCGATTTCATATCTTAAAATTTTTAAACTTGAAATTATTTTCAAAATTCCAAATGCTACTTTTCAAATTATATATATATATATATATATATATATATATATATATATATATATATATATATATATATTTAAATTAAATTTAAAATCTAAAAAAATTCGCCGACAACTTCTATAGGCGACTGACCCAATATAAATATATGCGTACTAAAATCTTCTTCCCTAGAAACGGCGCCAAAAACTTGACCCGAAGTCCTCTAAAGATCAACATACTAATTAATGCTTTCAAAAAGATATGTTATAAATAATAATAGTGACTAGTGTATATAAATATAATTTTATGGAAAATATTTTACACACTAGGGGTTCTACACAAGTATACGTATCGTTTCAAGTAATATAGGGCTTTGAAACAAAGACTCCAGTATCGTTCCCACGAGGAGAGAGATACAGATCTTTAAATATTTTTATTTTAAATTATTTCTTTTATAATCAAAAATAAAATATCTTTAATTTACTAGATGCAATAATAAAGCAGAAATAAATTAATTGATGTAAATAGCAATAAGAAAGCAACTTTCTCCCTTTCAATTAATCCAAGATTTTCTAAGATAATGATAATATTCGTGGAGAATATAAATTTACGGTATTTTGACAAATAGAAGCATTCATATTCTTTACCCTTTGATCCAGGTGCAAAGAACATTGGCTAGCCTATAGATTAGGTCCGGGTGTATTGTTAGTAGAATAGGTTAATCTAGGCTCACACTACTAGATGTCCAAGGGTGGCCATGGTCGGCCCTACTAGTGACCCTTTCCTTTTCTATAAACCAAATCATAAGATTTTAGTCTTTCACTCTAAAAACTTATCAATTCTACGCCCAATATATACATCTTCCTATTTATTTGCACTTCACCTTGAATAACCCACACAAGGCCTTCGACTACCCAAGGATTCATGTGATATCTACAAGTTAAGAATTTATCTCCTTCTAGGTCTCAAAAATCTTCAACAGGTTTTAACAATTTAAATGGTCAATTTAAATAGTAAATTAAGGACCGGTATTAATATCATCACAATGTTTTGAAATATATGATTTTTAATTCTCCGACGAATTTTTAATTATCTTATTTATCTTTTCATAATTGAAAAGAGAAAGTAATAACTACTCAGAACACATTGAAATTAAATAAAAAATAATAAATAAACTTTGAATCAAAATAAAAATACTTATCTTAGATGTTTCTCCTATTGAACTTCTGGTTCCTACCGACTCCACAGCGAAATGAACTACAGATGCACCAACTCTTTCAAACTCTAAATACAAACTCTAAAATAAACTCACTAATTTATGAAGGAAATTAAAAAAGGTGGCCCTAATATGATCTCTCTAATTCTCTCTCTAGATTGGACTCTAGATAGAGAGGGTAGATGGGGCGTTTTTCTCTGAGGAATACCCTCCTATTTATAGGCTTCAAGGGTTGCCTCAAGGCACCTCTTAAAAATATGTCCACATTCAATGAATCTTCTAGAAAGTGTGTCTGGAACCTAGGCGCCGGAATCTGGCGCCTAGGCGCCAGACACCGCGTCTAGTTCTTCGCACCTCTTCACTTGGATCGCACCTCTTCACTTGGATCGCACCTCTTCACGATTAAAACCGTTTTGAAGCATCCAAATACATTGTATCACATGTTCTATAAACCAGGAACAACTGCCAGTCTTCTAGAAGGTCCAATAACCGCTCACACTGTCAAAATAACCGCCCAAAGTCGTCAAAAACTTAACGAGTTTTTCGTATCGAGCCGGCACTTAGGCGCCGGACTGCGGCGCTAGGCGCCGAGCCGATAATTTCGATAATTTTGCATTTTGGCTCTATTTTTCTCCTTTTTTTCTCCTTTTTGCTCCTTTTTCATATTTTTCTCCTTCTTGAACATTTTTGTATCACCTACATCTAAAAACACAAAAATACCTTTCATTAAAGCATAATATCCTTAAAATTTTAAAAAATCAAGGCATAAAAATAGGTATTTTTTTCTTGGATCAAAATCCCCCAAACTTAAACATTACTTATCCTCAAGTAACTCTTATTACTATATAAAATGTATAATATTTGGAATAAAAAGGTAAATATTTAAGACTCCTTATGATTTTTTATTTTATAATGGCTTTAGTAAATCATTAACCAAATTTCACTAAGTTTAATTTTAAGAATTTAAAGAATATTCTAACTACCAAATCATAAGACTTCAAAAATTTTTCATTCACTTCGAAAATAATTGTAGTTTATTATATTAAGATCACATAAATTATTCACAAGAAAAAGATCTTCATGAAATTATTTTCTAATAAAAATACATGCATAAAAATTAAGTAATATATGTAATCAGTTTTCTTTTTATAAGTTAATTCAAGTGAAGCCAATTTTTGATTAGGCATTTCCTCAAGCTTCTCATCTCTTTTTCTCTTTTTTTTTAAGAGAGGATTACTGTATCTGGATAGCCTGTTAATGGTTTTGAACTTCACTATCCTTAACTTATATTTTCAAATTTATACATTTTCACTTAATTATTATCATACATAGATTTCAAAAAGAATTTTATTCAATTCTTTTTCAAGTTATAATTTTTGATTTCTTAATACTTCTAAAATTCAATTATCTCTACTATGAATAGAAAAATTTCTTAATCTTATTCTTCTTTAAGTTGAATAATTCTATTCTTAAAATCAATCAAAGCTATTAAATTTTTTTGTTAAGTCCACTAAATTATTTATAATTTCAAAAATTTAAGTGATCTTAAATAGATTCTTCATTCCTCATGTTATGTTAAAAAAAATTTTATTTTTAAAAAAAGTATTAGTTCTTAAAGGACAAATAAAATTTAAAGTTGAATGTATTTTCCCTTTCCCCCAAACTTACGTTTTGGTCTATCATGAAATTTTTTTTTTAAGTATGAGAGAAAGAAAAACATAATTTTAAAAAGGAATTTTTATAAGTATGTAAAAAAAACATTCTAGAAAGAAAAATTTACTTCTACACATGCTTTTATGAATAATACTGTAATAATGAAGCAAGTATAAAAGTAAGCAGGCTCATTAGTACTTAAATTAAATGATTATACTACTTATAATAACAGAAATAGAACAACAATATAACTACTAAACAGTAGGTTGAAACAGAAATAAACATAAATTTATCCAAATTTCAATCTTAAACACAATGCATTAAAAATACTCTAACAACAGTCTCAACACCCAACAATCCACACAAAGTACATAAACAAATCTAAACTAGTAAACAATAAACAACAATCAACACTAGAAAACAAACTAAACTAACAATGAACTTAGCACAACTCAGAGGTAAATCAGGCCACTAATCACTGTCTGTAGCCTCATTATCGTCATCATCACCAAAAGAAGACTCAACATCCTTAGGATCAACAGATGGTGAAAAACTAGGACGGGTAGGAAGCCGAACATCATGCTCTCCCTTCGGGAATCTAACGAGAGCTTCATCATACTCGGCATCGTAACTACTCTTCCTCCGGGTATACTCGGATAATTGATCAATTTTCTTATCAATAGAATCAACTCTGCGAGTGAGTTTGAAAGAACTCATGTTCGTCGCTCTATAAACTGATCATGCATCGATTCCTAAAAACTAGATGGTGGCTCAGCAGTAGAAGTAGAAGGTCTGGAAGTGGAAGGTCTACCTGAAGTGGGTGCAGAAGTAGAAGGAGCGCTCGATCTCTTCCCTCGAAGACGGTCATATATACTAACACTCTCCTGCCCAATTGGCTTCGTAGACTTCAGCTTCTCCTCAGAAATATCAGCAGTGACTCCATTGCTAACACATAAAGAATAGATCAAAGATGGGAATCCCGGTCCCACGAAGTGTTGGATCTAGAAGTTGACTCCACGGAATCATAAATAATACTGCCGACATCTATCGGCTTCCTCTCCCGAATGCGATAGTTCGAATTGCTCTTTCTCCGGTAACTTCACTCGGGTGGTTGGAAGGTAGAAGTCTAGCGAGAAATAAAATAATGCCAAGCCTTTGAAACACCATTTAGCTTAGAAGATTTGAAGTTTACCCGTTTTTCATTCCGGATCTTCCGGGCTCCGGTGTCGTCGATCAAATAAGCAATAATCATCTCGAGATCTCCCTCGGATGGAGATAATCCAGAATAGTGGCACTCGATGGTAGGTGGCAGTCTATAAAACACATTGATCCTCTCCGGAGTAAATCCTACTCCAATACCTTTGACGAAGACTTCGTAGTCTTCCGTATCTAAAAAGTTAGCATAAAATTCACGAACAACTAAAATAATAGCAACAACAGTGAAATAACAGAATCGTTGCTAGTTATGCGCAACGATTGTGCTCTCAATCATTTCACCCAGATTGTAAAAGCTTTGCTCCAAGATAAACTTTCTCAACGTCGCAAATTCATGATATCGAAAATGCGCTACCGCAGTCGCGAACTTGCTACTGTCAAAATTTTCTCATCCCTTCCCTCGCTTAGATTTTGGTGGCATCTAAATGTGAAAGAAAACAAGAACAAATTTAGGAATCAAATATTTAAACTCTTTTTAAGTTTAAGAAACTTAAAATAAGTTTAAAAACCCAAATAGAATATCTAAAAATCAAAATTTTTTCTCAAAATTTTAGTTTTTAGCAAAACATAGGAAAAACTATGGTGAAAATCGAAAATAAATGGATTAGAGTGTAGATCTGACCTCGAGACGAAGAAATCATGTGATTTCGAGCCCAAATACTTGATGTTTTGACCTCAAAATGGATCTAAGAGGTGTATTTTCACAAAAATGGGGAAGGAGATGAAGCTTAGGCGTCATCCATGGTTAATGAGGTTTATAAGGTGTTTTTCGGGTAAGCAGACCGAACCAGCGCTTAGGCGTCGAATTCTGGCGCCTAGGCGCCAGACTCGCCTTTCACAAAAATCACTCTAAAATTTTATTTTCCACCAAAATTCATAAATTCAACTTCCAATTACTCATATTAGAGTAGGGCTTCAGTTTCTAACTTCCAAAACATTTTTCAAAAATTTTTAAAAATTAAATATTAAATCCACCAATCAAACACAAGATTTAAATCAAACTCCTCTAATTTCCATTTATAATCCTCAATATTGGCTCAATACACTTCAGATAAGTATAATATAATGATTCAAGTCCTAACACACAATCAAACAACACAATTTGAAAATAAATACAACACACATTGAACATGAAAGCAAATACACAAACAAACACAATCGATTCACTAAATCGATACAACGACTCACTAGATAAATCACGATCTCATCAAATCACTATCTAATTTCCATTATCTTCACAATGAAGATTGCTTGGCCTACTGGGGAAAAATACTAACGCTCTTGGAAAATCCGTAGTCGTTTTATCGTCGATCCAATTGTTCTTCGCATACATCTCCACTTGAGCATCTTGATAACCCGCTAGATGATCAAATTGGAGTTTCGCTTGCCATTCCGGATGTTCAATCTGATGATACATCTCATGGAGGCGATCTCTAATACTCTTGAAATCTGCTTCAAATTTATCAAGACGACTAGAAATTTTCTCCAAACTTACAGTTATGAAACCATTAAAGTAGGGTTAAGGATATTTTGGACCTTTGTCTCTAGCCTCTTCTCTAAGATTTCTCCTCTCCATTTCTTCAAAAATCCTCTCTAATCTCTCGAGAATGGAGTGTACGGGTCGAAATAATGATTGCATAGGGATTGGGGATGAAGATGGGTCAATTTAAAGGTGAAAATTGTGTGAAAAACTTAAATTTTTTTGTTTTTACACGACCCAGTAACCGTGGCGCTTAGGCGCCAAATCTGATGCCTAGGCGCCAAATCTGACGCCTAGGCGCCGGACCCATAGACACACAGCTTATTCTGGCGCTTAGGTGCCAAATTCTGGCGCCTAGGCTCCGGAACCATGTTTGACTCCATTTCGCCTAACGTCAAATTTCAAGGTTTTGTTCTCAAAAAATAGGTAAATTATAATGATAAGATCAGAACAATCTCAATAACACAACTATACATACTTTCAATGAAGGTTAACTTGATCTCCTTTTTACTCACATATGAAATGGAGTGATCCAAAGTCCAAGCTTTATATACTTCAAGATAATTTTTAATTTTCTGAAGTTATATAAAATTAGTCAAGACCGAGGCATAACCATACATTAAAAATATAAAAACACACTAAAAATAAAATCTATGGGTTGCCTCCCATTAAGCGCTTTGTTTAACGTCATCAGCCCGACCTAAGTAATTCTTTAATCAGGTTGAATTAATTCATAAGCCTCTTTATAAATCTTTTTAATGTCTCCCAAATAAGGCTTCAATCTTAATCCATTAACTTTAAAAATTTTTCCTGTTTTGGGGTCTTTAATATCCACAACTCCATATTGGTATACTTTTTCAATTATATATGGTCCTATCCATTTTGATCTCAATTTTCCAGGAAAAAGTTTTAAACGATATTAAATAGTAATACTTCTTGCCCATGCTCAAATATTTTTCCTGAAATCTTTTTATCATGTAATACCTTCATTTTCTCTTTATAAATTTTTGCATTATCATATGATTCATTTCTTATTTCATCCATCTCATTTAATTGCAATAATCGTTTTTCTCTTGCGGTATTCAAATCGAATTAAACTCCTTTATCGCCCAATAAGCTTTATGTTCAAGTTCAACGGGTAAGTGATTGTGTTTTCCAAAAACTAACCCGTAAGGTGACATTCCGATTGGTTTCTTATAAGTCGTTCTATAAGCCCATAATGCGGAATCAAGTCTATCAACCCGATCGGTTCTTTTAGGATTAACGGTCTTCTCTAAAATTCTTTTAATTTCTCTGTTTGATACTTCGACCATTCCACTTTTTTGTGGGTGATATGCGATTGCAATTTTATGTTTGATTCCAAAATTTTGCGGTAATGATTGAATTCTTATATTTCTAAAATGACTTCCACCATCTGTGATAATTACCTTAGGCATTCCAAATCTTAAAAAAATCATCTTCTTTAAAAATTTAGATACACTTTTGGAGTCACAGTTAGGCAAAGCTACAACTTCAATCCACTTTGAAACATAATCAATTGCTAATAAAATATAAATTTTTCCAGATGATGGTACAAATGGTCCCATAAAGTCTAAACCCCATATATAAAAAATTTCAACTTCCAATATATAGTTTAAAGGCTTTTCATCTTTCTTGGATATATTTCCCATCTTTTGACATCGATCACATGTTTTAACATAATGTCTCACATCTCTGAATAAAGTAGGCCAATAAAATCTTGAATTTAAAATTTTAAATGCAGTTTTATCTACTCCAAAGTGTCCTCCAAAATCGGAATCATGACATTTTTGAATAATAGCAAAAGTTTCTTCATAAGGTACACATCTTCGAATTATAGAATCTCTTCCTAATTTAAATAAATGAGGATCTTCCCAAATATAATATTTAGCATCATTATTAAATTTCTTAATAAGTTTTTCATCCAATCCATAAGGTAGAATATTGCTAACTAAATTGTTAACAATATCCGCATACTAAGGTGTTTGGTATCCTTGAATAACATATAAATGTTCATCAGGAAATTTCTCATTTATATTTTCTTCAGTAATAACATCATTCTTAATTCTAGATAAATGATCGGCAATTTGGTTGTCCGTTCCTTTTCTATCCATTGTTTGAAAATCAAATTCTTGTAGAAGTAAAACCCATCTTATCAGTCTAGGTTTAGCATCCTTTTTTGACATTAGATATTTAATAGCGGAATGATCGAGTATGAGCTATGCATTTAGTACCAAGAAGATAAGGTCTAAATTTATCAAAGGCATATACTTATAGCTAGAAGCTCTTTCTCAGTAGTAGTGTAATTTCTTTGAGTTTCGGAAAGAGTTTTACTAGCATAATATATAACTTTGAAAATTTTCTCATATTTTTGTCCCAATATAGCTCCAATTGCAAAATCACTTGCATCGTACATTAATTCAAAAGACTTATTCCAATTAGGTGCAACAATGATAGGTGCAGTTATTAATTTTTCTTTTAAAATATTAAAAGCATTAACACAGTCTTTGTTAAATTCAAATTTAGCATCTTTTTCCAATAAATGACAGATTTTTAGCAATTTTAGAAAAATCATTTATATATCTTCTATAAAATCCAGCATGACCTAGAAAACTTCTCACATCGATAATGAGTAGTAGGTGGTTGTAATTCAGCAATAATTTTCACTTTTGCTTGATCTACTTCCATCCCTTTTTGTGAAAATTTGTGACCAAGTACAATGCCTTCTGTGACCATGAATTGACATTTTTCTCAGTTAAGAACTAAGTTTGTTTCTTCACATCTTTTCAGAACTTTGGAAATATTTTCCAAACAAGATTTAAAAGAAGTTCCAAAAATTGAAAAATCGCCCATGAATATTTCAATAACTTTGTCAATCAAATCACAAAATATTGATATCATACATCTTTGAAAAGTTGCTGGTGCATTACATAAACCAAAAGGCATTCTTCTAAAGGCAAATGTTCCATATGGACTTGTAAATGTTGTTTTCTCTTGGTCCTCAGGAGCGACAGGTAATTAATGATAACCAGAATATCCATCCAGAAAACAGAAATATGAGTGTCCGGCTAATTTATCAAGCATTTAATCCAAGAAAGGTAAAGGAAAATGATCCTTTCTAGTGGCGTCATTTAATTTTCTATAATCAATGAAAATTTGTCATCCAGTAACTTGTCTTGTAGGAATTAGTTCATTTTTATCATTGACAATGACAGTTACTCCTCCTTTCTTTGGAACACAATGAATAGGACTTACCCATTGGCTATCCGAAATAGGATAAATAATACCAGCATCTAACCATTTAACAATTTCTTTTTTAACAACCTCTTTCATGATAGGATTTAATCTTCTTTGCGGTTCAATAGTAGGTTTAAAATTTTCTTCCATTAAAATTCTACGCATACAAATGGACGGGCTTATTCCTCTTATGTCAGCAATAGTCCAACCAAATGCTTTCTTATAATTCTTTAACACTCGTATCAATTTTTTTTCTTGATCTTTACTTAGCTCAGAAGAAATAATAACAGGTAAAGTTAATGAATTTCCCAGAAATGCATACTTTAAATGTGAAGGTAACATTTTTAATTCCGAGTTCGGGGGCTTTTTTAATTGAGGGTAAAAGTATATCATTTTGAGTTATGTCCAAAGTTTCCCAATTATCTTTAATATAATGAGTTTCTTCTTCTTTTAGTTCTTCATCTTCATCGGTTACTAATTCAAATTTTTCTTCGAAATTACTTTACATTTTCTTGATAATATTTCTCGATTAAATAATCAATTATATCCATTCGATAACATTTTTCTTTGTCAGGGTACTTCATTGATTTAAGGACATTAAATTTAATCTCTTGATCATTAATTCTCATGGTTAATTCTCCTTTTTGCACATCAATCATAGCTCATCCGGTCGATAGAAAAGGTCTCCCTAAAATAATAGGTATTTCTTTATCTTCTTCCATATCAAGTACAATGAAATCTACAGGGAAGATAAATTTATCTACCTTAACAAGAACATCCTCTATAACTCATTTAGGGTAAGTGATAGATATATCAGCTAACTGAAGGGTTATAGTGGTGGGAGTAATCTCTCCTAAATTCAACCTTCGAAAAATAGAAAATGGCATGAGATTAATTTTTGCTCCTAAATCGCATAAAGCTTTTCCACAAAACTTTTCTCCAATAGCACAAGGTATAGTAAAACTTCCAGGATCTTTAAGTTTTTGAGGTAATTTCTTTTGAATTATTGCACTACATTCTTCAATTAATACAACAGTTTCAAAAGCTTCAAATTTTCATTTTTACTTAAAATATCCTTCATAAATTTTGCATAAGTTGGCATATGTTCCAAAGCTTCAGCAAAAGGTATGTTTATAGTAAGTTTCTTAAAAATTTCAAAGAACTTAGAAAATTGATGATCAAGCTTCTGCTGTTTAAGTCTTTAAGGAAAAGGTGGTGGTGGTTTTTCAACTTCCATATTAATAGAAATATCAGTTTGATCTTTATTAGGAGAAGGAGTTTCTTTAGATTTTTCAATCTCTTCAACCTCAATCACATTTTCAATTTCATTACGCATTCTTTCTTTTAATTCCTCTCCACTTCTAAGTTGTACGACTTTAACATGTTCATGTTCTTTTCCAGTTTCTTTTGGATTGATTTCAACATTACAAGGAAGTGTTCCTGGGGGTCTATAATTAATTAAATTAGCGATTTGTCCCATTTGATTCTCAATATTACGAATAGCAGTATTTTGATTTTGTAATTGATTACTTAGTTGTAAAATTAATTCTTCTATAGATAACTTTTTCTGTTGATTGTTAAATCCAAGTGGTTTATAGTTTGAATTAACTTGATTATTCCAATTTCCAGTGGGATGAGATTGATTATTACCTCATTGTTGTGGATTATTCCAGTTAAAATTATGATGATTTTTCCATCCAGGACTATAATAATTTGAATAGGGATTATTTTTACTAGCAATAGCTTGTAAAGTTTCAATGGTTTGAGAATCTTCAATATTAGCAGGGTTATTATGTGATATATTAATAACAAAACTATCTAATTTCTTAGGCATTGCTGCTACTTGTGAAGCTAAAATAGAAAAGGCTTCATTATCATGAATACTTGCCATTCTTTTCGGATTAATCCTTTCAGAAGGCCATTGAAAATTATTGTTAGCCATTTCTTAAATTAAAGTGTAAGCTTCTTCAAATGATTTAGACATTAAAGAACCTCCAGCAGCAGCATCAATAATTGATTTTAAAGATCCAATTAATCCATTATAAAATGTTTGAATAATTAACAAATCACGTAAAGCATGATGAGGACATTTTCTTAATAGTTCTGTACATCTTTCCTAAGTTTCATAAATTGTCTCCCCGTCAAATTGACTAAATGAAGCAATATCATTTCTTAATTTAGCAGTTTTAGAAGGAGGAAAATATTTAACAAGGAACTTTTGTGTCATTTCAGCCCATGTTTTAATAGAACCTATTGCTAATGAGCTCAGCCACATCTTTGCTTTATCTCTTAAAGAAGCCTAATAGCATCATCAGAAACATTGTTGTATTTAAAGGTAGCACAAAGTTCTAAAAAACTAGCAAGGTGTAAATTTAGATCCTCATTTGGTGTTCCACTAAATTGATTGTTTTGAACCATTTGAATAATAGACGGTTTAAGCTCAAAAGAATTAGCATCTACAAAGGGTATTTGAATACTACTATGAAGTTCATCAACTATAGGGTTAGCATAATCCCTTAATGGTTTAAAAACATTTTGATCATTAATTTCAATGAGATTTTGTAAATTGTTATGTAAATTAGTCATTTCTTGAAATTTTTGAATTTGTTTTCCTTTTTTAATTCTTCTAACAGTTCTTTCTAATTCAGAATCTAAAGGTAATAATCCTTCGGATCCGAACTACGCATAAAAAGTCAATTAGCAAGAATTAAAATAAATATTATTATTATATATATGTTTTTTTTATAATAAAGAAAAATGAATAAAATAAAAATACTTAAAATCTAAAAGTTTGCCTCTGCTCTTCCCGACAACGGCGCCAAAAACTTAACACAATATAAATATATGCATACTAAAATCTTCTTCCCTAGCAACGGCGCTAAAAACTTGACCTGAAGTCCTCTGAAGATCAACGTACTAATTAATGCTTTCAAAAATATATGTTATAAATAATAATAGCGACTAGTGTATATAAATATAATTTTATGGAAAATATTTTACACACTAGGGGTTCTACGCAAGTATATGTATCTTTTCAAGTAATATAGGGCTTTGAAACAAAGACCCCAGTATCGTTCCCACGAGGAGAGATATACAGATCTTTAAATATTTTTATTTTAAAGTATTTCTTTTATAATAAAAAATAAAATATCTTTAATTTACTAGATGTAGTAATAAAGCAGAAATAAAATAATTGATGTAAATAGCAATAAAAAAGCAACTTTCTCCCTTTCAATTAATCCAAGATTTTCTAAGATAATGATAATATTCATGGAGAATATAAATTTATGGTATTGTGCCAAATAGAAGCATTCATATTCTTTACCCTTTGATCCGAGTGCAAAGAACATTGGCTAGCTTTATAGATCGAGTCCGGACGTATTGTTAGTATAATGGGTTAATCTAGGCTCACACTACTAGATGTCCAAGGGTGGCTATGGTCGGGCCTACTAGTGACGCTTTCCTTTTCTATAAACCAAATCATAAGATTTTAGTCTGCCACTCTAAAAAATTATCAATTCTATGCCCAATATATAACATCTTTCTATTTATTTGCACTTCACCTTGAATAACCCGCACAAGGCCTTCGACTACCCAAGGATTCATGTGATATCTACAAGTTAAGAATTTATCTCCTTCTAGGTCTCAAAACTCTTCAACATGTTTTAACAATTTAAATGGCTAATTTAAATAGTAAATTAAGGATCGGTATTAATATCATCACAATGTTTTGAAAATATATGATTTTTAATTCTCCGACGAATTTTGTATTATCTTATTTATCTTTTCATAATTGAAAAGAGAAAGTAAAGTAACTACTCAGAACACAATGAAATTAAATAACAAAACATAATAAATAAACTTTAAATCAAAATAAAAATACTTATCTTAGATGTTTCTCCTACTGAACTTCTGATTGCTACTGACTCCATGACAACAGAAAAATGTATTGAGAAATTTATACCAATTTTATATGAAATTGCACTTTAAAGAAATGTATTTTCTTTATTTTATTGCAGGAATGAAGATTTATAAGTAATGAAAGCAAAAAACACAAAAGAAGTGGATTTGGAGCAAAAAGGACTCAATTAGATGAAAATTGAACTATCCCGCCGACGGCGAGGAAAAGGCCGCCGACGGTGAGTTTTTCCCAAAAGTTTTGAATATTTTATAAAGAGCCCGCTGACGGCGAGATCGAGCCCACCGACAGCGAGATCGGCGCGGTTAGCCCATCTTCTACAAGTCCGCCGACGGCGAGATCGACCCAGCCGACGGCGAGACAGTTGAAAAGAGCCAAGATACATTGAATCTGGACGCTTTTTGAAGAGGTGCTTAAGTACCCTTTAGAAATTTGACTCATTCTATAAATAGAGACGAATTCTAGTCATTTGTGTGTCATTTGTGTGTCATTTGTGTGGAAGTTATGTGTAATTTTAAGTGTCATCCTAGAGTCTTTTTAGTGAGTAGATAAAGTGTTTAGAGTTTTGGTGTGCTGTACTGGAAGGAAGAGTCAAAGGAACTTCAAGGAGTCTGCTTGGGGAGAATAATTGAGATAAGTATATTTATTATTTGTTTGTTAACTTTACTGAAATCCATGCTTAGTGTTATTTTTCCCATGCGTTTTGAGTAGTATCCTTAGTCTTTCTCATTGTTATCGAGATTTCGTGAAATGATGAATTAAAGTAGTTGTGCCTCAAAATATGAAAATATAAATTGTGATAATCTTTTACTTAAATCTTAATTTACTTTCAATCTGGCCAATTGATTTGTTAACATATGTTGAATTATCAACTATAGTAAAGATTACATCAAACATTCAGGGAAGTCAAAAGCCTTGGAAGGAGGGTGTAAATAAATAGGGAAATATTAATTATCAGGCGTAGAATTGGACATTTTAGTGTGACAGACTAAAATATTCAATTCAGTCTTATTGTTTGAGAGTTAAAGTGTAGATTTAGCCCTCAGGAGAGGGGAACGTGGGAGCTCTGAAGTGGCAGTCGGTATCCTCCCAGCCTAGCCGCAGATTCAATAATCAAACATAAGACTGGTCAACGTTCTTTGCACCTGGACCAAAGGGTAAAGAATAGGAATGCTCCTATTTGGCACAATACAAATTAAAAACTCATTTAATTCTTCATTCACTTAATTCTCTCAAACAAGGAGAAATATACTTTTCTGAAATCTTATTTTCAACCTTTAAGCATCAGTTTATTTTAATCTAAGTGTTCTTAATTTCCGTATACTAGATTAGTAAGTCTACTTTAATTTGTCTCTGAAATTCTCTAACTTCCTTGTGAGATCGATATATGGGACTCCATTAGAGCCCTATATTACTTGATAACGATACGTGACCCGACCCGCAATTACGCAGTAAATTAACTTCCAAAAGATGGCCAAAAACTTGACCCGATTTATAAAGGGTGGCTAGTGTGCAAAATCTTAAATGATATAAAAATTAAAAAATATTTTACACACTAGGGGTACTACGCAAGTATACGTATCGTTTCAAGTAATATAGAGTTTTCTTTTAAAACCCCAGTATCGATCCCACGAGGAAGTGAAGTAAGAGGTCCTTAGTCAAATTTTAGTTTACTACAACTAGTCCTTAGTTTGGAATGTCGATTAAAATTGTGTTTTATCTAGCAACTACTTCTAAATGCAAGTGTTAAATGTAATAATAACTATAACTAAATGCAAATAATAATTCTAAAGATAACCCTTTTTGGATGAATTGGTTTCGAGAATTTTAAGATATTAAAAACTACTATTCTTATGTAATGAAATAGATAATGTATAAAAATGAGATGCATTAAATATTGTATGTGCCAAATAGGAGCAATCCTATTCTTTACCCTTTGGTCCAGGCATAAAGAACATTGACTAATCCTATGCTTGGTTACTGAATCTGCGGCTAGGCTGGGAGGATACCGACTGCCACTTCGGAGCTCCCACGTTCCCCTCGCCTGAGGGCTAACATCTACACTTCAGCACCCAAACGATAGGACCGAATTGAGGATTTTAGCCTGTCACTCTAAAATCTCCAATTCTACGCCCGATAATTATATTTCCCTATTTATTTGCATTCAATTCCCATGAACTTCACCATCCATGGAATTTGAATGTGGTTTCACTTTGTTGAGAATTACACCGCCCTTTCGGGTCGATGCAATTACAACGAATTTTAACACTACAATAGGCCCTTATTGCAATGTAAATTAAGTGCAAGTAAAAACCATCACATTTATAATTAAATTCACTTCTACCATGCATCACAAAATCCTAAACATGATTTCTACTCATTGCAAAAGAAAAGTAAAATGAAAACAATGGCATAATCTTCTTATGCCACTATTTCCAAAGAAGAAGAAAGAGTAAGAGAGATGCGTCACAAAACACAAAGAAAACATAAAGGAAACTTCATTTAACAAAAGCAAATCCACTAAATAAATGTTTATAAAATTATAAGATAATGAAGAACAATACTTAGTTTTTTTCCCTTGAAAGAAAGACGAAGATCTCTCCCATAAAGTCTCCCAGTGATCCATGTAATGCTAGCAAAATCCCTTACAAATTCTCTCAAAATCTCCTCTCCAATCTCTCCAAAAGGGTAGAAATCTACATTTCTACTCTTAATCTAAGAATCCTAAACATTCCTCTAAGTTTTTCTCTCCTTTCCTCTATTATTTCTCCTCTCTAATCTACACATTTCTAACACAAATTTGCCATTTTTAAAGAGCATGGACGAATTCCGAAGAGTTTCCTTAAAGACCCCTTAGAAAAAGCGTCCAAATACGTCGAATATTGGCCCAAAACCGCCAAATGTCGGTTCATGGTCGTCCGGGCCACTGTCGACGAGTTTGAGGCCGCTGTCGGCGGCCTTTTTGGCCATTTTCCGGCTGTCTCGAGAAAATCTCGCCGTCGGCGAGATCAATCTGGCCGTCGGCGAGCAGGCTGCTGCGCGGCTCCACGGTTTCGCTCCGTTTGGCTCCGTTTCGCCCCATTTCAGTTGCGTTGCGTTCGTAACAGATAGCCCTACAAAATAAGCATAAAAATAACCTTTCTTTAAAGTATAATCTCATTCAAAAATATGCAAGAATTGTAAAATAGATTAAGCATCAAAAGACTTATCGAAAGGTGTCAGGGCAGAATTTCATTTCTTGTTCATTTTTGCTCCAAATTGCACCGTTTTTGCTTTCTTTTGCTCCAATCACCTTTTCTTGTACCTAAAATCAAAAAACATACAAAATACCTTCCTTTAAAGTGTAATATCATCAAAAATAAGTAAAATAATATAGCAAAAAAGCGTATATATTTTAGGCGTATCAAAATCCCCCAAACTTAACTGTTACTTGTCCTCAAGTAACACTTTTACTACATAAAAATATAACTCAAAGTTCTTTTGAAATTTATCCTCAAATTCTCTTCCAAGTCCTAGTTCAATAATTTTATCTTGTTCATCATTTAATTCAGGTTTTTCATGTGATTCATTCACATCTGAAGATATAAAGACTGGTTGTGTAGATGAATTCCCTAAATTGATATGCTTTAAAATTGTATGGCGTACATCCATCTTAAGTTCATGATATTTTTCAACAGATGGAATTAAAATTTTACTATCTTTGGTAGCGTCCATCATTTCTCACCTCTCCTAAACATACATACAGTCTTCTTTAAGTAATGCTTTTGAATCATCATGAAAGTCTATTTCATTCTCATCTGTTAACTTACTCTCAAAACTATCTTGGAAATGGTCTTTACTTAGATAATCAATTTCATCCATCCAAAAACAATCATCATCTTTTCTCTCAGCAGGATATTTCATAGTCTTTAATACATCAAAAGTGACTTCATGGTCATTAATATTCATAGTCAACTCTCCTTTTTGCACATCTATCATAGCTTGTCCAGTAACAAGGAAAGATCTCCCTAAAATAATTGAAATTTCTTTATCTTCCTCCATATCTAATACAATAAATTCCAAAGGAAAGATAAATTTATCCACTTTAACAAGCACGTCTTCTATAACTCCTTTTGGATAAATGATAGATCGATCAGCTAACAGAAGGGTTACAGTAGTGGGAGAAATATCGACTAAAACTAACCTTCTAAATATAGATAGAGGCATCACATTAATGCTCGCTCCTAAAGCTTTTCCACATAATTTTTCTCCAATTGCACAAGGAATTGTAAAGCTACAAGGATCTTTAAGTTTCCGAGGAAAATTTTTCTGAAGTATGGCACTGCACTCCTCACTTAGTGCAACTGTCTCATAATCCCCAAATTTTTTTTTCGTGTTTAATATATCCTTTATAAACTTTGCATAACTTGGCATCTGTTCCAAAGCTTCAATGAAAGGAATATTTATCGTTAACTTCTTAAGTACTTTCATGAACTTTGAAAATTTTTTATCCAACTCATGCTGTCTAAGTCTTTGAGGAAATGGAGAGTGTGGTCCTTCCAAATTGATTTTAGTTGGAGATATTAATTTTTTCAGATCCTTAGAAACATGTTCTTCAGGTCTTTTAGTTTTCTTTGTTTCTCTCACAACATCTTTCTCTTTTCTAACCACATCCTCTATATCTCTTCCATTTTTTATTTGGACAGCTTCTATTTGTTCATTAGAGTTCTCTTTAGGGTTGATCTCATTGTTGCTAAGAAGTGTTCCTTGGGGTCTATTGCTAAGTGAATTAGCTATTTCTCCCAGTTGATTCTCCATGTTTCTAATCGAAGCATTTTGACTTTGCAACTGGTTTCCCATTTGCAATACCACTTCTTCCATAGACATCTTCTTATCCTCAAATTGTTGATCATTGTTAGAGTCCGGTGGATATGAAAGTCTATAGTTTGTGTTCCCCTGGTTATTCCAACTTCCATTAGGATTTGCATGATTATTTTCCCATTTTTGGTTTCCACCATTAGTAGTATGATTCCAGTTAAATTTTGGATGGTTCTCCCAATATGGGTTGTAAAAGTTAGAGTACGGGTTGTTTATGGTATTTAAAGTCTCATATGATAATTTAGAATCAATTATACGCCCTAATGAACTTTCCTCACTTACAGGAGTAAATTGAGGTTGGTTCATTCCAAATTGGTCCAACTTCCTTGATATTGCAGCAATCTGAGATGCAAGAATTGAAATCGTATCCGTATCATGAACACTAGCTACATTTTTATGATTTACCCTTGTAGAGGGTCATTTAAATTCATTTATAGTCATTTCTTCAATTAATGCATACGCTTCATCAAATGATTTTGACATTAATGATCCACCAGCGGCAGCATCAATCATAGACCTAAGGGATCCTACTAACCCATTATAAAATGTTTGAATGATTAACCAATTGGGCAGAGCATGATGTGGACACTTTCTTAGGAGTTCTTTATATCTTTCCCATGCTTCGTATATTGATTCCCCTTCATACTGACAAAATGAGATAATATCGTTTCTAAGTTGAGTAGTCTTTGAAGGAGGAAAATATTTAGCTAAGAATTTCTGAGTTAACTCCTCCCAATTTTTAATAGAACCAGGTGCTAAAGAGTATAACCACATTTTAGCCTTATCCCTTAGTGAGAAAGGAAAAAGCCTTAGCCTAACAGCATCGTCTGACATACCGTTGTAACGAAATGTAGCATAAAGTTCTAGAAAATTTGATTAGTGTAAATAAGGATCTTCCGAAGGAGTTCCCCCAAACTGATTATTCTGCACCAGTTGGATAATCTCATGATTTATTTCAAACGAGTCAGCTTCTATGATAGGGTTTTGTATACTTAAGTGAATTTTATCTGTCATAGGATTTACGAAATCCCTCAATGATTTATGATGATTTTCCAAGTTATTATCATGAAAGTTTTTCATTTCTATTTCTAGTTTTTCAAGTCCTTTCTGTATTTTTATTTTTTTATTTTTTTCAAACTCAGGATCATAAGGCACAAGTCCTGCAAATCCTTTGTTTCGCATACGTAACACAACAAACAATACATTAACAATTAAACAAATAATAAATGAAATATATTCAACAAAACAAAACATTTTCACGAACACATTGTTTTTCACACAAACAGTTTTTTCACAACACTTTTTCATATAAAAACACTTTTCACAAAAAAACAGTTTTTACTACACTACACTTTTCCAAGTCTAAGCCTAGATACTTCAACTAAAATTCTCCTAAAGTTCTTACCGAAGCTTCCCCGGCAAGGGCGCCAAAAACTTGACCCGACCCGCAATTACGCAGTAAATTAACTTCCAAAAGATTGCCAAAAACTTGACTCGATTTATAAATGGCGGCTAGTGTGCAAAATCTTAAATGATATAAAAATTGAAAAATATTTTACACACTAGGGGTACTACGCAAGTATACGTATCGTTTCAAGTAATATAGAGTTTTCTGTAAAAACCCAGTATCGATCCCACGAAGAAGTGAAGTAAGAGGTCCTTAGTCAAATTCTAGTTTACTACAACTAGTCCTTAGTTTGGAATGTCGATTAAAATTGTGTTTTATCTAGAAACTACTTCTAAATGCAAGTGTTAAATGTAATAATAACTATAACTAAATGCAAATAACAATTCTAAAGATAACCCTTTTTAGATGAATTGGTTTGGAGAATTTTGAGATATTAAAAACTACTATTCTTATGTAATGAAATAGATAATGTATAGGAATGAGATGCATTAAATATCGTATGTGCCAAATAGGAGCAATCCTATTCTTTACCCTTTGGTCCAGGCATAAAGAACATTGACTAATCCTATGCTTGGTTATCGAATCTGCGGCTAGGTCGGGAGGATACCGGCTGCCACTTCGGAGCTCCCACGTTCCCCTCGCCTGAGGGCTAACATCTACACTTCAGCACCCAAACGGTAGGACCGAATTGAGGATTTTAGCCTCTCACTCTAAAATCTCCAATTCTACGCCCGATAACTATATTTCCCTATTTATTTACATTCAATTCCCATGAACTTCACCATCCATGGAATTTGAATGTGGTTTCACTTTATTGAGAATTACACCGCCCTTTCGGGTCGATACAATTACAACGAATTTTAACACTACAATAGGCCCTTATTGCAATGTAAATTAAGTGCAAGTAAAAACCATCACATTTATAATTAAATTCACTTCTACCATGCATCACAAAATCCTAAACATGATTTCTACTCATTGCAAAAGAAAAGTAAAATGAAAACAATGGCATAATCTTCTTATACCACTATTTCCAGAGAAGAAGAAAGAGTAAGAGAGATGCGTCACAAAACACGAAGAAAACATAAAGGAAATTTCATTTAACAAAAGCAAATCCACTAAATAAATGTTTACAAAATTATAAGATAATGAAGAACAATACTTAGCTTTTTTTCCCTTGAAAGAAAGATGAAGATCTCCCCCATAAAGTCTCCCAGTGATCCATGCAATGCTAGCAAAATCCCTTACAAATTCTCTCAAAATCTCTTCTCCAATCTCTCCAAAAGGGTAGAAATCTACATTTCTACTCTTAATCTAAGAATCCTAAACATTCCGCTAAGTTTTTCTCTCCTTTCCTCTATTGTTTCTCCTCTCTAATCTACACATTTCTAACACAAATTTGCCATTTTTAAAGAGCATGGATGAATTCATAAGAGTTTCCTTAAAGACCCCTTCGAAAAAGCGTCCAAATACGTCGAATATTGGCCCAAAACCGCCAAATGTCGGTTCATGGTCATTTGGGCAGCTGTCGGCGAGTTCGAGGCCGCTGTCAGCGGCCTTTTTGGCCATTTTCCGGCTATCTCGGGAAAATCTCGCCGTCGGCGAGCAGGCTGCTGCGCGGCTCCACGGTTTCGCTCTGTTTGGCTCCGTTTCAACTCCGTTTCACCCCATTTCAGTTGCGTTGCATTCGTAACAGATAGCCCTACAAAATAAGCATAAAAATAACATTTATTTAAAGTATAATCTCATTCAAAAATATGCAAGAATTGTAAAAGAGATTAAGCATCAAAAGACTTATCGAAAGGTGTCAGGGCAGAATTTCATTTCTTGTTCATTTTTGCTCCAAATTGCACTGTTTTTGCTTCTTTTTGCTCCAATCACCATTTCTTGTACCTAAAACCAAAAAACATACAAAATACCTTCTTTTAAAGTGTAATATCATCAAAAATAAGTAAAATAATATAGCAAAAAGCGTATATATTTTAGGCGTATCAATACGTATACTTGCGTAGTATCCACAATAAAAATCATAAAATCCATAACAGAATCTTCAGTACATATATATATATATTCAGTGTGGGATCAAGTTTTTGGTGTCGTTACTAATTTTCATATCATAGTTGTAAGTATAAATATCGAACATTGGATCAAGTTTTTGGCGCCGTTGCCGGGGAAGTAAAGTAATTATTAAGGTAATTAATAGAATTATTAAAATAATTACTAGAGTAATGGATTATTTTAAATATTACTTAAAAATTATATGCGTAAATTTGGAAATGAAAATTTAATACCTTACGATTCAGAATTAGAGCGCACAATTAAAAGAATTAGAAAACAAAATAGAGAAATTATAAATTTAACACAAATGACAAATAATCCAGAAATTGAAAATATAAACCAACAAAGACCATTAAGAGATTATGCTAACCCTACATTAGATGAAATTCACCTAACTATTCAAATCCCTGATGTAGCTGCTAACTCATTCGAACTTAAACCTGCAATTGTCCAAATGGTACAGAATAATCAATTTAGTGGTTCACCTAATGAAGATCCTAAATTACATCTTGCGAGTTTTTTGGAACTATGTGCTACTTTCAAATATGAAGGAGTATCTAATGATGTTATTAGACTTAGGCATTTTCTTTTTTTATTAAGGGATAAGGCTAAGATGTGGTTAAATTTATTAGCACCTGGGTCTATTAAAACTTGGGGAGAATTATCACAAAAATTTCTATCCAAATATTTTCCTCCTTCGAAAACTGCAAAACTTAGAAATGATATAACATCTTTTGGTCGGTTTGATGGAGAATCCATATATGAAGCTTGGGAGAGATTTAAAGAACTTCTTAGGAAATGCCCACATCATGCATTACCAGATTTGTTAATTATACAAACTTTTTACAATAGATTAGTAGGATCTCTTAGATCAATTATTGATGCTGCTGTTGGAGGTTCATTAATGTCAAAACCATTTGATGAAGCCTATGCGTTAATCAAAGAAATGGCTCCTAATAATTTTCGATGGCCTGCTGAAAGAATAAATCCTAAAAAGATAGCTAGTGTTCATGAAAATGATGCAATATCTATGTTAGCTTCTCAAATTACTGATATATCAAAGAAATTAGAACATTTTGGAATGAATTATTTTCCTACTATGTTAGAAGAAAACTCATCTGGACAAATTATAGATTCTCAATCTCCTTATGAAACTATAAATGCTATTAATAATAGACCCAATAATCCTTATACAAATTATTATAATCCTGGTTGGAAGAATACTCAAAATTTTACTTGGAATAACAATACAGCTAATCAACAATGGATGAAGAACTCTATAGGAAATCCACCTAATCAAAGAAATACAAATTATAAACCTTCTTATCCACCTGGATTTAATAACACTCAATTTAAAGATAAGAAGTTATCTATAGAAGAATTAATATTGAGTATGGGTCAACACTTGCAAAATCAAGGAAATCAATTACAAATTCAAGGAAATCAATTACAAAATCAAGGAACAACAATTAAAAATATTGAAACTCAACTTGGACATATTGCTACCGCGCTTAACAATAGAATTCCTGGAACTTTTCCTAGTAATGTGGAAAAAATCCTAAAGACCAAGGAAAAGAACAAATTAATGCGATACAATTACGAAGTGGAAAAGAGTTAGAAACTAAAATTCAGAGAGAAACAGAAAGTAAAAATGAGGAAGTGGAAATCGAAAAAGCAAAGGATCAACAAGATCATAACTTAGAATATCCATTGATCCCTATGAAAATATCTATAGAAAAACCACCACCACCATTTCCTCAATGACTAAAGCAACATAAAAATGATAAGTAATTTGCTAAATTCCTTGAAATTTTAAAAAAATTAACAGTAAATAATCCTTTTGTAGAAGCATTAGAACAAATGCCTAATTATGTAAAATTTATGAAAGATATTTTAAATAAAAAAAGAAAATTTACAGATAATGGAACTCTTGCACTTAGCAAACAGTGTAGTGCAATAATTCAGAAAGAGCTTCCTGAAAAATTAAAAGATCGTGATAGTTTCACTATACCTTGCGTTATTGGAGAAAAATTTTATGGAAAAGCTTTGTGTGACTTAGGAGCAAGCATAAATTTAATGCCTCTATCAATTTTTAAAAAATTAGAATTAGGAGAAATTTCACCTACTTCAGTAACTCTTCGGTTAGTCGATCGTTACGTGACTTATCCTAAGGGAGTTATTGAAGATGTGTTAGTAAAAGTGGATAAATTTATCTTCCCGGTAGATTTTATTGTTCTAGATATGGAAGAAGATAAAGAAATTCCCATAATATTAGGAAGATCCTTTTTAGCCACTGGAAAAGCTATGATTGATGTTCAGAAAGGAGAATTGACTATGAGAGGAAACGATCAAAAAGTAACTTTTAACATAGCGAAATATATGAAATATCCTGCTTTAGAAAAAGAATATGAATGTTTTTGAATGGAAATACTTGAACATTTGCAAAATGAACATTTTGAAGAATATTATGAAGAAAAGTTAGAAAAAGAAAATATTGAATTATTTGAAGAAGTAGATAATGAAAAACTGGATTATATACAGGAAAAATTTAAAATGTTGGATAATATTGAAAACGCTGAAAAGAATTTAGTTTCGTCAATTATTAGACCTCCTTAACTCGAATTAAAAATTTTACCTAATCATTTAAAATATGCATACTTAGGAAATCATTCAACCCTACCAGTTATTATATCAGCTGAATTGAATGAATCACAAGAACAAAAATTGTTAGACATATTAAAAAAATATAAGAAAACTTTTGGTTGGACTTTAGCAAATATTAAAGGAATTAGTCCTTCAATCTGTATGCACAGAATTATTTTAGATAATGAACATAAGCCAAGAGTAGATCCTCAAAGGAGATTAAACCCAATAATGAAAGAAGTAGTAAAGAAAGAAATATTAAAATGGTTAGATAATTATATTATATATCCTATTTCGGACAGTGCATGGGTAAGCCCAATTCACTATGTTCCTAAGAAAGGAGGAGTGACCGTTAAAGCTAATGAAAATAATGATTTAATACCAATAAGACAAGTTACTAGATGGCGTATATGTATTGACTATAAAAAATTAAACGCAGCCACAGGAAAGATCACTTCTCATTACCATTTCTAGACCAAATGTTAGATAGATTAGCCGGACATAAATATTTTTATTTTTTAGATGGATATACCGGTTATCATAATATACATATTGCTCTTGAGGATCAAGAGAAAACTACATTTACTAGTCCTTATGGAACATTTGCTTTTCGAAGAATGCCTTTTGGATTATGTAATGCACCTATCGATGATATTCCATTTATGGATGATTTCTCTGTATTTGGAACGACATTTGACGCATGCTTGAATCATCTTGAAAAAGTATTAGAAGTATGCGAGAAAACTAACTTAGTTCTAAATTGGGAGAAATGTCAATTTATGGGGGTAGGAGGAATTGTATTAGGGCATAAAATTTCGGAAAATGGCATGGAGGTAGACCCTGCAAAAATTCATGTTATAGCTAAATTACCACCTCCAACTACGGTTAAAGGGGTAAGAAGTTTTCTTGGACATGCTGGATTCTACAGACGCTACATTAAAGATTTTTCAAAAATTACTAAACATCTATGCCAACTTTTAGAAAAGGACAAGAAATTTGAATTCACAACTGAATGCCTAAATGCTTTTGAATTATTAAAAGATAAATTAATTACAGCACCTATAATAGTTTCACCTGATTGGGAGAAACCATTTGAACTTATGTGTGATGCTAGTGATTATGCTATAGGAGCAGTACTTGGGCAAAGATATGATAAAATTTTCAAAGTTATATACTATACTAGTAAAACTCTTAATAATGCTGAAATGAATTATACAGTTACTGAAAAAGATATTTTACCACCTATGTTAACTTTGCAACAACAGAAAAAATTCATTCATGATGCTAAAACATATTTTTGGGATGAACCATATTTATATAAGCAATGTAAGAATCTTATAATTAGAAGATGCGTGCCTTTTGAAGAAACAGAACAGATCATTCAGAAATGTCATGATTCTGATTTTGGAGGACATTTTGGAACAGATAATACTGGTTATAAAATTTTACAATCTGGATTTTATTAGCCTACTCTTTTTAGAGATGTTTATAGATATATCAAAACTTGCGATAGATGCCAACGAGTAGGTAATATATCTAGAAGAAATGAAATGCCTTTAAATTTTATATTAGAAGTTGAGAATTTTGATGTTTGTGGATTAGATTTTATGGGACCATTTGTTCCTTCATTTGGAAACTCATATATATTAGTTGCTGTTGATTATGTTTCTAAATGGATTGAAGCACAAGCTTTACCTCGATATGACGCTAAGATTGTTTCAAAGTTTCTAATGAAAAATATTTTTACTAGATTTGGAATGCCGATAGTGATTATCACTGACGGAGGATCTCATTTTAAAAATAAATATATTCACAAACTAGTAGAAAAATTTAACATTATTCATAAGATATCAACTGCTTATCATCCACAAACTAGTGGATTAGTTGAAGTTTCTAATCGAGAAATTAAACGTATTTTAGAAATGAATGTAAACCCTAATAGATTGGATTGGTCTATAAGACTAGACACTGCATTATGGGCATACGGGACTCGCTTATAAAACTCTGATTGGAATGACTCCTTACAGGCTTATTTATGGAAAGACTTGCCACTTACCAGTTGAATTAGAACATAAAGTTTATTGGGTAATTAAAGAATTTAATTACAATTTGAAAAAAGCTGGTGAGAAAAGATTATTGCAATTGAATGAATTAGATGAATTAAGAAATGAATCTTATCATAATGATATAATTTATAAAGAAAAAATGAAATTATGGCATGATCGGAAGATTAACCTGAAGAATTTTGAGCTAGGACAAAAAGTTTTGCTTTATAATACAAGATTGAAATTATTTCCTGGAAATTGAAATCTCGATGGTTAGGGCCTTTCACTATAACTCGAATATTTTCATACGGAACTATAGAAATTGAAGATCCAAAAACTGGGCATAGATTTAAAGTAAACGGATACAGATTAAAACCTTATTTTGAAAGGAGAGGACCAAATTTTAAAGAGGTTTTAATGCTCAGTCAACCTGATTACTAATTAAAATTAGGTCGGGCTAACGACGTTAAACTAAGCGCTTTATGGGAGGCAACCCATAGTAGTTATTAATTATGAACTATTTATTAATGTTATTGAAAATTAAAATATAGAATAAATTCTACTACTCAATTTACTTTTTAAAATCATCACAATTTTGAATCTATACGAAGAAATCTAAAAAATATTCGTATCGGGGCAAAAATTGGGCAATTTACCTAATCTCGCCAACGGCGAGATCAATCTCGCCGACAGCGAGATCGGCGCACCCAAATTCAGTTTAAATATATTAAATATCCCACCGACGGCGAGATCGTTACCGCCGAGGGCGAGATAGTTAAAAAGTGGTTTTGTGAGTTATTTTGCGGTTTTAGGCGGTTCTAAGGCCATTTCTCTATATAAACGTTTAAAACTTCATTTTTACACTATCTTCTTCCTTAGAAACGATTAGAGACCATCCAAAATAATCTATTATGGCCCCTAATCCACTAGAAACCATGAAATCATGAGTTTTTAACCAACGAAAGTTCGTCAGTTCTGAGGCTCAGCGACTATTCAACAAGGTTTTGATGAAAAAGCGACTTATTAAGGAAAGAGGATTCGTAAACAGAGGAGCGGAGAATTCAACAACAACAATTGAAGAAATGATTGTTCAGCGACATTGGGAGGTATTCTGCGATACAACATCTGCTGTAGTCATTCCAATAGTCAAGGAATTCTACTATAATCTGCATGTGATCCATAATGGATGTGTTTACGTAAGAGGCAGATGGGTAACTTTCACTCCTTCTCGAATAAATGAATTATACTCGATTGAAAATACCCCTGTTTGCCACTATTCAAATTTTGTTCCTACAAGATACAACATGAATGAGATCTACAGATATCTGACCGACGAACCTGACGATTGGGAATTACGAGAAGAAGGGTACGTTAGTTTTTCTGTGTCACTTCTGAACCCCGTCTCAAACCATTGGCATTTCTTTATTTCGTCAAAGTTATTACCCACTATGAGGGTAAACAAAGTTTCAAAGGAATGCGCAATTTTAAATTATTGTATTCAATCTGGATTGCCTATCGATGTTGGATCTATCATTGTGAAGTTTGCATTAGGATTAATTGTGCATGGGTCGATTCATGGACTTGGACACCCATCAACTATCTTTGCTTTATGTAGTCAGTACCAAGTTTCCTATGAAGCTTGGTAAAAAGTGTTATTGCCTTGGAAACCACTAGATCCGACAGATATGTTTCCTACATTGGATAACCATGATGAAACAGTAATTATTTCTGATCAAGCATCTCAAAACAATCCTTTAGTTAAGCCCCTGACTGATAGAACAAACCTCATTTTACGGAAACTTAGAGGATTGGAGAAGGAACTACAGAATGTGATGAATTCTATTGACAATATCTCTGATTTATTTGATCACATCGATTGGAGAATGAAGGAGCACATCGACCATATAGGACATCTGGAGGCAAGTTTTATACGACTATTGAGACAGAAAGGGTGGATTGAAGAAGATTCTAGTACAGAAGTCCCCTTCAGGCCTTTCTATAATTTGTTTGTGCACCTGCATTCTATTGGAAAGATCAGAGAAGAGATCAGTTCAGATTCCGATGAGTAGCAGAAATTTCTATTCATATTATATGTATGTGTGTTGATTTGAATTTAGTTTTTAATATGATTTGGATTTTACATAGATAATCTCAGTTTAGATGAGATTGTATATTGTTTGTTTAGTCTCAGCATTTAGAGTATCGTGGTGTGGATTGCAATGTTGAGTTAGATGTGTTTGGGTTAATTTGATAGGTCAATTATTAATTTTGTGGTACTTGAAGTTTGTAAGTTCATGGATTTCATATATATAAAGTTATAATGTTTGTGTTGTGTGAATTTATGTGTTAATATAGTATCTAATCATGATGAAGTATAATCTAAGTGAACGGACATTATGGAGACTTAAAATGAATTGAAAACATTATTAATATTAAAAATATTAAATTTTCGGAAACCTCGCCGACGGCGAGATTTTTCCGAAACTTTGGCCATGGTGAATTAATTAGCTCGCCGACGGTGAGAAATTTCTCGCCGACAGCGAGATCTCGAAATGTACTATATTTTTACCGGTCAACCGACACTATTCATCATCCCCTTCCTCAAAACTTCGAAAAACCGACCTAGGGCATGATAGATCTGGAATTTGGAGCGATTTCAACACATTTTGATGCCGGATTTCATCTTCCCTTGGTAAGGCTTCACTCATATGCAAAATTTTTTTGATTTTCACCATGAATTTCTTCTACATTGAGGAATTTTGGAAAATTGGAAATGAGAAGAAAAGAGTTGGAAGAAATTCATGGAACTTGATTTAGATTGATTTTAGTAACTATTGGAAGCCATATTAGTAATATTTAGAAGTTTAGTTAAGATTTTTGTGAATTTCACAGATCGAAAAAATGGCTCCACGACAAAAGAGAAGAGTGGATTATGACGAAACTCGCTTTGTGAATGCAAGGGCACAATCAAAATATTTTCACAATATTCAAGACAAAAAATGCATTCAGGATCGAGTTTTCAAAAATCTTGGAGGAAAAGTAGAGCGAATAATAAAAGAAAGAGGATGGGAAAACTTCTATTACATAACCAACAGAGCCGCTGTGGAAGTGGTAAAAGAATTTTATGCCAATCTGACTGCGATCGAAGATGCACTAATCAAGTTGAGAGGATTTTTGGTAGATTTCAGTGCTGCAAGGATTAATTCTTTTTATGAAGTAAGAGATTTATACACCAGTGAGTACGATACCTTTGTAACTATGGAAGGACCACTGGAAGAAGTGATCAACTTTCTCACTGACGGGAAAGGAGTTTGGAAGATTAAGCAGCGTGAAAGGGTAAACTTTCCTCTCTCAGTGTTGAATGCATTATCTAAAGCCTGGGACTATTTTATTTGTTCTACCTTGTTACCCACTTATCACCATAGTGAGGTAACAAGAGATAGAGCAGTTCTAAATTTCTGTATTCAGAAACAAATATGTATTAATATGGGAAGTATAATTTATAAGAATATATTAGCCACTGCAAGAAGTGAGAGTGGAGGAGGACTAGGACACCACAGTCGATTTTTGCACTCTGCCAATTATCTGGGGTAGAGGCAAGGGATGATGAGGAATGGGTGGAGCCTATGAAACCCATTACTCCGGTTATATTAAGAAATATGAATCCCACGAAGGATGGAGATCTGGAACTAGGAGCTATGTACCTTCTTCGAGTAGAGATATTACCTCTACCAGTTATGACCCTCCTCCCTATAGTACTCCTACCCTTCAGGATTTAATGAATGAGATAACTCTACAGCGGAAACGTTTTGAGAAAATAGAAGAAAAACTGGAGCATATTGATCAGAGAATTGGAGGCTTAGAGAGAAGACATGATTATGGCAGCGAGTATCTCCAGAGACATTCAGAGTATGAGATAGCTTACTACGATGCTGAGAATCGTTATAGGAGAGGAGAGCTCGATGTTGTATTTCTTGAGTGCCCCCGATATACTCATTACCAGCCTAATCCACCCACTGATCAAGGAAACGACGATATAGTTTGGGACTTTGATGCAGAAGATTAGATTATATGTTTATTTGTTTAGTTATTTGACTCTGATGTTGTGATTGTTTGTTTGTTGTCTTAAAACTTTAGTATTAATGTTTAGTTTATGAACTTGATTATGATGTGGTGTGGATCTTTTTAAACATTGTTGTTAAAGCTATATAGTTTTTAAATTTTTTGTTTTCAGACTGTTATTGTAACCTTGGATTGAATTAGTAAATGTATGTGGATGTAGTATAATATGTTAATATAAAATGTGATAGTATTGTGTTAAACTTCTTTACCCAACACTTTCTTTAATATTATGTGTGTAGAAAAATACTAACAGTACAGGTTAATTAAGTAATGAAAAAGCCTGCAGAACTTCAAAAAGAAAAAGTGCCTAAAGCTCGAAGGTATGATTTAAATATTACAGTTTATTTCCTTTTCACACTATATAGATAAATAGAAAATTTTAAGTTTGGGGGAGGGAAAAATACAAATTTAATTATTAAATTGTTCTCAATTTACATTTTCAAAATTATTATAAAAATGAATTTTTGTAGTTATTTTAATTCAGTAACTAGAATTAATTTATCTAATTATTATAAAAGTTGAATAAAATATTTCTAGTAATTAAACTAATTTTATAGATTAAGAAATTTAGTTTAAAAGGATAAGAATATAGTTAACTACTTAAAGTAAGGAAAACTATATTTTAAAATATGAAATTCTTAAATATTTAGTTGAGAAAGAAAAAATTGAAACTCAATGAAGTAAAAACTTTGAAATATATATAAGAGAAGTAAATGTTTCCAGTTTCAAATTTAGGAAGAGGAAAATGAAGTTCAAAATTATTAACAGGATAACCAAAAATAGTGATCCTCACTTAAAAAAGTAAAGAAAAAGGGATTGAAAATCAATCCAAAAAGAAAAGAAAAGAAAAAAGATATATATATATATGTATATATATATATATATATATATATAAATTGAGGAGAAGCTTGAGAAAATGCCTTATCAAAAATTGCCTTCATTTGAATCAACCTAAAGGGTAGACTTCAATTACATTTCTGAACTTATATGTATAGATTAGTATTTTACTAAGTAGTGTTTTCAAAAACTTCCTATCATCTGAATATTGTAAGTAATTTAATATTTCAAATATAGTCATTCTTGAAATAAATAGAAAACTAAAAATCTTAAACTTAATGACTAAATAGCCTTATATCTACAAAATTAATTTAAATATCTAAAAATATTTCTATTAAACTTTACTATAATACTTATTTAAATCAAATTTATAGTAATTCTGAATTAAAACTATAATCATTTACTTTTATGTAGTATCTAAATTACGTGAGGACAAATAATAGTTAAGTTTGGGGGATTTTGGCCACAGAAAAACGTATTGAGAAATTTATACCAATTTTATATGAAATTGCATTTTAAAGAAAGGTATTTTCTCTATTTTATTGCAGGAATGAAGAATTGTAAGTACTGAAAGCAAAAAGCACAAAAGAAGTGGATTTAGAGCAAAAAGGACTCAATTATATGAAAATTGAACTATCTCGCCGACGGCGAGGAAAAGGCCACTGACGGTGAGTTTTTCCCGAAAGTTTTGAATATTTTATAAAGAGCCCGCTGACGGCGAGATCGAACCCGCCGACAGCGAGATCGGTGCGGTTAGCCCATCTTCTAGAAGCCCATCGACGGCGAGATCGACATCGCCGACGGCGAGACAATTGAAAAGAGCCAAGATACATTGAATCTGGACGCTTTTTGAAGAGGTTCTTAAGTACCCTTTGGAGATTTGACTTCTTCTATAAATAGAGATGAATTTTATTCATTTGTGTGTCATTTGTGTGTCATTTGTGTGGAAGTTAAGTGTAACTTTAATTGTCATCCTAGAGTCTTTTTAGTGAGTAGATAAAGTGTTTGGAGTTTTGGTGTGTTGTACTGGAAGGAAGAGTCAAAGGAACTTCAAGGAGTCTGCTTGGGGAGAAGAATTGAGATAAGAATATTTGTTATTTGTTTGTTAACTTTAATGAAATCTATGCTTAGTGTTATTTTTCTCATGCATTCTGAGTAGTTTCCTTAGTCTTTCTCCTTGTTATCGAGATTTCGTGAAATGATGAATTAAAGTAGTTGTGCCTAAAAATAAGAAAATAAAAATTGTGATAATCTTTTACTTAAATCTTAATTTACTTTCAATCTGGATAATTGATTTGTTAACATATGTTGAATTATCAACTATAGTAAATATTACATCCAAGATTTAGGGAAGTCAAAAGCCTTGGAAGGATGGTGCAAATAAATATGGAAATATTAATTATCGAGCGTAGAATTGGACATTTTAGTGTGACAGACTAAAATATTCAATTCAATCTTATTGTTTGAGAGCTAAAGTGCAGATGTTAGCCCTCAGGCGAGGGGAACGTGGGAGCTCTGAAGTGACAGTCGGTATCCTCCCAGCCTAGCCGCAGATTCAGTAATCAAACATAAGACTAGTCAATGTTCTTTGCACCTGGACCAAAGGGTAAAGAATAGGAATGCTCCTATTTGGCACAATACAAATTAAAAACTCATTCAATTCTTCATTCACTTAATTCTCTCAAACAAGGAAAAAGATACTTTTCTGAAATCTTATTTTCAACCTTTAAGCATTAGTTTATTTCACTCTAAGTGTTCTTAATTTCTGTATACTAGATTAGTAAGTAAGTCTACTTTAATTTGTCTTTGAAATTCTCTAACTTCCTTGTGGGATCGATATCTAGGACTCCATTAGAGCCCTATATTACTTGATCACGATACATATACTTGCGAAGTATCCACAATAAAAATCATAAAATCCATAACAGAATCATCAATATATATATATATATATATATAAATAAATAAATATATATATATATATATATATTCAGTGCAGGATCAAGTTTTTGGTGTCGTTACTAATTTTCATATCATAGTTATAAGTATAAATATCGAACAGTGGATCACTCCACAGCGTAATGAACTACAGATGCACTAACTCTTTCAAACTCTAAATACAAACTTTAAAATAAACTCACTAATTTTTGAAGGAAAGTAAAAAAGGTGGCCCTAATATGATCTCTCTAATTCTCTCTCTAGATTGTACTCTAGATAGGGAGGGTAGATGGGGCGTTTTTCTCTGAAGGAATACCCTCCTATTTATAGGCTTCAAGGGTTGCCTCAAGGCACCTCTTCAAATTATGTCCACATTCAATGAATCTTCTAGAAGGTGTGACTGGCGCCTAAGCGCCGGACACTGCGTCTAGTTCTTCACACCTCTTCACTTTGGATCGCACCTCTTCGCGATTAAAACTTTTTTGAAGCGTCCAAATACATTGTATAACATGTTCTATAAACCAGGAACAACTGCCAGTCTTCTAGAAGGTCTAATAACCGCTCACACCGTCAAAATAACCGCCCAAAAGTCATCAAAAACTTAACAGTTTTCTGTATCGACCTGGCGCTTAGGCACCAGGCCAGTAATTTCGACAATTTTACATTTTGGCTCTATTTTTGCTCCTTTTTGCTCCTTTTTCATATTTTTCTCCTTCTTGAACATTTTTGTATCACCTACATCCAAAAAATACAAAAATACCTTTCATTAAAGCATAATATCCTTAAAATTTAATAAAAATCAAGGCATAAAAATAAGTATTTTTTTCTTGGATCAGCGACCCCATTTTCAAATACAACATACAACCTAAAAACATGCCGACACTCTTGTCTTAGCAGCCCCAGTCTCGGGTCAACCGTTGATACTTTACACCGCTGCTTTAGACGACTCCCTTGGAGCCCTCTGACCCACTTTTTATATGTTTGTAAATTATGTTAATAACAACGGCACAAAAAACTTAATCCCGCTTTAATATATATATATATATATATTTGATTTTATGATTGAATGTTTAATGTGGATTCTACGCAAGTATACGTATCGTATCAAGTAATACAGGGCTCTAGTGGAGTCCTGGTTATCAATCCCACAGGGAAGTTTTTAACAGAATTGTATCAGCTAAATTTTAAAAGAATTACTTACTAATATAGTAAACGGAAATTTAAAGTAACTAAAGCAACTAAAGTAAACTAATGCTTGAAATAAAGTTAATTTAAATAATTCAAAAAAGTATCCTTCTCCTTGTTTTTAGAAAATTAAGTGAATGATGAATCTAATTAGAATTTTTGAATTGTATTGTGACAAATAGGAGCTTTCCTATTCTTTACCCTTTAGTCCAGGTGCAAAGAACATTAACTAATCCTATGTTTGATTACTAAATCTGCCGCTAGGCTGGGAGGATATTGGCTGCCACTTCAGAGCTCCCACGTTCCCCTCACCTGAGGCCTAACATCTACACTTCAGCTCTCAAACAATAGGACCAAATTGAATATTTTAGTCTGTCACACTAAAATGTCCAATTCTACGCCCGATATATAATATTTCCATATTTATTTTCACCCTCCTTCCAAGGCTTTTGACTTCCCTGAATATTGGATGTAATTTTTACTGTAGTTGATAATTCAACATATTTTAACAAATTAATTGGCCAGATTGAAAGTAAATTAAGTTTTAAGTAAAAATTATCACAATTTATTTTAACATATTAGGTACTTCTATTTAATTTCATCATTTCGCATAATTTTCATAAACAAGGAGAAAGACTAAGAAAACTACTCAGAATGCATGGGAATAAAACAAAGCATGGATTTCATTTAAAGTTAACAACAATAAACAAAAGTAGTTATCTTAATTTCCTCCCCAAGCAGACTCCTTGAAGTTCCTTTGACTTTTCCTTCTAATACAGCACACTTCTAACTCACTAATTAGCACTCAAACACAAATATACTCTCTAAATAAACTGAAGACTCAAGAAACTCACTAATGACACATAACAGACACACTTAAGACTCAAGAATTTGGCCTCTATTTATAGAGGTAGGCAAAGGTTCAAGGGCTACTTAAGCACCTCTTCAAAAAGCGTCCAGGTTCAATGTATTTTTGCATTTTGAACTGTCTTGCTGTCGGCGAGAAACGACCTCGCCGTCGGCGGGCTTCTAGAAGGTCTTCAAACCGCGCGATCTCGCCGTCGGCGGGCTCGGGCTCGCTGTCGGCGAGGTAGCTGTAATTCCTTCAAAAGTTCTCCTCATGATCTCGCCGTCGGCGATATCGATCTCGCCGTCGGCGACATCGATCTCGCCGTCGGCGACTTAGTTCATTTTGCATGAATTTCTTCCTTTTTATCCAAATTCGCTCCATTTCATGCTTTTTGCTTCCATCACTTATAAATCTTCGTTTCTGCAATAAAATAAAGAAAATACATTCTTTTAAAGTGCAATTTCATCAAAAATAGATATGAAATATATTTTTCTGTGATCAAAATCCCCCAAACTTAATTATTACTTGTCCTCAAGTAATTTTAATACTAAATAAAAATAATGATTTCTGTAATAGAATTTTTCAATTCAAATATACTATGAACTAAACTTAAATAATATTATAGTAAAGTTGAATAGAAATATTTCTAAGTAATTAAATTAACTTTATAGATATAAAATTATCTAGTTATTAGGTCTAAGATTTCTAGTTTTCAATTTATTTCAGGAATGACTATATTTAAAATAGTAAATTACTTAAGATATTTAGATGATAGGAAGTTCGAGAAAACACTATTTTATAAAATACTAATCTATATATATAAGTTTAGAAATATAATTAAGTTCTACCTTTTAGGTTGAATCCATTGAAGCCAATTTTTTATAAGGCATCTCCTCAAGCTTCTCCTCACTTATATATATATTTTTTCTTTTCTTTTCTTCTTTCTTTTTCTTTTTGGATTGATTTTCAATCCTTCTCTTTTTCTTTTTCAAGTGAGGATTACTATATCTGGATAGCCTGTTAATAATTTTTAACTTCAACTTTCTCTTCCTAAATTTGAAACTTAAAATATTTCTTTGCTTATATTTATTTTATAGCCTTTATTTCATTGATTTTCAATCTCTTCTTTTTCATCTAAATACTCAAGAATTTCAATTTTAGAATATAGTTTTCCCTTACTTTAAAAAGTTTACTATATTCTTATTCCTTTAAACCAAATATCTTATTCTATTAATTAATTGAATTACTAAAAACATTTTATTTAACTTTCTATAATAATCAAATAAAGTAATTCATGTTTATTGAATTGAAAAACTACTATAGAAAATCATTTGATAATAATTTTGAAAATAAAAATTGAGAACAATTTAATAATTAAATTCATATTTTTATATTCCCCCAAACTTAAATTTTTCTATCTATACTAAATAGTGAAAAGGTAAAGTATATAGTAAAGTTCATCATACCTTTTAAGCTTTAGGTAATTATTTTTTTTGAAATTTTTGCAGGCTTTTTCATTACTTACAGAACCTATACTGTTAGTATTCTTCCACATATAGTATTTAAAAGAAAGTGCAGGGATGAAATTTTGAAATAAGTATAAAAAATAACAAATGAAAACTTAATCTATTACTACACATACAATCAATTAACCTACTTTAACACATATTAAAACAATCTAAACAATATTAAAAGTTCATAACTTAAATAACACATTAAAGAAAGACTAACATCCTATCTAAAAGAAAATTACAAACTAATTTAACACACATAAGAGGTCTAATATCACAGCATAAGCAAACATACCAACATCCATAGTCCACAGAAAGTAAAGAATAATTAAACACAGAATAATAAAGTTTCCAAAATAACAACAAATCTAAACAACTAAACAAAGATTCTAATTTTCTGCATCAAAATCCCAAACTATATCATCTCCCTGATCTCCAGGCTGAGAAGACGAGCGAGTCGAGTACTTGTGTATAGCGGGGGCACTCAGGAAAGATAACATCTAAATCACCACTCATGTATCGATGTTCAGCCTCATAGTATGCAATTTCGTACTCTGAATGTCGCTGGAGATATTCGCTATCATAATCGTGTCTTCTTTCCAAACCTCCAATCCTTTGGTCTATATGCTCAAATCTTCTTTCCATATTTTCTCCAAATTGCTCAAAACTTTTTCTACTCAGAGTCAGCTCATTCATCAGATCTTGAAGGGTAGGAGTGGTGTACTGAGGTGGATCATAACTAGTAGAGGGTATATCACTACTTGAAGAAGGTACATAATCCCTTGTCCCAGACCTCCATCCGTCGTGGGATTCATATTTCTTTATATTAGCCTGAGTAAGGGGTTTCATAGGTTCAACCCATTCCTCATTATCTCTTGCCTCTACCCCAGATAATTGGTAGAGTGCATAGATAAGACCAGGATATCCTAGTCCTCCTCCGCTTTCATTTCTAGAGGTGGCTAATATATTCTTATAAATGACACTTCCAACATTAATACTCTTTTGGTTCTGAATACAGAAATTCAGAACTACTCTATCTCTTGTTACCTCACTATGGTGGTAGGTAGGTAACAAAGTATAATAAATAAAATAATGTCAGGCTTTAGATGTTGCATTTAACATAGAAAGAGGGAAGTTTACCCGTTCTCGCTGCTTTATCTTCCAGACTCCTTTCCCATCAGTGAGAAAGTCGATCACCTCTTCCAGTGGTCCTTCCATAGTTCCAAAAGTTACATACTCGCTGGTGTAGGTGTCTCGTACTTCATAATTAGCATTTATTTTAGCAGCGTTGAATTCCACAAAAAATCCTCTAACCTTAACCGGTGCATCTTCAGCTTGTGTTAAATTTGCATAAAACTCTTTTACCACTTCTACAGCGGCTCTGTTGGTCACGAAACAGAAATTTTCCCATCCTCGCTCCCTAATGATTCGCTCAACTTCTCCTCCTGGATTCTTGAAAACTCGATCTTGAATGCATTTTCTTGATTTGATATTGTTGAAATATCTGGATTGTGCCCTTGCATTCGCAAAACGAGTTTCATCGTAATCCAATCGTCGCTTTTGTCGTGGAGCCATTTCTCGATCAGTGAAATTTGCAAAAATTTTAACTAAACTCCAAAATATTTCTAAGAAGTCTTCCTACAACATCTAAAATCCATTTAAATCAATTTCCATGAAATTCTTCCAAGTATTTTCTCCACACTTCGGATTTTTTTCAAAATTTCCCAATGTAGAAGAAATCCATGGTGAAAATCAAAAATTTTTACATAGGAGTGAAGCTCTTACCAAGGGAAGATGAAATCTGGTGTCAAAAAGTGTTGAAATCACCTCAAATCCAAGATCTCTCAAGCCCTAGGTCGGTTTTTCGAAGTTTTGAGGAAGGGGATGATGAATAGTGTCGGTTGACTGGTCAAATATAGGTCTTTTCGCGATCTCGCTGTCGGTGAGATTTTTCTCGCCGTCAGCGAGCTAATTAATTTGAAAAGGCAAAAGTTTCGGGAAAAATCCGCCGTCGGCGAGCTCGTTCTCGCTGTCAGCGAGATAATTCTCCCCGTCGGCGAGATCCCAAAATTTTTAAATTTTTGAAATTCGTCAATCATTTTCAACCTCGATTTGCCCTTAATCAATCTTCCGATCACTTAATTTAATAATAGTATGAAAATTAGATACTTCTACTCACAAAAAGTTCACACAACATAAACAATATAACTTTATATATGAAATCAATGAGACTTACAAACTTCACATTAACAACTTAACAACATACTTAACTTAAATATTCAAATCCATAATACTCAGCATCGCAATCCACACCACAACACTCTAAATGCTGAGACATAACAATTATAACTAATCTCATCAAATCTGAGGTGATCAAATCAAAGTTCGGCTCATAATAATACCTAAATCCAAATCAACACATATATACACAAATATATGACATAAGATAGAAATCTTTCCTACTCCTCAATGTCTGAACTATCATCTTCTCTGATATTCCCGATGCAACGCAGGTGCACAAATAAATTGTAGAAATGTCTGAAAGGGAATTCTGCAGTAGATTCTTCATTAATCCATCCTTTCTTTCTCAGTAAATGAATAAAACTGGCCTCCAGATGTCCAGTATGATCAAAGTACTCCTTCATCCTCCGATCGATGTGATCGAACATATCAGAGATATTGTCGATGGAATTCATCACATTTTGCAGCTCTTTCTCCAATCCTTTAATCTTCTTCAGAATGAAATTAGTTTTATCTGTATGGGGCCTTGCTAAAGGATTGTTCTGTGATGCTCTATCAGAAATAATGGTAATCTCATCCTTGTTATCCAAAGTTGGAAACATATCTGTAGGATCAAGTGGTTTCCATGGTAAAAGTACCTTTTCCCAAGCCTCATAAGAAACTTGGTACTGACTACATAAAGCAAATATAGTCGATGGGTGTCCAAGTCCATGCACTGACCCATGCACAATTAATCCCAATGCAGACTTTACTATTATTGATCCAACATCGATAGGTAGTCCAATTTGAATACAGAAGTTTAATATAGCGCATTCCTTTGAAACTTAATTGACCCTCATAGTAGGTAATAATTTTGATGAAATAAAGAAATGTCAATTCTTCGAGACAGGGTTAAGAAGTGATGAAGAAAAAACTGACATACCCGTCTTCGCGTAACTCCCAATCATCAGGTTCGTCGGTCAGGTATCTATAGATGTCGTTCATATTGTATCTTGAAGGCACAAAGTTGGAATAATGACAAACAGAGGAATTCTTTATAGAAAATAATTCATTTACCCTTGAAGGAGTAAATGTTACCCATCTTCCTCTGACGTAGACATTTCCATTGTTGATCGCATGTAGATTAGAGTAAAACTCTTTAACTACTGGAATAACTACAGCGGATGTCGTATAACAAAATACCTCCAAATGCCGCTGTGCGATCATTTCTTCGATTTTTGTAGTAGAATTCTCTACACCTCTGTTGACAAATCCCCTTTCTTTAATAAGTCTTTTCTTCATCAAGTCTTTATTGAAGATACGCTGCGCCTCCAAACTGAAGAATTTTCTTCGGTTAAAAACTTCAGTTTTTGTGATTTCTAAGAGTTTAGTGGCCATTTTGAATTGAAAAGATTGGTCTCTAGTCGTTTCTAAGGAAGTAAACAGTGTAAATTGGAATTGGGATAATTTTCTAGGAAGAAATGGCTTAGAACCGTCCAAAATCGCACGAAAATTCTTAAGAAACCAAAATTTCAACTGTCTCGCCGTCAGCGGGAAGTTTCTCGCCTTCGGCGAGCTAGTTATAAAACCAAATTAAGTCATGGCACACGATCTCACTATCTGCGGGCTCGGGCTCGCTGTTGGCAAGCTAGTTATAAAACCAAATTAAGTCATGGCACACGATCTCACTATCAGCGGGCTCGGGCTCGCTGTCGGCGAGATTCTTAAAAATTGCCCATTTTCGCTCTAGTCCAAATATTTTCTGATCTCTTCATATAGGTTCGAATTTGTGATGATTCTAATTAAAAATTTGAGTAGTAAGATTTGTTTTAATAATATAGACTCACTAATTTGTATATAATTAAAAATAAAAGACTACTATGGGTTGCCTCCCATAAAGCACTTGGTTTAACGTCGTTAGCCCGACTTAATTTTAGTTAGTAATCAGGTTGACTAAGCATTAAAACCTCTTTAAATTTTGGTCTTCTTCCTTCGAAATATGGTTTTAATCTATGTTCATTTACCTTAAATCTATGTCCTGTTTTTGGATCTTCAATTTCTATAGTTCCATATGAAAATATTTGAGTTATGGTGAAAGGTCCTAACCATCGAGATTTCAATTTCCCAGGAAATAATTTCAATCTAGTATTATATAGTAGAACTTCTTGTCCTAGTTCAAAATTTCTTTGATTAATCTTTCGATCATGCCATAATTTCATCCTTTCTTTATAAATCCTATCATTATCATATGATTCATTCCTTAATTCTTCCAATTCATTTAATTGCAACAATCTCTTCTCACCAGCTTCTTTCATATTATAATTTAGTTCTTTAATCGCCCAATATGCTTTATGTTCTAATTCAACTAGTAAGTGGCATGTTTTTCCATATATAAGCCTATAAGGATTCATTCCAATCGGAGTTTTATAAGCGATCATGTATGCCCATAATGCGATATCTAGTCTTATAGACCAATCCAATCTATTAGGGTTTACGAGACTTTTCTAATATATGCTTAATCTCTCGATTAGAAACTTGACTAATCCACTAGTTTGTGGATGATAAGCGATTGACATCTTATGCATAATATTATATTTTTCTACTAGTTTGTGAATATATTTGTTTCTAAAATGAGTTCCTCCGTCAGTGATAATCACTCTCGGCATTCCAAATCTAGTAAAAATATTTTTCATTAAAAATTTTGAAACACTTTTAGCATCACACCTAGGTAGAGCTTGTGCTTTGATCCATTTGGAAACATAATCAACAGCTACTAATATATATGAGTTTCCAAATGAAGAAATAAAAGGTCCCATAAAATCTAATCCTCAAACATCAAAAATTTCAACTTCTAATATAAAATTCATAGGCATTTCATTTCTTCTTGATATGTTTCCTACTCTTTGGCATTTATCGCAGGTTTTTTTATATCTATATACATCTCTAAATAGAGTAGGCCAGTAGAATCCAGATTGTAGAATTTTATACGCAGTTTTATCTGTCCAAAAATGTACTCCAAAATCAGTGTCATGACATTTTTGAATGATTAGTTCAGTTTCTTCATAATGCACGCATCTTCTAATAATTAGATCCTTACATTGCTTATATAAGTATGGTTCATCCCAAAAGTATGTTTTAGTATCATGAATGAATTTTTTCTATTGTTGTAAAGTTAAGATAGGTGGTAAAATATCACTTACTATATAATTTACTATATCAACATACCAAGGTATTTTCCACTCATTTATATTATAAAATTATTCATCAGGAAAACTATCTAAAATTTCATTATTAGTATCAGATAATTCATGATTTTCTAATCTTGATAAATGATCCGCAATTTGATTATCAGTTCCCTTTTTGTTAATGATCTCAAAATCAAATTCGTGCGTTAATAATATCCATCTAATTAATCTTGGTTTAGAATCTTTCTTTTGCATTAAATACTTTATAGCAGAGTGATCAGTATGTACAATACATTTAGTTCCTATTAGATAATGCCGAAATTTATTAAAAGCATATACAACTGTTAATTATTCTCTTTTAGTAACTGTATAATTTATTTCAGCATCATTTAGAGTTTCACTAGCATAGTATATAACTTTGAAAATCTTATCATATCTTTGCCCAAGAACTGCTCCTATAGCATAATCACTAGCATCACACATAAGCTCAAATGGTTTCTCCTAATTAGGTGAAACTATTATAGGTGTTGTAATTAATTTATCTTTTAATAATTCGAAAGCATTCAGGCATTCAGTTGTAAATTCAAATTTCTTGTCCTTTTCAAGAAGTTGGCATAGAAGTTTAGTAATTTTTGAAAAATCTTTTATATAACGTCTGTAGAATCCAGCATGTCCAAGAAAACTTCTTACTCCTTTCACCGTAGTTGGAGGTGGTAATTTAGCTATAGCTTGAATTTTTGCATGGTCCACTTCCATGCCCTTTTCCAAAATTTTATGCCCTAATACAATGTCGCCTGTAACCATAAATTGACATTTCTCCCAATTAAGAACTAAATTAGTTTTCTCACATACTTCAAATACTTTTTCAAGATTATTTAAGCATGTGTCAAATGTTGTTCCAAATACGGAGAAATCATCCATAAATACTTCTATTCCATTATCAATTAATTTACTAAATATAGACATCATACATCTCTGGAATGTTGTAGGTGCAATACATAATCCAAATGGCATCCTTCGAAAAGCAAAAGTTCCATAAGGAATATAAATGTAGTTTTTTTTTTATCCTCAGGAGCAATTTGTATTTGATGATAACCGGTATATCCATCTAAGAAACAAAAATATTTATGTCCGATTAATCTATCTAACATCCGATCTAGAAATGGTAAAGGGAAGTGATCTTTCATGGTGGCTGTGTTTAATTTTCTATAATCAATACATATTCGCCATCCAGTAACTTGTCTTATAGGAATAAGATCATTATTTTCATTAGCTTTTACGGTCACTCCTCCTTTCTTAGGTACACAGTGAATTGAGCTTACCCAAGCACTGTCAGAAATAGGATATATAATATCATTATCTAACCATTTTAAAATTTCTTTCTTGACTACTTCTTTCATTATTGGGTTTAATCTCCTTTGAGGATCTGCTTTAGGCTTATGTTCATTATCTAAAATAATTTTGTGCATACAGATTGATGGACTAATTCCTTTAATATCTACTAAAGTCCAACCAAAAAATTTTTTATATTTTTTTAAAGTATCTAAAAGTTTTTGTTCTTGAGATTCATTTTATTTAGATGAAATAATAACTGGTAAAGTTGAAGAATTACCTAAGTAAGCATATTTCAAATGATTAGGTAACATTTTTAACTCAAGTTCAGAAGGTTTAATAATTGATGGAACTATATTTTTTTCAGTGTTTTTGTGTTATCCAAAAATTCAAATTTCTCTTGAATATAGTCTAGTTCTTCATTTATATCTGCTTTTTCAATTAATTCAGTATTTTCTTTTTCTAATTTTTCTTCATAATATTCCTTAAAATGGTCTTTTTGTAAATGATCGAGTACTTCCATTCGAAAACACTTATCATCTTTTTCTAGTGCAGGATATTTCATTGATTTAGCAATATTAAAAGTAACTTTTTGGTCATTTACTCTCATAGTTAATTCTCCATTTCGAAAATCAATCATAGCTTTCCCGGTGGCTAAAAATGATCTTCCTAAAATGATATAAATTTCTTTATCTTCTTCCATATCTAAGACAATAAAATCTACAGGGAAGATAAATTTATCCACTTTTACTAATACATCTTCAATAACTCCCTTAGGATATGTAATAGAACGATTAGCTAACTGAAGTATTACTGAAGTAGGTGAAATTTCTCCCAATCCTAATCTCTTAAAAATTGATAGAGGCATTAGATTGATGCTTTCTCCTAAGTCACACAAAGCTTTTCCATAGAATTTTTCACCAATAGCGCAGGGTATAGTGAAACTACCAGGATCTTTTAATTTTTCAGGATATTTTTTCTGAATAATAGCACTACACTCTTCACTAAGTGCGACCATTTCATTATCGATAAATTTTCTTTTTTTATTTAGAATATCTTTCATGAATTTTACATAATTTGGCATCTGTTCTAAAGCTTCTACAAAAGGAATATTTATTGTTAATTTCTTCAGAATTTCAAGGTATTTAGCAAACTGTTTATCTTTTTTATGTTGAGTTAGTCGTTGAGGAAATGGTGGTGGAGGTTTTTCAACAGAAATTTTCATTGGTATTAAAGGATTTTCTAAGTTTGGATCTTGTTGATTCTTTTCCTTTTCAATTTCCACTTCCTCTTTTTGACTTTCAAGTTCTTTTGTAATTTGAGGTTCTAATTCTTTTCCACTTCGTAATTGTATTGCTTTAATTTGTTCATTTCCTTTGTCTTTGGGATTTATTTCCACATTACTAAGAAATGTTCCAGGTATTCTATTATTAAGTGCGGTAGTTATATGTCCAAGTTCAGTTTCAATATTTTTAATAGTTGTTCCTTGATTTTGTAATTGGTTACCTTGTATTTGTAATTTCCTTGATTTTGTAAATGTTGACCCATATTTAATATTAATTCTTCTATTGATAATGTCTTATCTTTAAATTATGGGTTATTATTATTAAATCCAGGTGGATAATTAGGTTTAGAATTAGAATTTCCTTGATTAGAAGGAAATCCTAATGGTTGTATTATGTTATTCAATTACGGTTGATTAGTTGTGTTATTATTCCAATTAAAATTAGGATGATTTTTCCATCCAGGATTATAATAATTTGCATAATGATTATTAGGTCTGTTATTAATTGCATTTATAGTTTCATATTGAGATTGGGATTCTATAAGTTGTCCAGATGAATTTTCTTCTAATATAGTCGGAGAGTAATTCATTCCAAAATGATCTAATTTTTTAGATACAACAGCGATTTGTGAAGCTAACATAGATATTGCATCATTTTCATGAATACTAGCTATCTTTTTTGGATTCATTCTATCAGCGGGCCATTGAAAATTATTGGTTGTCATTTCTTCGATTAGTGCATAGGCTTCATCAAATGGTTTTGAAATTAATGATCCTCCAGCAGCGGCATCGATGATTGATCTTAAAGATCCTACTAATCCATTATAGAAAGTTTGAATAATTAACCAATCTAGTAACACATGATGTGGGCATTTCCTAAGAAGTTCTTTAAATCTCTCCCAAGCTTCATATATTGATTCTCCATCAAGTCGACTAAAAGAAGTTATATCATTTCTAAGCTTAGCAGTTTTAGATGGTGGAAAATATTTGGATAGAAATTTTTGTGATAACTCTCCCCAAGTTTTAATAGATCCAGGTGCTAACGAATTTAACCACATTTTAGCCTTATCCCTTAAAGAAAAAGGAGAAAGTCTAAGTCTAATAGCATCGTTAGATACTCCTTCATATTTGAAAGTAGCACATAGCTCTAAAAAACTAGCAATATGTAAATTAGGATCTTCAGTAGGTGAACAACTAAATTGATTGTTTTGTACAATTTGGATAATTGCAGGTTTAAGTTCGAATGAATTAGCAGTTACATCAGGATTTCATCTAATGTAGGGTTGGCATAATCTCTTAATGGTCTCTGTTGATTAATATTTTCATTTTTAGGAATATTTGCCATTTGTTTTAAATTTATAATTTCTCTCTTTTGTTTTCTAATTCTTTTAATTGTACACTCTAATTCTCAATCGTAAGGTATTAAATTTTCGTTTCCAAATTTTTGCATACAATTTTGCAAAATAAATTTTAAAATAGTCCGTTACTCTAGTAAATAATTTCTTTACCTCCCCGGCAACGGCGCCAAAAACTTGACCCACTTTTTATATGTTTGTAAATTATGTTAATAACAACGGCACCAAAAACTTGATCCCTCTTTAATATATATATATATATATATATATATATATATATATATATATTTGATTTTACGATGGAATGTTTAATGTGGATTCTACGCAAGTATACGTATCGTATCAAGTAATACAGGGCTCTAGTGGAGTCCTGGTTATCGATCCCATAGGGAAGTTTTTAACAGAATTGTATCAGCTAAATTTTAAAGGAATTACTTACTAATATAGTAAACGGAAATTTAAAGTAACTAAAGCAACTAAAGTAAACTAATGCTTGAAATAAAGTTAATTTAAATAATTCATAAAAAGTATCATTCTCCTTGTTTTTAGAAAATTAAGTGAATGATGAATCTAATTAAAATTTTTGAATTGTATTGTGACAAATAGGATCATTCCTATTCTTTACCCTTTAGTCCAGGTGCAAAGAACATTAATTAATCCTATGTTTGATTACTGAATCTGCGGCTGAGTCGGGAGGATACTGGCTCGTCACTTCGAGCTCCCACGTTCCCCTCACTCGAGGGCTAACATCTACACTTCGACTCTCAAACAATAGGAACAAATTGAATATTTTAGTCTGTCACACTAAAATGTCCAATTCTATGTCTGATATATAATATTTCCCTATTTATTTGCACCCTCCTTCCAAGGCTTTTGACTTCCCTGAATATTGGATGTAATTTTTACTATAGTTGATAATTCAACATAGTTTAACAAATCAATTGGCCATATTGAAAGTAAATTAAGTTTTAAGTAAAAATTATCACAATTTATTTTAATATATTAGGTACTTCTATTTAATTTCATCATTTCACATAATTTTCATAAACAAGGAGAAAGACTAAGAAAACTACTCAGAATGCATGGGAATAAAACAAATCATGGATTTCATTTAAAGTTAACAATAATAAACAAAAGTAGTTATCTTAATTTCCTCCCCAAGCAGACTCCTTGAAGTTCCTTTGACTTTTCCTTCCAGTACAGCACACTTCTAACTCACTAATTAGCACTCAAACACAAATAGACTCTCTAATTAAACTGAAGACTCAAGAAACTCACTAATGACACACAACAGACACACTTAAGACTCAAGAATTCGGCCTCTATTTATAGATGTAGGAAAGGTTCAAGGGGTACTTAAGCACCTCTTCAAAAAGCATCCAGGTTCAATGTATTTTTGCATTTTAAACTGCCTCGCCGTCGGCGAGAAACGACCTCACCGTCAGCGGGCTTCTAGAAGGTCTTCAAACCACGCGATCTCGCCGTCGGCAGGCTCGGGCTCGCTGTCGGCGAGGTAGCTGTAATTCCTTCAGAAGTTCTCCTCATGATCTCGCCGTCGGCGACCTCGATCTCGCCGTCGGCGACTTAGTTCATTTTGCATGAATTTCTTCCTTTTTTATCCAAATTCGCTCCATTTCATGCTTTTTTCTTCCATCACTTATAAATCTTCGTTCCTGCAATAAAATAAAGAAAATACCTTTCTTTAAAGTGCAATTTCATCAAAAATAGATATGAATTTCTTAATATATTTTTCTGTGATCACCCTCCTAGCCCAGGTCAATGATGAGGGTAAAGAAAACGCTCTCAACTACTTACGTCGTCGTATAATTCCGACGAAAGTAAAGTATCCTCCTATTGAAAAGTAATGTTTGGCCCTGATCTTCGCCTCTCAAAAGCTCAGGCATTACATGCTTTCTCATTAGGTCAACCTTATTTCAAAGTTTAATCCTTTGCAATATTTGATGACCTGACCGATGCTTTCTGACAGGCTTGCTAGGTGGTCGATGATACTATTGCAATTCGATATAACTTTCGTTCCTCTTCATGCTGTAAAGGGGCAATCCTAGCAGACTTCCTCGCAGCACACCCTTTACAGGCAGAATCGCCTCTCAATGATGATTTGTCAGAAGAGCAGATAATGAGCCTAGAAGACCCCGGTGATCAACATTGGGAACTGTACTTCGACGGAGCATCATCAGCACAATGAGATGAATAATTGCAAACGATAGTGCCCGGTAAGGCAGGAATCGGACTAATCTTTATAACACCGGAGCGGGGAATATTAAGGTACTCCTACCATTTGACAGAACCGTGTACGAATAGTGAAGCAGAATATGAAGCTCTTATAACAGGACAAGAATTAACCATTCAGATGGGTATAACATATATCAACATCTACGGTGATTTACAGTTGATCATACAGCAGGTCGCAGGACAGTACAAGATTCTGAAACCAAGACTCGAGCAGTACTTTCAGTATATAATGAAGTTGCTAGAGCAGATTCCGAATGTGACGATATATAAGATTCCCAAAAAAGAAAATGTCCTTGCAGACGCTTTGGCACGACTTGCAAAAGAATTCATGTGTTTACAGGAAGAGTCAGTTGTAGTGATAGTACAGGGACGACAGATCCTATCGCAGGTTGACATGGACACTTTAAGCAGACTGAGAAATGAAGAGACAATTTCAGCAATGGCTGAAACTACAAAAGATTGGTGGCAGCCATTAATAGATGACCTACAAACAGGAAACCTACCAGATAATAAGTAATTAGCTCATCAGATCAAGAAAAGAACTCTGTCATACGCCTTAATAAACAATATGTTATACAGAAGGTCTTTTGATCAGATGTGGCTAAGGTGCCTGAGCAAGTCCGAGGCTCGTGAAATTATTAAAGAAGTGCACTCAGGACTTTGTGGTGCTCATCAGTCAGGTCCAAAGATGAAAATGAAGATTAAAAGACTAGGGTACTATTGGCCCTCAATGATGACTGACTGCATGAAAGTTGGCAAGATTTGTCACTAGTTCCAAGTGCATGGAGTAGTTCTACATCAACCTCCAAATGTACTACATCCGACAATCGCATCATGGCCATTTGAATGTTGGGGCACAGACATTGTGGGTCTGATAGAACCGCCTTCTTCAAGAGGACATCGTTTCATTCTTGCAGCTACAGATTACTTTTCCAACTGAGCAGAAGTAGTACCGCTCAGAGAAGTGAAAGCACATCACGTGTTACGATACTTCAAGAATCAAGTTGTCTACCATTTTGGGGTACCGCACAGAATTATCTCAGATAACGGGATAGCATTTCGAAGTACAAAGATCAACAATTTTGTCAGAAGGCATAGGATTGACTGGCGCTATTCAACAATCTACTACCCAAGAGCAAACGGCTTGGCCGAGGCTTTCAATAAAACTCTCGTCAAAATTCTAAAGAAAACTTTGGACGATAATAAGAGAAACTGGCACGAGAAGTGTTAGAAGCCTTGTGGGCCTACAGAAAAAATTTCAGAACCCCTACTCAGTCTACAATTTACGCTCTAGTGTGTGAGTCCGAGGCCGTCTTGCCTTTGGAGGTTTAGTTTCCATCACTCAGAATTGCAGTCACAAATAGAATCACTACAGAAGAGAACGCCAAATTACAACTGGAAGAATTGGAAAGCTTGGAAGGAAAACGACTTTCAGCGCAGCAGAATCTTGAACTGTATCAAGCCAAGAAGATTCAGACCCACGACAAACTGGTCCGCCCACGAACTTTCAAAGTTGGTGAATCAATTCTCGTTCCCAGAAGATGTATTCTTGCACATCGCAAGATAGGGGTAAATTTGAACCAACTTGGGAGGGACCATTTGTAGTCGAGAAAGACTACTCGGGAGGTTCCTACCAACTCGTGGATTGCCGTGGAGAGCAACTAATGCTTCCTATCAACGGACGATATCTAAAGAAGTATTACACGACGTGATGTTTCGAATAGCGGACTTTAGAAATAAAGTTTCGCTCGTAGCACCGACGTGATAATTGTGTGCAACTGGGTCTGAACCTAAAATAATAATAATAAAAAAATTTTAAAACCAAAATACAAAAGAAATTTTCTCAAATAAAATAAAAAATTGAAATTTGTTCCAATTTAAAAAACCAAATCAAATATTTCCCTCTCCTAATAAAATTACAAAATAAAATAAATTACAATAAATTTAAAATTCTTATTGTTCTCGTTCTTCTTTGGTTTTGCCCCTGATCCCTTCCTTGTTTTCACAGGAAGACGTCGAGCAGGAGGTTGGTCCTTTCTTTTAAAGATGGCGTAAGTCTTGCACTTAACGAATAAGAGATAAAAGCTGGTGTTGTGATCGAGGTTGACTCAGACTTTGCGCAGCTGAAGCTAGTACATGAAGAAACTGCTTGGACTAATGTAGACCTCGGACGGTCCCATGGAAAGACAGTGATGAAACTCAGCGAGAAGGTTCACCACACTGCAAACCAGAAAGGGAAGATCACCGCGATTGAAGAAAACAAAATGAAATCAGTGATAACTGCCGCAAGAGGGAAGCTTGTCAGTGTCGTCCCTACCAAAATCCAGGGGGAGAGAAAAGCTACTCTGACCCCAAATCAAAGAAGAAACAAGAACATTTGTATTCATAGAATGCAAAAGAAATTGACAGAAAAGTAGAACCAGGAAGAAATTCTGATGGCCGCAGTAGCTGCCCTAAGGAAGCCAGTCCTCAGGAGCACCAAAGCAGAGGTTGTTCCAGAGGAGGTTACTACAGAACCTGCACCTGAGACAGTGATGATTCCAAGAGAGCGTGTCAGCGTGGAGCCGTACATCCCACAGTACATCACCAGACCCCGACGGTTCCAGATAATTTCAGAGCACGAGTTGGAGACGATCCAGAGGGTGCGGAAACAAGATTTTGAATACTTTCAGAGAATCCGAGGCAAGTATGTCAACATCCTGGAAGGACTAGAGTTACATACGGATTTCTTCTCTCACTACGAGCAGAGTGAGATCGTGAACTATGTCTTTGAGCTGAAGAAGCAAGGTCATGCAGGAGGACTACGAAGCAAGACCTACTCCGAGCCAAAGAAATGGAAACGAGGCAAGGGAAGGATTACAATCCAGTTCGGATGCTGCTATAACTTTGCTGACGATAAGAAAGGAAACCCACTAGGGATACCTCACTACAGTGAAGTGGATCCTATGCCAATGCTGATTAAAAAAATCATAAAGAGGATGGTGGCTTGGCGAGTCTTACCCGCTGATTGCATACTGAATAGTTGTATAATCAACATTTATGCAAAAGGAGACTGCATTCCACCTCACGTGGACCATCACTATTTTGTGAGACCCTTTTGCACTGTTTCCTTCATCAACCAATGCAACATCATGTTCGAGACAGAACTCCAGATAGTCGGCCCCAGATGAGGGCTAGTAGAGATACCTCTACCGGTAGGCTCTGTCCTCGTGCTACAAGGAAATGGTGCAGATGTGACAAAGCACTGCATACCAGGAGTTCCCTACGAGCGGGTCTCCTCCACCTTCAGAAGGATGGATGAGAGAAAGATTCTGGTCTGCTTTCAGCCAGATCCAGAATTAGAGAATTTGCGGACTTGCGAGCCGTAAGCTACATAGTTGTAGCAAACCTCTAATGCACACTTACGTGGGATTCTCCTCCGGAAAGTGGCTTAGAAGGCGATGTTATTACCTATGCAGTTTACTTTTCAGACATGAAGGAATCAAACAGAAAATTTTGTCAGACGAGATGAAGATATCAGTCCAGTTTGTGTTCAAGATATACATGGATTTTGTAAAAGTCTACTTTTAGGAATATGTCATCAGAAATACTTTGATGGAATCACCTGATGTACTTTCGACATTTTTGATGGAAATGACTATGTTGTATTTTGCCTTCAATTTTGTGTAATTGACTGCAAGCGCCACTAAATCTAAGTCTGACTCGATTTAAAGAAAAGTTGAATGAAGAAAGATTTGAATGAAATATAAATAAAAAAGTGGAATGAAAAAAAAATCCAATAAAATAATAACAACAAAGTGAAAATTCAAATTCAAAATCTAAATAAAACACAAAACCAAAGCTCAAAGCAAATCAACTCAAAATCTCAAATTGCAAACAAATGAAATGAATGAAAATCCAAATCAAAATGAAATTTCAATCGAAACGAAATTTGAAGATAAAAACAAAATCAAATCATTAAAAATAATGAAAACAAGTTCTCGAATCTGAAATCCCCAGCCTCCCATTGTACTCAATATCTTTTCGACTCCCCGCGATTTCTTTCCTCTTTTGAGAAGGTCGACTGAGTCTACTGACACAGAACCACGAAATTTTCTATTTGGTTTTGATGGCATGGATTCATATCATTCGCATCAAACTTTGATCAACTCTCTCGGGATGTGAAACACTTTCATGTCTCATTCCAATCTTCTACTACACTAAAATTTCCACATAATCTTTAAAAAATCAGATCAAATACCAACTTTTGGGATTGGTACCTAAATTCCAGTTCCCATCCTTCAGAGGCTGGTACCAAAATTCCAGTTCTCTTTTCAAGATTGATACTCAAGTTTCGATTCTCTTCTCTGAATATTCACCAACTTCACATCCTTCCTAGAATCTTTTTCGCATTCTAATCCTTTTAGCTAGGTATAAGACCGACAAGGCATCCTATTCTCTGAGCCGCCAACTTCGCATCCTTCCGAGAATCTTTTTCGCATTCTAATCCTCTGAGCTAGGTATAAGACCAACAAGGCATCCTATTCTTTGAGTCACCAACTTTGCATCCTTCCAAGAATCTTTTTCGCATTCTAATCCTCTGAGCTAGGTATAAGACCGACAAGGCATCCTATTCTCTGAGCCGCCAACTTCGCATCCTTCCGAGAATCTTTTTCGCATTCTAATCCTCTGAGCTAGGTATAAGACCTACAAGGCATCCTATTCTATGAGCCTCCAACTTTGCATCCTTCCGAGAATCTTTTTTGCATTCTAATCCTCTGAGCTAGGATAAGACCGACAAGGCATCCTATTCTCTGAGCCGCCAACTTTGCATCCTTCCGAAAATCTTTTTCGCATTCTGATCCTTTGAGCTAGGTATAAGACCGACAAGGCGTCCTATTCTCTGAGCCGCCAACTTCGCATCCTTCCGAGAATCTTTTTTGCATTCTAATCCTCTGAGCTAGGTATAGGATCAACAAGGCATCCTATTCTCTGAGCCGCCAACTTCGCATCCTTCCGAGAATCTTTTTCACATTCTAATCCTCTGAGCTAGGTATAAGACAAAAAAGGCATCCTATTCTCTGAGCATCCAACTTCGCATCCTTCTGAGAATCTTTTTCGCATTCTAATCCTCTGAGCTAGGTATAAGACCGATAAGGCATCTTATTCTCTGAGCCACCAACTTCGCATCCTTTCGAGAAACTTTCTCGTATTCTAATCCTCCAACGTAGGTATAAGACCAACAAGGCATCCTATACTTGATGACCGCCAATCTCGTACTCTTTCCGAGAACCTTTTCCGCACTCCCGAAATCTCGGGGTCAGTACTCAAATTCTGATTCCCATCCTGAGGGTTGACGTAATGTTCTGAATGGTAGTCATTTCCTCAACTAGATCCAAGTTGGATGTAATGTCCTGAACGGTAGCCCGAGCTGGTATAGTCTTTTCTTGAGGTCGGTACCTAAATTCTGACTCTCTTTCTGAGATTTATACTTAAATTTCAATTCTCATTCTGAGATCAGTACCTAAATTTTGATTCTCATCCCTTTTGAGACCGGTAGCTAAATTCTAGCTCTTATTCCTTACCTAAATTCTGATTCTCATCCTCTCAAGGTCGGTACCTAAATTTCGATTCATGCTCCAAAATTCCAGTCCTCACCCCCTTTCCGATTTAAAATCTACTTTTGTCAATTCCAAATTCCCTTTCAATTCTAATCTAAAATCAACATCAATCAAAAAATTCAAAATCCAAAATCAAATTTCAACCAACTTCAAAATTAATCATAAACCAAACTCTAATCAAACTCCCAAATCAATCTCAACCAATCAAAAAAATAAAATTTCAAAATTCACAATCAAATTTCAAAATACAAAACCAACCGAAAGAGCAAAATTAAAATCAAAATTTGAAACTTCAAACTTAATCATCTCGAATTCAATCAGCTTGAAACTTCACCTCTTCATCCCCAGCGAGAGTTCTGGAATCTTCAGCTTTGAAGATTTACCTGAGACTCCCCAGCGGGAACCTTCTCTTTTTTCTGTTCTGTTCCAAGTGAGTAGGCTTGGAATGTTTGTGTTGGTCGGTTGATCTCTTCGGTCAATGCCAATACGCGCGGTGTGCTTGGTCAGCACACCACACCTATTGGGGGTCTATTTGTTGACCTCATTTTTGGTGAGGTCTTTTCTTTTCTTTTAGTGCTTAGGATCTAGCCATAGGACTTCTTCTTGACTATCCTAGAGGACTAGAATTGGGACCCACGCTTTTAGCAATTCAGTCACTTCTTAACTTCTCTTGGGACCCCACTTGGATGGTTTCAAACCTCTAAATCACCTTAGAAGGTTAAAACCACCATAAGGGCAACCAATAGTGAGTTCCTATATGATTGTTTGGACTTGAGGTGACCTTAGGTGACTTGAGGCTCTCTTGCACACACATCCCTAAGCCACTTAACCCAAACCTTGAACCCTTGCCTTTCTACCCTTTATGAAACTCACATTATTGAACCCAAGCCACTAATCTTTGATTAAGATGGCTAAGATCAATATGTGAAGGATCATAAAGTGATTACTATTTGGCTAGACTCGATCCAAAAGTGGTTGGACTTAGCTAAGTTCATGGCTCTTGCTTCTAAACCCTGATTCCCTTTCAAATCACTTCTGCTTAATTTTGACCCCACTAAAATCGTCTCATTCTTCCTTATTTGCAACCCCATTCATTTTGCCAAAATTTCTGGTTTTGACATTGGGTCCTCTAAACTCACCCAAAATTACCCAAATTGCCCCTACAACCTCCAAATCATCCAAAAATTCCCAAACATTACCCAAAATTCCTAAAAACCCTAAATCATTTTAAAACAATTCCCACCTATTAAATCTACCAAAATACCCCAATACCCTCCAAATAACCTCCAAATACGATAAATACCCCTTTTAACCCAAAATTTCAAAATTCCAAAAATTCCAAAAAAATCCATAATATCCCAAATATTCTCAATTTCATTTTGTTCAACTACACCATAGCCCAATGTTGTTAAATTAATCCACTTTCAACCCAAAATCCCAACTTAGCTCATTTAACCCATTTGGAACCAAATCAACCCAATTGACCTCAATTTTGCCCAAATTCATTTCTAAAATTTAATTAAACATCCACAATACCAATTTAAACCAAATCCAAGCCCAATTTGATTCACATTTGAATTCAATTTCAACTTAAAACCTAAAGCCCCAATTTTGGCTTTATGACCCAAACTTTCCCTAATCCAGCCCAATTCAACTCAATGTTTCCCCAAATCAACTCTAAACTCTTCCTAATACATCCCTACACCAAACACAACATCAATTGGCCCTCAATTTAAACTCAAACCCTACTCAAAATCCTTTTAAAAGCAAAACACCCAAATTTGCCCTAAAGTTGTCACCTACCCCTAATTCCCCAAATTGAATCCCCTAAACCCAAAATTTCCACCCAATTTCTATCGTAAACCTTTCATAACAATCATTTGTAACATTTTGAACTATTAATTGGACTTGAACCAAACTCTAGCCAAACCTAAACCCAACCTAATCGATGGTGCAAAATTAATCAAAACTCCAAAATCCTCCAAATTGAATAATTTACACAATATTGATCAATCAATTTGATCCAATTTAAAACCAAACTCAAGTTATCCCAACTCAAACCTAAGTGAACCCAATTGGACACATGAACCAAATTAAGCTTAACTAAACCAAAATTGATCAAACCAACCCCTTGGCTGTCAACCCTAGACCTCCTTGAGAGGGTTTAACTGACCCAACCTAAACCCCACGAGCCATGGACCAAGGGACCAAGCCACATGGCTAAAGAAATGTCCCATCTCTAATCCCCCTTAAATTAATTGAACTAAACCTCTCCCCCACTCCTCCTCAGCCTGCCCAGCCGCCTGACCGTCTTGGACAGCCACCCAAGCCGCCAGAACCCTTATCCTTGAAACCCAAAATTTGGGCTTGCCAGTGGGCAATCCCCTCACCAGCCACCTTGCCTGCACTGCCCTCACCCTAAGCTGCCTAAACCACTCATTGCCTGGCTCTGAGCTCCCCCTCCGGCCATGACTATAAAATCCCCTCCTTTTGGCCATGAATCAAGTACTGAAAATCCCCTCACATAACTCCTCCAAACTGCCCCCAAAGCTCCTCCTTGCCAGGAGAAGTACATCCTCACTGTCCTCCTGCCCTGAAATCCTCTGGCTGAGCTCAACTTTTCAGTCGAAAATCAGGCCAAAAACAGGACATCCCCAAAACCTCCACCAAAATCAAATTAAACTCACCCACACCTTCCCAACACCAAGAGAAGGAGTTCCCCAGTGAAAACCCCCTCTCTAAACCACCCAATTGCTCTATCGGCTAGAGCTCGAAATCGAGTCTGGTCACTTTTATAGCCAGACATTTCACCAGCGCTCGAGGCTCAATCTGTAGGCTCCTTGGACTCCAACGAATCTGTCGAGCACATCCATTTGAGGCTTCACCTCTTGGACCAAGGTATTGAAACCCCTCTAGCTCCCGAGCTTCCAGTGATTCTATATTTTATTTCGTTTAATTTTGGTGCACGTTAGCCATATGGATTTGTAGCCCTTGCTTAGAAGAGCACATAGAATCAAACCACATGCGATTTGGTTAAGAATTGAGGGAGATATTAGGTCTAGAAAATGTGCGGTTGCGGGTTCACACCAGGCGGAGACGATGACATGGAGTCATTGGATCGCGCGTGTATCGGATGAATAGCAGAGATCAAGTCGGATGACGTAGTGGAACGGAACCCCGAGCCGCTTGGCTGCCAAGTCAGATGGCAGTGCCGAATCAAACCGCGCCGCGTGGAGCTTCGGATCTGCCCAGTTTGAGGTGGAGTCGCATGGTTAAGTAGGAAATTAGGGCTTTTTCCTATTTAATTAAATACCATAACCTTTAAAAATCCATATCTTTGCATAGAAAAATCCTAAAAATAAACTAAAAATACCCTCTTACTCAATGAACAGAGGAGATTAATGTGGAAAAAGAATTAAGTTATTTTGTTAATTATTTGATTTTTATTTAATTTTATATTATTCTGAGTATTTTAATTCTCCACTCACACACACAATTCACCAAGGCATGAGACAATAGGGCTTTTGTAGCCTCTGATCTTGGGGACATTCTCTAAATTTTCCAAGGCCAGAGGCTATCTCTGTGGCAAGTTATCCATTTTCCAAGTTTATGTGCTTGTTTTGGTAACTTAATTCCAATAATTATCATATTGATTAATAAAATCCAGAAAAATTAAGGGAAGTAGCTCTAGACCAGAAGACCCTATTAAAATTTTAACTTGGCTTAACTCATTTAAATGAACCCTAATTTAGTCAAAACCCTAAAATTAAGATTAAATTAATTTGAAACAACCACTCATTAAAATAACACAAAATCAATTCTTCACAGAGCTTTAGGGTTAGAGGAGTCTCACATAAAAATTTGAAATCAATTGAAAATGATTTAACCCACTAAATGAATTATTCAAATCACATGGCCACTTTAAAACTTTAAAAATTCATAAAACCCAAAACACATTTCAAAAATTCACCAAATTAATTTTGAGGCCTCTATGAGATTAGAGGAGCCTAAGAAAATTAAAATTTGAATTTTTCTAAAATTTTCATTTTTAACCCAATTTTGAATATTTTAATAATTAAGAAATAATAAAAATCACAAAAATAATAAAATTCACAAAAATGACATATTTGGTCTCCTAATAACTTAGGAGACAACTAAAAACTTTTCCTAAGTCCCTAGGAAAAGATATTGAATTTTAAAAGTTTAATGCAATTTTTAATATTAAAAATTGATTTTTCAACCTTTCCCACTAAAATAATTTCAAATATTATTTTAATAATTAAGAAATAATAAAAATCACAAAAATAATAAAATTCACAAAAATGACATATTTGGTCTCCTAATAACTTAGGAACCAACCAAAAACTTTTCCTAAGTCCCTAGGTAACGATATTGAATTTTAAAAGCTTAATGCAATTTTTAATATTAAAAATTGATTTTTCAACCTTTCCCACTAAAATAATTCAAAAAATTCAAAGAAAAATCATAAAAATATAAAATTTATTTCTTTGAGTTCCTTGAGGTCAGAGAGATTTAAGAAAAATGCAAAACCTAATTTTCCATCTCAATTTTATTTTATAATTAATTAATACCCTAAAACTTGAAATAATTATAATAAATAAAATAAAATTTAGAAAATCACCAAAATTGGTCCAAGTGGATCTCTGGTCAGTAGGAACATCCCATAATTTTCCTAAGGACAGAAACTTTACCTTGGTCATGTTGTTGAATTTTCATTAAAAAACCCTTATTTTTCATTAAAATAATTATATAAATTAAATTAAAAATTGAAAAATCATATTTTCTCCTCTAATGTCTTAATTGACATGTGAGTGAGGTGAAATAAAAATATCAAGTTCATTTGAGCTTAATTTAGTGAATTATGGAGTGAATATGCTAAAGAGGGCATAAAGGTAATTAAGGGGTTTTAACCCTAAATAATACTTTAGGCTTAATCAAAGGGAGGGATGAACCTTTGATCCTAAATCTTCTCTTGGATGATTGAAACTTAGGGACTTAAAGAGGTAGAAACCCATTGATCACCTATAACATCGAAATGAAATCTTAATTAATAAAATCATTTAAATTTTGGAAGAATAATTAAAAATTTGGATTATTAAGATTAGGGATATGACTTAAGAAGATATCAATTCTTTAATTTAAAGTCCCTAAATGGATTAATTCAATAATATTCAACTCTTGATTAATTCTAAAAATGATGATTGAAATCAATGATTAAAAGAGAACAATCCTTAATTAAATTAAAGTTTAAAACATTAAATGATTTAATAATCATGCTAAAATAGTCCTAAAATATGAAAGCTAATTTGAAATCACTTAAAACTTAACCTAAAACAAATTTGAGGTGTTAAAACTAATCTCAAGAAAAATTTACAATTAAAATATGATAATCAAATTAAATTAAAAATTAATCTAAAATGTTATAATCAAGTTAAAACAAATTCAAATCATTAAAAATTTTCAAATAATTTAAATAACTTCTCCAACCTAAGTAATCTAAACCTTAAAAAAAATTAATCTGAAATTTTATAACTAAACTAAACTGTCTTGAAGCAATGATTCAACTTTATGGTTAAATCCTTTAACAAACTAATTTGCCCCCCGAAGGCTTCCACCTTTATAACCTTTAAATGAAGTATCAAATGAAATGTCACTTCACTCATTGGATAATCAAATGTCCAAGTTCACTGAGCAAGAAACGAAACTTAACTAAATTCTTGGATGATCAATTTATCTGTATAATGAAATTCATCTGGACTTAAAATAATCCCAGAAGCATTAAAAAGATGTTTAGGACTCGTCCTAAGCACTTTCTTACTCTAATGGGATGTTTTAGAAGAACAATTGAACTTAGTTGTTCTTTGATGAAGAAAATCATCCTTAACAAAACACAAGAACCTAGACGTCATAGGATTTGACTGACAATAGGATTAAAAGTTTGGTAGACAACCAGAACCTTCCCTTAGCTTTACCTAGGTATTTCTTGCAAGTATTTAAATGCCCTGACATGTGTTTTAAGTGCAGCCGGGAATGACGAGAAGACCCGCCAGATACGCTTTTATTTTATTGCAATTTATTTACCTGAGTTGCAATTTCTTTCTTGCAAAACTTGCATGTTAAATAACAATGTCACCCTGCATGAAAACTAAAACTTTTAGGTTAGCCACAAAACTGAAACCCAAAACTAAATTAAAAATCAACACAAGATAAAACTAACCACCACAACATCCAAAATATAAGACAACTCAAAATTAAATCACAAACAGAACAACAAAACTACAGTTACAACTAAATTAAAATGTCTCGTTGGATGATTGGGAATCCCTCGGATGATGTAACCCACGTGTTGCTAACAATATTTCTCACGGTCTAAATAAAAGTGTGGAACTCATTCAGTTGAGTTTAGCAAATTCATTTGGACTAAGTGAATCTGATGAAAATAGTGGTGTCGGGATAACTGAACCACGGGATCTTAATCGGTTCTGCTTAATCAACTTTAAGATTTATTTTAATTAAAACATTAAGTCATTTCAACTTTCAACCTCTCTAAACTAAAATACTTCTCTCATCTCTTGATTGCCACTTTCTAAAACCAAACCTCTGTAACAACAAGGAGCTTGGAGCACAGTGGGCAGCACGACCATCTTCATCAGCAAAACATTCCTTAGAATTAAATAACAAATCCATAAGATTTCTAGGTAGTTTGCTTAGTGCAACATAAATCCTCAACTTTGTGTTAGGCATTTGCAAAATCATGTTATGCAACTTAATCCCTAACCGGTCTTAGGACTCCGAGGTAGTCGTTTGGTACAACATAATCCCTCACATCTTCCAGGCTATTTGTATGATTATCTCATACAAATATAAGTCCTAATTAACTAAAATTGGCAAGATTGAAATATCAAATAAACTCTCAAATCAAAGCCAAATCATAGGATAGTCAGGAAGTCACCGAAGTTCACTTCAGGTCCGTGGCATCCCCTACTCTTCCTTTGGATTCTTAAAAATAAATTGTTCCAAATTTGAGCTATTCCCTATTAAAATTTTCAAAATCCAATTTGTTTGAAACCTTGAACTTTGAAATTCTTGAGAGCAAAACCACTGATCATTATTGAGAGTTTTCTTAAATGATTCCCATCATTTAAGAAGTAATTAACTATAAGGGCTTGCTTTTATAGCGAACTTTAAGAACCCAGGTAATATAAGCCCTGCTTAATTCCTTTATATTAAGTAGGGGAACTTGTCGGCTTATAAAATTGGTTCGCAGACCAAACGGATGTCACAAATCTTCTAATTTATTTAATCGAGCCCCATCATCAAGCAATGTGTCTATCCCTCAGGATAGATATACGGTTTGTGATGCAATGCTCGTTTATATAAACTATTTGGGATGTGAGATCAGTTTGATTTCATATCTTAAAATTTTCAAACTTAAAATTATTTTCAAAATCAAATGCTACTTTCTAAATTATATATATATATATTTAAACTAAATTTAAAATCTAAAATTCGCTGACAACTTCTATAGGAGACCCCCTTTTTCAAAACACATAACCCTATAAATAAGTCATACACATGTGGTTTACAGCTTACGACTTTTGGCTTAGTGGATGTGGCTTACAACTTATGGCTTGTCGAATATGGCTTATGACAAACGAATTATGGCTTATGGGTTGCGGCTTACTGCTTATGGCTTACAGCTTACGACTTACGACTCTCTAACATGCAGCATTCGGTTTATTTCTTGTGGAAAATGGCTTACACCATAAAGCTTGTGGCAAACGGCTTACGTCTTACGGCGCATACGGCTTACGATTAATGACTTGTGGAAAATGGCTTCCAGCTTATGGCATACGGCTTACAGCTTGTGGCTTATGGCTTAGAAATTATGCATATGGCTTATGGCAAATGTTTTACGGTTTGTAGCATACGGTTTACAACTTATGACTTACGACATACGGCTTACAGTTTACGACTTTTGGCTTATGGCTTACAGCTAATGGCTTACGGCTTATGACTAACAGCTTACGGTTGTGTCATACGGCTTATAGCTTACGACTTGTGGCACACAACTTACTACTTACGGCTAACGGCTTGTGTCATACAAGTTACAGCATGCGACTTGTGTCATACGGCTTACGACTTATGGCATACAACTTACAGCATATGGCTTACGTCTTGTGGAATACGGTTTATGCTATACGCTTATGGAAAACTTTTTATTGTTTATGGCATACGTTTTACAGCTAATGGCTTACGGTTTACGGCTTAAGACATATGGTTTTCAGGTTGTGAAGCACGGCTTATGACATATGAATTGTAGTAAGAGATTACAGCTTATGGCTTATGACTTACGGCATACGGCTTATAGCTTGGGGCGAACGGCTTACGACTTACGACATACGACTTGAAATTGTGGCATATGGTGTACGGTTTGTGGCATACAGTTTACGGCTTACAGCATGCGGCTTACAGCATGCGGCTTATGGCTTGTGACTTACGGCATGTGGAAAATCACTTACTTCATACGACTTATGGCATACAGCTTACGGCTTACGAATTGCCTCGTACGGCTTTTGACATATGGATTACGGCTTGTTGCTTACGGCTTAAGACTTAAGGCTTAAGGCTTATGGCTTATGGCTTACAACACGTCTTACGTCTTATGGATTACGATTTACAACCTACAACTTACGTCATGTTGCTTACGGCTTACGGTTACAGCTTGTAACATATGGCATACGACATACAGCTTAGGGCTCAATGCTTACATCTTATGGCTTCTAGCTTTTGGATAACAGTTTAAGGCTTACAGCAAACTGCTTACGAATTACGGTTTGTTGCTTACGGTATACAGCTTGATGCTTATGGCGTACAGCATATAGCTTACAGCTTGTTGCATATGATATACAGCTTACAACATACGACTTACAGTTTATGGCTTACAACATAGGGCTTATGATTTGTGGCGTATCGCGTACGGCTTACGGCATATGGCATACAACTTATGGCTAATGGCATATGGCTTACAGCTTGTGACGTACGCCATATGGCTTAGGGGTTGTGTCTTACGGCTTACAACTTATGGCTTATGGCTTGTGGAAAATGGCTTACGGCGTACAGCATACAGCTTATGGCATTTGGCTTGTGGCATACGACTTACAGCTTATGACTTACGCATACGGCTTACGGCTTACTGCTTATGGCTTACAGCTTAAGGCTTACAGCTTATGGCATACGGCTTATGACTTATGACTAATGACATTTGGCTTTTGGCTTGTGACAGAAGGCTTATGTCATACGGTTTGTTGCAATTGGATTACGGCTTACGACTTACGGTTTATGTCTTGTTGCAAATGACTTGTGGCTTATAGTACATGACTTGTGGCTTACAGCTTATGGATTGTGGGAAACGGCTTCCGGCTTACTGCATAAGACATACGGCTTACATCTTACAAATTATGATTACGACTTATGGCTTGTGGAAAACAGCTTACAGCTTCTGGCATACTACTTACGACATATAGTTTACAGCTTGTAGCATCCGGTTTACCGCTTACAAATTACGGCTTACAACTTATGACTTATATTTTATAACTTACGGCTTACGGCTTACGGCTTACAACGTGGGGCATACAGCTTATGGCTTACGGCTTATAACTTGTGCCATATGGCTTGCAGCTTAAGGCTTAAAGCTTGTGGTATACGTCTTACAGCTTACGGCTTGTGGCTTGTGGCATACGTCTTACAGCTTACGGACACCGCTTATGGCTTACGTCCAACTATTTATGGCTTACGGAATACAACTTGCAGCAAAAAGCTTGAACTTGTGGCATGTCACATACGGCTTTCGTCATACGATGTATGGCTTGTGTTACACAGTTTACATCTTATAGCTTATGGTATACGACTTACGGCTTGAGGAATATGATTTACGGCTTGTTGCATATGATTTACAGCTTACAGCATACAGCTTACAATTTATGGCTTACGCACACGGCTTATGACTTGTGGCGTACAGCGTACGGCTTACGGCATATGACACAACTTATGGCTTATAGCACACGGCTTACAGCTTGCGACGTATGTCATACTGCTTAAGGGTTGTGTCTTACGGCTTACGACTTATGGCTTATGGCATGTGGAAAATGGCTTACAGCTTCTGACATATAGCTTATGGCATTTGGCATACGATTTTTTGCTTGTGGCATGCAGTTGACAGCTTACTGCATACGGCTTGTGACATACGATTTACGTCTTACTACTTGTGGCATACGGCTTACATCTTACCACATATAGCATACGGCTTACGTCTTACGGCATACGGCATACGGCTTACGTCTTACGGGTTGCGGCTTACTACTTATGGCTTATAGCTTACGGCTTGTGACATACGACTTACAACTTATGACTTATAACTTATGGCTTATGACATTCGACTTATGGCTTGTGGCAAACGGTTTATGTCATACAACTTGTGGCAAACGGATTACAACTTACGAATTACGGCTTACGAATTACAGTTTATGGCTTGTTGCAAACGGCTCGTTGCTTTTGGCTTGTGGCTTACAGTATACAATTGTGGATTGCAGTATATGACTTGTGTCTTATGGCTTATGGCTTGTGGGAAACGGCTTCCGATTTACTGCATATGTCGTATGGCTTATGGTTTATGGCTTACAAATTATACTTAAGGCTTATGTCTTGCAGGAAATAGCTTACAGCTTATGGCATATGGCTTACGACATATGGTTTACGGCTTGTAACTTATAGTTTACAGCTTACGCCTTACGAATTACGACAGACGCCTTATCACTTATGACATACGGCTTAAATTTTATGACTTACGGCTTACAACTTGTGGCACATGGATTAAGGCTTATGGCTTGTGGCATACGGCTTACGGGTTACGGCTTATGGCGTGTGGCACACTGCTTAGCTCATACGGTCTACTGCTTACGGCTTGTAGCTCATGGCTTACGGCATATAGCTTGTGGCAAACAGCTTATGGCTTATGGCATGTCACATACGACTTACAACGTACGGCGTATGGCATATGGCTTATGGAATACAGTTTACGTTGTACGACTTATGGAAAATGTCTTACGGCATACGGCTCATGGCATGTAGCTTACAGCTTACAATTTATGGCTTACGGCTTGTGGAGAACGGCTTACAACTTACGACATGCGGCTTAGGACTTTTGGCATACGGTTTAAGGCTTGTGGCATACGATTTACGGCTTATAGCTTACGTCTTAAGACTTGCGGCGTACGACTTACGGCTTGTGGCTACGTCTTACGGCTTGTGGTAAATGACTTATGACTTATGGATTTTTTTACCGGATATGGTTTACGACTTTCTGCATACAGCTTAGAACTTATGTCTTATAGCTTATGACATATGGCATATGGTTTACGTCTTATGGCTTACGGCTTACGGCTTACGACTTATGGTGTAGGGCTTACGACTTACGGCTTGTGGCTTCGGCTTACGGTTTAGGCTTTGTAACATTTGGCTTAGGGCTTATAGCTTACGGCTTATGGTTAACGGCTTGTGATTACTGTCAAATGGCTTAAGGCTTAGAGCAAACAACTTAAGACTTACGGTTTCTAGCTTACGACATATGGCTTGTGGCTTAAGGAATATGGCCTATGGCTTACGGCTTATGGCTTACGATATACGATTTATGGTTTGCGCCATATGATTTTTGACTTGTAGCATACGATTTACGGCTTATGTCATGTAAATTACAATTACTACTTACGGCTTAGGGCTTACAGCTTGTGACATACGGCATACGGCATATGGCATATGACTTACGGCTTTTGGCTTACGGCTTACGGCTTATGACATATGTCATACGGCTTACGACATATTTCATACGGCTTACGGCTTGTGTCTTACACTTATGGCTTGTGGAAAATGGCTTACGGCATACAGCATACGGCTTATGACTTGTGTCATATTATTTGTCTTGTGGCATGTGATTTACAATTTACGGCTTTCGGCTTGGTGGATATGGCTTACATCTTATGGCTTCTGGAATACGGTTTACGGCCTACGTCTTATGGCATACGACTTATGGCTTGCTGGCTGTGGCTTACTACTTATGGCTTATGACTTATGACTTATGACTTATGACTTACGTCTTGTGGCATACGGCTTACAAATTATGACTTACAGTTTATAGCTTACGGCATTTGGATTATGGCTTGTGACAAATGGCTTACAACATACACCTTGTGACAAATGGCTTACAGCTTATAGTTAATCGCAAACGGCTCACCACTTACGGCATATAGCTTACGACTAACGGTTTGTGGCTTATGGCTTGTGTAAAATAACTTCCAGATTATGACATATGGCTTACAGCTTATGGATTATTGCTTAGGTCTTTTGTTTATAGCTTATCACATATGGTTTACGTCTTGTAGCATTCGGTTTACAACTTACAACTTACGGCATACAACTTACGATTTTCAGCTTACAGCTTATGGCTTACGACTTATGACTAACCGCATACGACATGTGGTATACGACTTACAGCTTACGGCTTGTAGCATACAGCTTACGGCTTACGTCTTACGGCTTAAGGCATACGGCTTACAGCTTAAGACTTGTGGCACAGAGTTACGGCATACGACTTACAGCTTATGTCCTATGAGTTACAACATACGGCTTGTGTCACACAGCTTACGAATTACAACTTACGACATGTTACATACGGCTTACAGCTTACGACATACTGCTTACAACTAGTGGAATTAGTTTTATGATCTTATTTTATGGCAAATGTCTTATAGCTTATGGCATATGATTTACGACTAGTGGCTTAAGGCTTGCGGTTTACAACTTGAGACATACGGCTTGAGACATACGGCTTACAACATACGGCTTACAGCTTTTGGCTTATGTCTTACAACATACGGCTTTGAGCTTACGGCTCGAGTTGAAAGGCTTATGACTTGTGACATACGACTTATAGATTGTGACATATGGCTTACGGCTTGTGGCGTATAGTTTATGTCTTATATCATATGACTTACGGCTTATGACTTATGACTTATGGCTTAGGGCTTAAGGCTTACGGCATGTAGCAAACCACTTATGGCTTACAGCTTACAGCATACCGCTTACGACTTATGAATTATTTATTACGACTTTTTACATATGGCTTACGGCTTACGGCTTACGGCTTACGGCTTACGGCTTACGGCTTACGGCTTATGGCTTATGGCTTACGGTATACGATTTGTGGCCTACGACTTACGGTAACAGCTTGTAACATACAGCATACGACATATGGCTCAAGGCTTGCAACTTACGGCTTATGGTTTCTGAATAATGGCTTAAGGCTTACATTAAACTCCTTATGACTTACAGTTTGTGGCTTACAACATATGGTTTGAGCTTACGACATACGGCTTATGGCTTACGGCTTGCGGCTTATGGTGTGCGGCTTATGCTTGTGGCATACAATTTACTATTTTTTGCATACAATTTACAGCTTATGGTATACAGCTTACGGTTTATGGCTTACAGCATACGGCTTATGGTTTGTCGCATGCGTCTTACAGCATATGGCATATAACTTATGGCTTATAACAAATACGCCATACGACTTAGGGTTTGTGTCTTACAACTTACGACTTATGCTTATGGCATGTGAAAAATGGCGTACGGCTTATGGCATTTGGCATACGATTATGGCTTGTGGCATGCAGTTTAAAGCTTACGGAAGACGGCTTACGTCTTACAGCTTGTGGCATATGGCATACGGCTTACATATTACAGCATATGACCTAAGACTTATGGCATACAGGTTGTGGCTTACTGCTTATGGCTTAAGGCTGGTGGCATACGGCTTATGGCTTACGAGCATCAGCTTATGCTTGTGGCAAATGGATTATGTCATACGACTTGTAGAAAATAGATTACGGCTTATGACTCACGGCTTATGGCTTGTTAAAAACGGTTTATAACTTATTGTTGATGGTTTGTGGCTTTTAACTTGTGGCTTACAATATACAACTTGTGGCTTACAGCTTATGGCTTGTGAGAAACGACTTTTGCTTATGGCATAACACATACTACTTATGGCTTGTGGCATACGACTTACGATAAATGGAATACGGCTTGTAGCATACGGTTTACAGTTTACAGTTTATGGTTTACTACTAACGACCTACGGCAGATGTCTTACGGCTTATGGTTTATGGCTTATGTCTTATGACTTACGGCTTACGACATACGGCTTGGGGCATACAGTTTATGGCTTACAGCCTACAACTTGTGGCATACAGCTTACAACTTAAGGCTTATGGCTTGTGGCGTACGGGTTACGGCTTACGGCTTATGGCATGCAGCAAATCGCTTATGGCTTACAGCTTGTAACATTTGGCTTACGCCATAAAGCTTGTGGCAAATAGCATATGGCTTATGGATGTCACGTCGGCGTACGGCATACCGCATACGACATACGGCGTACATCGAATTGCTTGTGGAATACAGCTTAAGACATATAGCTTATTTCAAATGGCTTATGTCATACGTCTTACGGCTTGTGGCTTTCGACTTATGGCTTACAGCGTACGGGTTATGGCAAACGGCTTACTTCTTAGAGCATATGGTTTACAGCTTATGGCATACGGTTTACAGCTTGTGGCATACGATTTACGGCTATGGCTTACGGCTTACGACTTATGGCATACAACTTACGGCTTGTGTCTTACGTCTTATGACTTGTGGCAAACGACTTACAGCTTACGGCTTACGGGATATGGCTTACAGCATACAACTTACAACTTACGTCTTATAGCTTGTGACATATGGCTTATACTTTACGGCTTATGGCTTACGGCTTACGACTTATGGTGTACGGCTTACGACATATGGCTTGTGGCTTACGGCTTACGGTTTATAGCTTGTAGCATATGGCTTAAAGCTTATAGCTTACGGCTTACGGATAATGACTTATGGCTTCTAGATTATGGCTTATGGCTTACAACAAACTACTTATGACTTACGATTTGTGGCTTACGACATATGGCTAGTGGCTTAAGGAATACGGCTTATTATTTACGGTATACTACTTATGGTTTGTGACATATGATTTATGACTTGTAACATACGATTTTCAGCTTTTGCCTTAAGGCTTACGTCATATAGATTACGGTTTAATACTTATGACTTTGGGCTTATAGCTTGTGGCATACGACTTACTACTTACTGCTTACGGCGTGTGGCATGCGACATAGAGCTTGTGGAATATGGCTTATAGCTTGTGGCATACGTCATACGGCTTACGGTTTACGACTTGTGGAAAATGACTTACGGCTTACAGCACACGACTTATGGCTTGTGCATACAATTTATGGCTTGTGGCATGTGATTTGTGATTTATGACTTACGACTTGGTGGATATGGCTTACATCTTATGGCTTGTGGCATATGACTTATGGCTTACGAGTTCTGGCTTACTGCTTATGACTTACAGCTTACGACTTACGGCTTACAACTTACGGCTCATGGCTTGTGACATATTGACCCACTGAAAAGATATATGCTTTTTGCTATATGATTTTACTCATTTTTTTGTGATATTACATTTAAAAGGAAGGTATTTGTATGTTTTTTGGTTTTAGGTCCAAGAAATGACTTTTAGAGAAAAAGAAACAAAAACGGTGCAATTTGGAGCAAAAACGAACAAAAAATTAAATTTTTCCCTGACACCTTTTAAAAGTCTTTCGATGCTTAATTTTATTTACACTTCTTGCAAATTTTTGAATGAGATTACACTTTAAAGAAAGTTTGTTTTTATGCTTATTTTTAGGAACGCAACGCAACTGAAATGGGGCGAATCGGAGCTAAAACAGAGCCAAACGGAGCAAAACGTGGAGCTGCGCAGAGTCTGCCCGCCGACGGCGCCCTTGAGCTCCCCGACGGCGGGATTTTCCCAAGAACACCAAAAAATGCCAAAAAAGCTCGCCGACAGCGCCCTCGAACCCGTCGACAGCACCCCGGACGACTATGGACCGCCTTTTGGCGGTTTTGGGCCAAAATTCAACGTATTTGGATGCTTTTTCAAATGGGTGCTTAAGGGAACTCTTAGAAATTTGTCCATAGTCTTTAAAATGGAAAATTTAAGTTAGAAAAGGTGGAGAAAAAAGAGCAGAATTTTTGGAAAAACTTGGAGAATGTTTAGGATTCTTAGATTAAGAGTAGAAATGTAGATTTCTACCCTTTTGGAGAGATTGGAGAGGAGATTTTGAGAGAATGTGTAAGGGATTGCACTAGCATTGCATGGATCGACGGGAGACTTTGTGGGAGAGATCTTCATCTTTCTTTCAAAAGGAAAAAAGCTAAGTGTTGTTCTTCATTATCTTATGATTTTGTAAACACTTACCTAGTGGATTTGCTTTGGTAAAATGAAGTTTCCTTTGTGTATTCTTCGTGCTTTGTGACGTATCTCTCTTACTCTTTCTTCTTCTTTAGAAATAGTGGCATGAGAAGATTATGTCATTATTTTCCTTTTACTTTTCTTTTGTAATGAGTAGAATTCATGTGTAGGATGTTGAGATACATGCTAAAAGAAGTTTTATATATAAATGTGATAGTTTTTACTTGCACTTCATTTACATTGCAATTAAGACCTGTTGTAATGTTAAAATTAGTTGTGAAAACATATGATCCGAGAGGGTTATGCTTTCTACTACTACTAAATACAAACCACATTTAAATTCCATGGATGGTGAAGTTCATGGGGATTGAATGCAAATAAATAGGGAAATATAATTATTGGACGTGGAAGTGGAGATTTTAGGGTGACAGACTAAAATTCCCAATTCAGTCCTATTGTTTGAGTACTGAAGCGGAGATGTTAGCCCTCAGGTGAGGGGAACATGGGAGCTCCGAAGTGAGAGCTGGTATCCTCCCAGCCTAGCCACGGATTCAGTAAACAAGCATAGGATTAGTCAATGTTCTTTATGTCTGGACCAAAGGGTAAAGAATAGAATTGCTTCTATTTGGCACATACAATATTTAATGCATTTCATTCCTATACATTATTCATTTCATTACATAAGAATAGTAGTTTTTAGTATCTCAAAATTCTCCAAACCAATTCATCCAAAAAGGGTTATCTTTAGAATGTATATTTGCATTTAGTTATAGTTACTATCTTTACATTTAACACTTGTATTTATGAGTAGTTGCTAGATAAAACATAATTTTAATCGACATTCCAACCTAAAGAGTAATTGTAGTATACTAGAATTTGACTAAAGACATCTTACTTCACTTCCTCATGGGATCGATACTGGGGCTTTTAAAGAAAACTCTATATTACTTGAAGCGATACGTATACTTGCGTTGATATAAGTGACTTTGCTACCAATTAATTGCACTCATTTCATCACCTCTAAAAGTTGCATCAAGTTTTTGGCGCTATTGCTGGGGATTTAGATCTTCTAGTAGTGGTGTCAAATTCTTATATTTTTAAGTATATAAAAAGTCGCGGCAAGTTTTTGGAGCCGTTGTCGGGGAAGCTTCGGTAAGAACTTTAGGAGAATTTTAGTTGAAATGATTATGCTTAGACTAGGAAAACTTTAGTGTTGTAAAATTGTGTTTGTATGAAAAGTATTTTTATATGAAAAAGTATTGTGAAAAAAAGAAAAAAATTGTTTGTGTGAAAAATAAATTGTTCGTGAAAATGTCTTGTTGCGTTGAATATATTCCATCTGTTATTTGTTTAATTGTTAATGTATTGTTTGTTGTGTTACGTATGCGAAACTAAGTATCTACAGGACTTGTACATTATGATCCCGAGTTTGAAAAAAATAAAAAAATAAAAATAGAGAAAGGACTCGAAAACTAGAAATGGAAATGGAAAACTTTCAAGATAATAAGTTGGAAAATCATCATGCTTCATTAAAGGATTACCTAAATCCTACGACAGATGAAATTCACTCAAGTATACAAAATCTTGTCGTAGAAACTGATTTGTTTGAAATAAATCCTCAGATTATCCAACTGGTGCAGAACAATCTGTTTGGGGGAACTCCTTTGGAGGATCCCTATTTACACTTATCAAATTTTATAGAACTTTGTGCTACATTTCGTTATAATGGTATGTCAAATGATGTTGTTAGACTAAGGCTTTTTCCTTTCTCACTAAGGGATAAGGCTAAAATGTAATTATACTCATTAGCACCTGGTTCTATTAAAAATTGGGAGGAGTTATCTCAAAAATTCCTAACTAAGTATTTTCCACCTTCAAGAACTTCTAAACTTAGAAACGATATTAAATCATTTTTTCAGTATGAAGGTGAATTAATATACGAAGCCTAGGAAAGATTTAAGGAACTCCTAAGAAAATGTCCACACCATGCTCTGCCCGATTGGTTAATCATTCAAACTTTTTATAATGGGTTAGTAGGATCCCTTAGGTCTATAATTGATGTTGTCGCTGGTGGATCATTAATGTCAAAACCATTTGATGAAGCGTATGCATTAATTGAAGAAATGGATACAAATGAATTTCAATGCCCTTTGCAAGGGTAAATCATAAAAATGTAGCTAGTGTTCATGATACAGATGCGATTGGAATTCTTGCATCTCAGGTTGCTGCTATATCAAGGAAGTTGCACCAATTTGGAATGAACCAGCCTCAACTCACTCCAGTAAGTGAGAAAAGTTCATTAGGGAATATGACTGATTTTAACTTATCATATGATGCTTTAAATATCATAAACAACCGTACTCTAACTTTTACAACCATGGTTGGGAGAACCATCCTAATTTTAACTGGAATCATACTACTGACGATGTAAACCAAAAATCAGAAAATAATCATGCAAATCCTAATGGAAGTTGGAATAATAAGGGGAACACGAACTATAGACCTTCATATCCACCAGACTCTAACAATGATCAACAATTTGAGGATAAGAAGATGTCTATGGAAGAAGTGGTATTGCAAATGGGAAACCAGTTGCAATGTCAAAATGTTGCGATTAAAAACATAGAGAATCAATTGGGATAAATTACTAATTCACTTAGCAATAGACCCCAAGGAACACTTCCTAGCAACATTAAGATCAACCTAAAGAGAACACTAATGAACAAGTAGAAGCTGTCCAATTAAAAAGTGGAAAAGAGATAGAGGATGTGGTTAGAAAAGAGAAAGATGTTGGAAGAGAAACAAAGAAAACTAAAAGATCTGAAAAACATGTTTCTAAGGATCTAGAAAAATTAATATCTCCAACTAAAATCAGTTTGGAAAGACCACCACCTCCACTTTCTCAAAGATTTAGACAACATGAGTTGGATAAAAAATTTTCAAAGTTCATGAAAGTACTTAAGAAGTTAACGATAAATATTCCTTTCACTAAAGTTTTAGAACAGATGCCAAGTTATGCAAAGTTTATGAAGGAGATATTAAACAAGAAAATGAAATTTAGGGATTACGAGACAGTTGCACTAAGTGATGAGCGCAGCGCTATACTTCAGAAAAAATTTTCTGGAAACTTAAAGATCCTTGTTGCTTTACAATTCCTTGTGTAATTGGAAAAAGAATATGTGGAAAAGCTTTATGTGATTTAGGAGAGATCATTAATGTGATGCCTCTATCTATATTTAGAAGGTTAGGTTTAGTTGATATTTCTCCCACTACTGTAACCCTTCTGTTAGCTGATCAATTTATCATTTATCCAAAAGGAGTTATAGAAGACGTGCTTGTTAAAGTGGATAAATTTATCTTTTCTTTAGACTTTATTGTATTAGATATGGAGGAAGATAAATAAATTCCAATTATTTTAGGGAGACCTTTTCTTGTTACTGGACAAGCTATGATAGATGTGCAAAAAGGAGAGTTTACTATGACTATTAGTGACCATGAAGTCACTTTTGATGTATTAAAGACTATGAAATATGTAGCTGAGAGAAAAGATGATGATTATTTTTGGATGGATGAAATTGATTACCTAAGAACAAACCATTTCCAAGAAAGTTTTGATAGTAAGATAACATATGAGGTCTGAATGGATTTTCATGATGAGTCGAAAACGTTATTTAAAGAAGACTGTATGTATGTTCAGGAGAGGTGTGAAATGATGGACGCTACCAAAAATAGTAAACTTTTAATTCCAACTGTTGAAAAATCTCATGAACTTAAGATGGATGTACCATATACAATTTTAAAGTCTATCTATTTAGGGGATTCATCTACACAACTATTCTTTATATCTTTAGATGCGACTCAATCACAAGAAAAACCTGAATTGAATAATGAGCAAGATAAAGTTATTGAACTAGGACTTGGAAGAGAATTTGAGGATAAATTTTAAAAGATCTTTGAGTTGAGAAAAGAGGAAAAGGATATCGAAAGACCAATAGAAGAAATTCTTATGGAATCATAAAAACTTATTTCCTCAATTAAGATAGATCCTCCATCATTTAATAATTATAAAGGGGAAGAATTGGAAGATAACTTAAAATAGAAGAGTGACATAGAAGAATTTGATCCTGAATCTGAATTATCTAGAGAGAATCCGATCCAAATTTTGGGAGATCTTGAAGTATCTTATAAAGATCCATTTCTTATAAATTTCAAGGATGATATTAATATGCAATTTCAAAAAATCAGTGGAAGAATATTGGATCTAGAAAGAAAAATGAGGAATTGTGATATAAATCAAACTGAAAAAGAAGAGCTGAATGAAAAATTCCAATTTGAGGATTTTATAGGAATCCCTGGATCTGGGAATGATTGGGCTATTGATCGAGGATTACATAATTGGAATTTTGATCCAGGAGGAATCATTTGTCAGGCTAACAACGTTAAACCAAGTGCTTTGTGGGACACAACCCATAGTTATCAGTGTGCTTTGATTTAGTGTGCTAGACAGTCATGATTGTTAGTGTTGTACGGTGTTTTCTTTAGAGTGGATTGACTTGATCTTTATGTGTCATTATGGATTGATAAGTTTGATTGTTGATTGGTAGATGTTTGGATTGTTAGTAGTTTAATCCTTGTGTCATGAGGGAGGTGATTCCTTAACTTCTTATTATGGTTAAACTTGTATGTTCTCTTGTAGTAGTTGGATTGACGAGTCCACTATGACTTGGGTCTTACCCGGACTTGAGTTTTACAGGAGTATCATGAATTCCAAACATTGATAGATCTATCTTAATTTGTTACTTCCTTTCTACAACTTAATTTTTATTAGGTAGGAGTCACGAACCTATTTGATAAATACCATTAGAAAGATCTTACACTGCAATATGTAATTGTTAAAGGTGCTTAATTAAAGGGATTAGATGATTCCTGAGATTGGTGTCCGGAAACCAATTTATCAGGGATAATCTTATCTTTGGGAATATAATCTATAAAATCATTTTAAAATGTACCTAATTTATAAGTGTAGTGGTTTTGATAGAAATTGGAAGTTAGTAAGATGTGATGAGTTTATGGAAGAATTGACCTCATTTATCATGTGTGTTTGTATTTGAATTGTTTGTTTGTGCTAGTGTTACAACTTTATATAATAACTGAAGAACATTTTTATATTCCATTGCTGATACTTGCTATGGTAGTTAAACATTTATTTAGTGAATTTCATTCTGGCATAATTAGTTTAGATTTGCTTTCTGCTGCATATGGTTCTGTCCTAATGAATACTTGTAAATGATTTTGATAGACATTTGTGGTAGATAGAATTTCTACATTATTTTTTTTTCTTCCTGCTTATATTATTTGTACTGAATGTTATATATGTTAAAAATTATGTTTGGGGATAGGAAGAAAAATAAAATTTTAAAGTGAGTATACTTCCTTTTAGTTTTATATTATTGCAATCATGTTTTGGGCTAGATTTACTTTCTCCTACAGTCATTCTATCCTAATTATGCATGTATATGAATTTGATAGGATGTTGTAGTAGTAGTAAGTAAATTCAATCTTTACTTTTTCTTCCTACAACTTTTTATGAAATTAATTTCAAAATATTTTAAAATTTAAGTTTGGGAACAAAAACTTAAAATGTAACTTTATTTGTCCTCAGTAGCCTGTATTTAATTTGATATCACTTTTAAAATGACTTGTGGTATGTGGTGTTACCTTTATGTTACTATAATTTCAATTTTAGGAATGTTAGAAAAATAACTTAGTTGAAATCCTATGTGAAGAAACTGTTCTAGAGTTAAGATATTTTGTAGGAAACATTGGAAAAATGATTATTCTATTTATGGTAGAAAGGAGTTGAATAATTGAAAAGCTAAAATTCTTAGATTTTTACTTAATGAGAATTGAGCCTTTATTGAAAACCTTTTTTCGAACTAATACTTACACTTATAAAAAGTGAGGGAAAGTTTTGAGTTTTGGATTTTAGAGAGAGGATAGTGAAATTCAAAATTATTAAAGGCCTATCCAGATAGAGTAATCCTCACATAAAAAAAGTAAAAAAAAGGATTAAAAATGATCCCGAAAGAAAGAAAAAAAATGAAAAAAAGGGATTAAAAATGATCCCAAAAGAAAAAGAAAAAAAAAGAAAAGAAAAGAAAATAAGTGAGGAGAAGCTTGAGGAGAGTCTAATCAAAAATTGGTTTCACTTGAATCTTTTTAAATGAAAAGACTTAAAAATAATCCTAAGCTTATTTTTATTTCAAAAGGTATTGGTTAAATTGGTATAAATAAGGTGCTTAAATTCCATTTTTATACTTTCTATGAATCTTTAGATTGATAATTTTCAAAAACTTTGAAGTAAATCAAAAATCAAGATTCCTAAGTTGAATATGAGATATTCTTACACACTAGTCCTAAGTTAATTTGCTAGAATTTCATCTATGTTATACTATAACATTTTTGAAATGAAATTATAGGAAACTCTATTGAAACCCACAACCACAAGTCAACATATTTTATTTTTAAAGTTATAGTGTTACTTGAGGACAAGTAACAATTAAGTTTGAGGGATTTTGACCCACTGAAAAGATATATGTTTTTTGCTATATGATTTTACTCATTTTTTGTGATATTACACTTTAAAAGGAATGTATTTTGTATTTTTTTGTTTTAGGTACAAAAAATGACTTTTAGAGAAAAGGAAGCAAAAACGGTGCAATTTAGAGCAAAAACGAGCAAAAAATCAAATTTTGCCCTGACATATTTCGATAAGTCTTTCGATGCTTAATCTGATTTATGCTTCTTGCATATTTTTAAATGAGATTACACTTTAAAGAAAGTTTATTTTTATACTTATTTTGTAGGGCTATCTGTAAGGAACACAACGCAACTGAAATGGGGCGAATCAGAGTTAAAACGGAGCGAAACGGAGCAAAACGGTGGAGCTGCGCAGAGTCTACCCTCCGACGGCACCCTCGAGCTCACTGACGGCGCCCTCGAGCTCGCCGACGATGGGATTTTCCAAGAACACCAAAAAATGCCAAAAAAGCTCACCGACAGCGCCCTCGAACCCGCCGACAGTGCCCTGGACAACTATGGACCGACTTTTTGCGGTTTTAGGCCGAAAATCAACGTATTTGGACGCTTTTTCGAATGGGTGCTTAAGGGAACTCTTAGAAATTCGTCCATACTCTTTAAAATGGCAAATTTAGGTTTGAAAAGGTGGAGAAAAAAGAGAGGAATGCTTGGAAAAACTTGGAGAATGTTTAGGATTCTTAGATTAAGAGTAGAAATATAGATTTCTTCCCTTTTGGAGAGATTGGAGAGGAGATTTTAAGAGAATTTGTAAGGGATTGCACTAGCATTGCATGGATCGACAGGAGACTTCGTGGGAGAGATCTTCATCTTTCTTTCAAAGGGAAAAAGCTAAGTGTTGCTCTGCATTCTCTTATGCTTTCATAAACACTTACCTAGTGGATTTGCTTTGGTTAAATGAAGTTTCTTTTGTGTTTTCTTCGTGCTTTGTGATGTATCTCTTTTGCTCTTTCTTCTTCTTTGGAAATAGTGGCATGAGAAGATTATATCATTGTTTTCATTTTACTTTTCATTTGTAATGACTAGAATTCATGTGTATGATGTTGAGATACATGCTAGAAGAAGTTTTATATGTAAATGTCATGGTTTTTACTTGCACTTCATTTACATTGCAATTAAGGCCTGCTGCAATGTTAAAATTCTTTCTGAAAACATACAATCTGAGAGGGTTATGCTTTCTACAATTAAGTATGAACCACGTTCAAATTCCATGGTTGGTGAAGTTCATGGGGATTGAATGTAAATAAATAAGGAAATATAATTATTGAACGTAGAGTGGAGATTTTAGGGTGATGGACTAAAATCTCTAATTCGGTCCTATTGTTTGAGTAATGAAGCAAAGATGTTAGCCCTCAGGAGAGGGGAACGTGGGAGCTCCAAAGTGAGAGCCGATATCCTCCCAGCCTAGCCACGGATTCAGTAAACAAGCATAGGATTAGTCAATGTTCTTTATGCTTGGACCAAAGGGTAAAGAATATGATTGCTCCTATTTTGCACATACAATATTTAATGCATCTCATTCTTATACATTATCTATTTCATTACATAAGAATAGTAGTTTTTAGTATCTCAAAATTCTCCAAATCAATTCATCCAAAAAGGGTTATCTTTAGAATTTATATTTGCATTTAGTTATAGTTACTATCTTTACATTTAACAATTGTATTTAGGAATATTTGCTAGATAAAACATAATTTTAATCAACATTCCAACCTAAAGAGTAATTGTAGTATACTAGAATTTGACTAATGACATCTTACTTCACTTCCTCGTGGGATCGATACTGGGGTTTTTAAAAAAAGCTCTATATTACTTGAAGCGATACATATACTTGAGTTGATATAAGTGACTTTGTTACCAATTAATTGCACACATTTTCATCACGTGGAAAAGTCGCATCAAATTTTTGGCGCTATTGCTGGGGATTTAGATCTTCTAGTAGTGGTGTTAAATTCTTATATTTTTAAGTATATAAAAAGTCGCTATCGCATATGGCTTACGACTTATGACTTTCGGCTTATGACTTACGGCATTCAGCTTATGGGTTGTGGCAAATAGCTTACACCATAAAGTGTGGCAAATGTCTTACACCATAAAGCTTGTGGCAAACGGCTTACGGCTTAGAACTTACGGTTTATGGCTTATCGTAAACGGCTTACCACTTACAGCATAGGACCTACGACTAACGGCTTGTGGCTTGCGGCTTGCGGCTTACGGCTTATGGCTTGTGGCAAATGGCTTCCGACTTACAACTTATGGCTTACGGCTTATAGTTACAGCTTGTAACATACGGCATACGACATGCAGCTTAAGACTCAAAGCTTAAGGCTTATGACTTATCACTTCTTTATAACGGCTTAAGGCATATAACATACTGCTTACGATTTACAGTTTGTGACTTACGGCATACGGCTTATAGCTTACGTCTTACAGCTTTTGGTGTTCGGTTACGGTTTGTGGCATACGGTTACAGCTTGTTGCTTATGATTTACAACTTACGGCATAAGGCTTACGATTTATGGTTTACGACATATGTCTTATGACTTGTGGCGTTTGGCTTACGGCGTACGTCATATCGCGTACAACTTATGCCTTATGATATACGGCTTAAAACTTATGGCATACGCCATACGACTTAGAGGTTGTGTCTTACGGCTTATGAATTATGGCTTATGGCTTGTGGAAAATAGCTTACGACTTACAAAATACAACTTATGACTTTTGGCATACGATTTATGGCTTGTTGCATGTAGTTTACAGCTTACAGCAAACAGCTTGTGACATACAACTTATGTTTTACTGCTTGTGGCGTGAGGCTTACGTCTTACGACATACAACTTACGTCTTACGGGTTGCGGTATACGGCTTATGACTTTCGGCTTATGTCTTATATGTTACAAAATTTAGTTTATGGCATCTGGCAAACGGCTTATGTAATAAGACTTGTGGTAAACGGATTACAGCTTACGACTTACATCTTATAGCTTGTTACAAACTGCATACAACTTATAGTTAATGGCTTTTGGCTTTTGGCTTTTGGCTTTTGGCTTTTGGCTTATAGTATACTACTCGTGGCTTATAGTTTATGGCTTGTATGAAACGGCTTCTGACTTACGACATACGACATATGACTTACGGCTTGTGGCTTACTGCTTACGAATTATGCTTATGGCTTATGGCTTGTGAGAAACAGCTTACAGCTTATGGCATACGGCTTATGACTTATGAATTACGACTTGTAGCATAAGTTTTACGGCTTACGACTTATGCCTTACGGCTTACGGCTTACGGCTTATGGCTTATGATTTACGTCTTATGACTTACAACTTATGACTTACGACGTGGGGCATACATCTTATAGCTTACGATTTGTGCAATACAGCTTACGACTTACAGCTTAAGACTTACAGCTTGTGGCTTAAGTCTTATGGTTTACGGCTTATGGCTTACGGGTTATGGCATGTGGCACACCGCTTATGGCTTACGGCTTGTAGCATATTGCTTACGGTATATAGCTTGTGTCAAACAGCTTTCGGCTTACGGCGTACAGTGTGTGGCTTATGGAATATAGCTTATGGTATACGACTTATAGCAAATGGTTTATGGCATACGGCTTACTGCTTGTAGCATATGAGTTATGATTTACGGCTTACTACTTACAACTTGTCGTGAATGGCTTAAGACTTACGACATACAGCTTACGACTTGTGGCATACAGTTTACGGCTTGTGGCATATGATTTATGGCTTATGGCTTGCGGATTATGACTTACGGCTTACGGCATAAGGCTTACAGCTTGTGGCTTATGTCTTACAGCTTGTGGCAAACAACTTACGGCTTACAGCTTATGACTCACGGCTTACAGGATACGGCTTACGGCTTGCGTCATACAGCATATGACTTACGTCTTATAGCTTGTAACATATAGCTTATGGTATGCGGCTTATGGCGTAAGGCTTATGACTTATGGCGTACATCTTATGACTTATGGCATGTGGCTTACAGCTTACAACATACACTTACAGTTTAGAGCTTGTAACATACGGCTTAAGGCTTATAGCTTACGGCTAGTGGCTTACGGCATATGGCTTGCGGCTTACGGCTTATGACTTACAGTATATGACTTACGGCTTGCGACATATGATTTATGACTTGTAGCATATGATTTACAGCTTACGGCTAAAGTCTTACATCATATAGATTATGGTTTACTGCTTACAGCTTAAGGCTTACAGCTTTTGGCATGTGGGTTACGGCTTACTGCTTACGACATATGGCATACGACTTATGGCTTGTGGCATATGGCTTACGACTTGCGACATACACTATGTGACTTACAACTTGTGTCTTACGGCTTACGGCTTATGCAAGAAGGCTTATGGCTTAGAGAATACGGCTTATGTCTTGTTTCCTATGATTTATAGCTTGTGGCATGCGGTTTACAGTTTATGGCTTACGGCTTGTTGGATATGTCTTATAACTTATGGCTTATCACATACGGCTTATGACATATGACTTACGCCTTATAGGTTGCAGCTTACAGCTTATGGCTTACAGCTTACGACTTACGAATTACAGCTAACAACTTGTGGCATACGGCTTACTACATATTTCTTACGGCTTATGACTTACGGCATTCGGCTTATTTCTTGTGCCAAATGGCTTACACCATAAAGCTTGTGGCAAACAGCTTACGGCTTACGGCTTATGGCTTACAGCTTACGGCTTACGGCTTATGGCTTATGTCTTATCGTAAATGGCTTACCACTTACAGCATATGGCTTACGACTAATGGCTTTTGTCTTATGGCTTGTGGAAAATGGCTTCCAGCTTATGGCATACGGCTTACGGCTTATGTCTTATAGCTTAAGACTTATGCATATGACTTATCGCATATGGCTTATGGCAAATAGTTTACTTCTTGTAACATACGGTTTACAACTTATGACTTACAGAATATGGCTTATGGCATTGGGCTTACAGCTTACGGCTTATAGCTTATGGCTTATGACTAACAGCTTACGGTTGTGGCATACGGCTTATGGCTTACAGCTTACGACTTGTGGCACACAGCTTAGTGCTTACAGCTAACGGCTTGTGTCATACGAGTTACAGCACGCGACTTGTGCCATACAGCTTACGGCTTACTTTTTACAGCATACGGCTTATATCTTGTGGAATACGGTTTATGTTATACGCTTATGGCAAATTGTTTATGGCTTATGGAATGCGTTTTCCAGCTAGAGGCTTACGGTTTACGGCTTACAACTTGAGACATACGGCTTTTGTCTTGTGGAATATGGCTTATGAAATACAGCTTGTGGCAAGATATCACAGCTTACGACATATGGCTTACAGCTTGTGGCTTATGTCTCATATCATATGGCTTACAGCTTAATGCTTAAGGCGAACAACTTACGACTTACGACATACAACTTACAATTGTGGCATATGGTTTACGGCTTACGGCATGTGCCTTACGGCTTACGGCTTATGGCATGTGCCTTACGGCTTACGGCTTACAACATGTGCCTTACGGCTTACGGCTTATGACTTGTGGCTTACGGCTTACTCCTTACGGCATGTGGCAAATCACTTACTACTTGCGGCTTAAGGAATACAGCTTACGGTTAACAAATTGCCTCTTAATGGCTTTTGACATATCGCTTATGGCTTACGGCTTACGGCTTACGGCTTACGGCTTACAGCTTTAAAATTAAGTCTTACGGCTTACGGTTTACAGCCTACAACTTACGGCTTACGGCTTACGGCTTACAACTTGTGGCATATGGCTTACGACTTAAGGCATACAGCTTGTGGCATCCGACTTACGGCTTACGGCTTATGGCTTAGGGCTTATGGCACACCACTTATGGCATACAGCTTACTGCTTACGACTTGTAGCATACGCTTACAATATACAGCTTGTGGCAAATAGCTTAGAGCTTATGGCATGTCATGTACAGCTTACGGCGTGTAGCGTATAGCTTGTGGAATACAACTAACAGTGCACAGCTTATGGCACATGACTTACAGCATATGGCTTACGGCTTGTAACTTACGACTTACGGCTTACAACTTGTAGCAAACGACTTATGACTTACAACATACAGCTTACAACTTATGGCGTTGTCGGAATATTTTTAGGTTATGTGTTATATTTTGAAAAGGAATCTCCAAATAGAAATTGTGCGGCTAATTTTTTTTAGATTTTAAATTTAAATTAAATATATATATAGTTTAGAAAGTAGCATTTGATTTTGAAAATAATTTCAAGTTTAAAAAAAATTTAAGATATGAAATCAAACTGATCTCACATCTCAAATAGTTTATATAAACGAGCACCGCATCACAAACCGTGTATCTATCCCGAGGAATAGACACATTGCTTGATGATGAGGCTCGATTAAATAAAATAGAATATTTGTGACATCCATTTGGTCTGCGAACCAATTTTATAAGCCGACAAGTTCCCCTGCTTAATATAAAGGAATTAAGCAGGGTTTATATTACTCAGGTTCTTAAAGTTCCCTATAAGGGCAAGCCCTTATAGTTAATTACATCTTAAATGATGGGAATCATTTAAGAAAACTCTCGATAATGATCAGTAGTTTTGCTCTCAAGAATTTCAAAGTTTAAGGTTTCAAACAATTATATTTTAGAAATTTCAATAGCGAATAGATCAAATTTGGAACAGTTTGTTTCAGGAGTCCAAAGGCAGAGAAGTAGGGGATGTCACAGACCCGAAGTGAACTTCGGTGACTTCCCAACTGTCCTATTGTTTGGCTTCAATTTGAGAGAATTATTTAATGTTTCAATCCTGCCAATTTTAATTAATTAGGACTTATATTAGTATGACATAATCATACAAATAGCCTCAAAGATGTGAGGGTTTATGTCGTACCAAACAACTACCTCGGAGTCCTAAGACCAGTTAGGGCTTAATTTGCATAATATTATTATGTAAATGCCTAACAAAAAGTTGAGAATTTATGTTGCACTATGCAGACTATCTCGAAATCTTATGGCCTAATTATTTAATTCTAAGAAAGTTTTTGCAGAAGTAGACACAAGTTTTGCTGATGAAGATGGTCGTGCTGCCCACTGTGCTCCAAGCTCCTTGTTGTTGCAGAGGTTTAGTTTTAGAAAGTGGTAATCAAGAGATGAGAGAAGTGTTTTGATTTAGAAGGGTTGAAAATTGAGATGGCTTAATGTTTTAATTAAAACAAATCTTAAAGTTAATTAAGCAGAACCGATTAAGATCCCACGGTTTCGTCATCCCGACACCGCTATTTTCATCGGATTCACTTAGTCCAAATGAATTTGCTAAACCCAACTGAATGAGTTCCACACTTTCATTTAGACCGTGGGAAATCTCATTAGCAACACGTGGGTTACATCATCCGAGGGATTCCCGATCATCCAACGAGACGTTTTAATTTTAGTTGTAATTGCAATTTTTTTTTGTTGGTGATTAAATTTTGAGTTGTTTAAACATGTTGTGTTCGATCATTTTCATGCATTTATAAGTACGGGAAAGTAAGACACTTAATAAATTGCTAAATGTAAATTACAATAAACTTAAATGCATACATGGTGGGCATTCCCGTCATTTTCACCTGCACTTAAAACACATGTTAAGTCATTTATATAGTTGCAAGAAATACCTGGGTAAAGCTAAGGGAAGGATTTGGTTGTCTACCAAAGCCATAATCCTATTGTTTGTCAATTCCTATGACATCTAGGTTCTTTTGTTTTAGTTAAGGATGATTTTATTCATGAAGGAACAATGAAGTCTCACTGTTCTTTGGAACATCCCATCAAGTTAGAGAAGTGCTCGGAACTAAATTCTGAACATCTTCTTAAACATTTTAGGGATTACTTTAAGTTCAGTTAGTTTCATTGTGGTGATGAATCAATCACCCAAATTACTCTTGCTCGGTGAATTAGGATGTTTGATTATCCTTGTGAGTAAGGTGACATTTCATTTGATGTTTCATTTGAAAATTATAATAATGAAAGCCTTTAGGGGCAAGTTAGTTTATTAAGGGGTTTTAACCATTCTTAATTTAAAATTTGAGTTGATAATTTAAAGTGATTTAGTTTAGTTATAAAATTTTGATTACTCAGTTTAAGTTTGGAATAGTGTTCAAGTTGTTTTTTTTTTAATTCAATTAAGTTTTAGTGTTTTAGAAAGTTTTAACTTTTTAGGTTCATTTTGAATAATAATTTTTTTTTTAATTATAAGCTTGTGATCTTGAATTATTCCAGATTAACTTTAATGATTTAAATTTATTTTTAACTTAAGTTTCAAACAACTTTAGATTAATTTTAATATCTTAAAGTATTTCAATTTAGCTTTAACATCTTGAGTTTATTTTAATTTAAGTTTTAGACAATTTTAAAATTAATTTCTTTAATGTCTTTAAGATATTCAAAAATTGTTCTTTTCTTAAAATATTAATTTCAATCATCATTTTAGAGGTCCATTAATTGATATTCAAATAAAGTTTGATCAAATTATTGATTAAGGGTTCAATTAGAATTTTCTTATGTTACATCCCTTAATCTCAATCATTCAAGCTCTAATTAATCTTCCAAATCACATGTGATTTAATTAATGTTTCTCCTTTAATGTTTAAGGTGATTTAATGAGTTTCTATCATTTAAATTCTCTATGTTTCAATCATCCAAAATAAAGTTAGGATAAAAGATTTACCATTTCCCTTTATTAAGCCTAAATTTTAATTAAGGTTAAAATCCTTTAATTACCTTAATGCCCTCTTAAGTATATTCATCTCATAATTCATCAACTTAAGCTTAAATGAACTTGAAATCTTTATGTCACCTCATTCACATGTCAATTAAGACATTAGAGGAGAAAATGTAATTTTTTTAATTTTTAATTTAATTAATATAAAAATTTTAAGGAAAAATAAGAATTTTTCAATGAAAATTTCATATCATAATCAAGAGAAAGTTTCTATCCTTAGGAAAATTATGGGAGATTTCTATTGACCAGAGGATCACTTGGACCAATTTTGGTGATTTCTTGAAATATATGTTATTTATTATAATTATTTTAAGTTTTGGAGTATTAATTAATTATAAAATAAAATTAAAGTGAAAAAATGGGTTTTATATTTTTCTTAAATCCCTCTGATCCCAAGGGGCTCAGAAAAATAAATTTTGTATTTCTGATTTTTCATTAAATTTTTAGAATTATTTTAGTGAAAAGGTTGGAAAATCCATTTTTTATATTAAAAATTACATTAAGATTCTAAAATTCAAAATCTTTACTTAGAGACTTGGGAAAAATTTTTGGTTGGTTCGTAAGTGATTAGGAGACCAATTATGACATTTTTATGAATTTTAATATTTCTGTGATTTTTATAATTTTTTAATTATTAAAATGTTCAAAGATAGGTTAAAAATGAAGCTTTTTAGAAAAATCCTATTTTAATTTTCTTAGGCTCCTCTAATATCAGAGAGTCCCCAAAATTAATTTGGTGAATTTTTAAAAAGTATTTTGAGTTTTATGAATTTTTTAAGTTTAAATTTAACTATGGCATTCAGAAAATCCATTTAATGACTTAAAACATTTTTAATTAACTTCAAACTTTTTATTGGGGTTTTTACTACCCTACATGATAGTGGAGAATTGATTTCAAGTTATTTTGATTTTTCATTTGCCTTAATTAATTCAAAATTGATTTTATGTTAAGTGAACCATTAGGGTTATTTACAATGTTTTAATTCAAGAGATAATTTCCTTGAGTTCCTCTAGTCATAGGGAACCTACCATAATTTTCTTAGAATTTTCCAAAATGTATGCTATTTATTGGAATTAAAATACCAAAACAGGCATAAAAACTTGGAAAATAGATAACTTGCCATGGACATAGCCTCTGGCCTTGAAAAATTCAGTGAATGTTGCCAAGATGAGAGGCTACAAAAGCCCTATGGTCCTATGTCATGGTGAATTGTGTGTGTGAGTGGAGAATTAAAATACTCAAATCAGTATTAAAATCATTAAAAATTAAATACTCAACCAAATGACTTGATTTCTTTTCCACATTATTCTCCTCAGTTCACTGAGTAATCGGGTATTCTCATTTTAATTTTGTGATTTTTCTACACAAAGATATGAATTTTTAAAGTTATGGGCATTTAATTAAATCAAAAAATGGGTATTTTCCTACTTAACCACGTCGGCGCCATCTCAACCTACGGTGGGTCAAAGCTCCACGCGGCGCGCTCCTATTCAACGTCGCCATCTGACTCAACAGCCATGCAGCACGCGGTTCTGTTCCAAGCTCCTATCCGGCGCGATCCTGATACACACTCGATCCAACGGCGGCTAGTCATCGTCTACGACTGGTGCGTCCCGAGAGCTGTCCACCTTCCAGACCTAATATCTTGCTCATTTCTTAACCAAATCACATGGGATTTGATCCTATGTGCTCTTCTAGGCTAGAGCAACACATCTATACAGCTAATGCGCACTAAAATTGAATCAAATTAAATGGGGAATCGCTGGAAGCTCGGGAGCAAGAGAAATTTTCATACCTTGGTCTAAGAGGTGAAGCCTCTATTGGATGTGATCGGCACGTTCGTTGGAGCTGGAGGAGCCTATGGATGAAGCCTCTAGTCCTGGTGAATCGCCTAGGTATGACTTCGTCCAACTCCGATTTCGAGCTCTGACTGATAGAAGAAATGGCTGGCCTGGTGAGGGGGCTTTCACTGAGGAACTTCTTTTCTGCCTTTGGTGAAGGTTTGGGAAGAGTTAATTGCAGTTTGGTGGAGTTTCAAGGGTTGTCTTATTTTTTGGCCCGAGATTGAACTCAAAAATTGAGCTCAGCCAGTAGGGGTGAGGGCTGGAAAGCAGTGGAGCTGAGCTTCTCTTGGCTGGGAGGAGCTTTGGGAGCAATTGAGAGAGGTTTTGATGAAAAAAGTTTCAACACCTCTCTCATGGCCGAGAGAGGTGAGTTATATAGCCAGGACCATACAGCAGGGCTTGGGTTCAATTGAAGGGTGGATTCCACTGCTTAGGTGGAGGGTAGAGAAGCTCCAAGGTTTAATTTGGCTGAGGTGGCTAATTGGGTAAGTTTGGGTGAGTTTAGGTAGGTAGTGGCTCTCAGTTTTGACTCCCTTCGGTGACTATGCAGACTGGCAAGGACAGAGGAGCTGGCCCCAGGTCAGGTGAGTCAGGTGGCAGGGTTTAATGGTGATTAACTAGGTATGGGGGGATTTGGGATGAGGTAAAAGGGGATTTAACCATTTAAGGGAAGAGATCCCCTAAATCGGGGACCCTTGGTCCATGGCTCACTTAGTTTGGGCTAGGTGGATCTAGGGTGGTTCCTAGGTTCAAATGGTGGTTGTGGAAAGGTTGGTTTAGCCACATTTGGTTCAATTTGGTTTGGTTAGGTCATGGGTTCAATTTGGTCTACTTCGGTTTAGGTTAGGCTAACTTGAGCTTGGTTTTGATTTAGGTCCAAGTGTCTTGAGAAACATTGTAGAAATGACTGCCATGAAGAAATTTCATGAAGACATGGAGAGGTTTTGAGTTCAATTGATAGGTCAATTAGGTGGATTTTGGGATTTTGATTAATTTGGGCAAGGTTGGGTCAAGTTGGGTCCAAGTTGGGTTAAGGTGGGGATTATACCCAATTTAAAGTTTCAGATGGTCTAAGGGAATGTATTGAAGAGTTCCCAACATCAATTGGGAAGGAATTTTAGGATTAGGTCAATCAATTTGGTAGATTTAAAGCATGGATTCAATTTAGGTTTTAAAATGGATATTTTGGTTTTTCAAATGGATTTAGGTTAAGCTTAGACTCAAATTAGGACAATTGAAGGTTTCATGGGTTTCATGGGAATGTCATGGAAGGTTTAGGATTGAAATTTGGAAGGAAAAAGTTGACTCTAGGTTAATTGGGGGTTTTGGATTAATTAGGCAAAATTGGGGATTTTGGATTTCAAATGCAATTGAACTCAAATATGAATGAATTTAGACATGTATTTGGACTCGAATGGTATTAGGGATGTTGAATTAAAGTTTAGAATTAAAATTGGGCAAAATTGAGGTCAAATGGGTTGATTTGATTTGACATTGGGTCCATTTAGTTTAAAAATGGGTCAAATTGGGGGTTTTGATAAAACTGTGTCAAATTGACAAAATTGTCCTATGGTGTAGTTGAATAAAATGAAATTGGGAATATTTGGGATTTTTTAGAATTTTCTAGGAATTTTTTGAATTTTTAGATTTTTGGGCCAAAAATGGTATTTAGGGTATTAAGAGGCTATTTGGAGGGTATTGGGGTATTTTGGTGGATTTAAGAGGTGGGAATTGTTTCAAAATGATTTTTTGGATTTTTGGGAATTTAGGGTAATTTTGGAGAGTTTTGTGGTTGTAGGGGTATTTTGGGTTGTTTTTGGTAAGCTTGAGGACCCAATGTCAAAACCAGAAATTTTAGCAAAAATAAAATTTAGTTATGGTAGAGGGAGTGAAGATGCTTAAAGTGAGCCATAGACCAAGAAATTTCCATTTTGAACATCTCAAAGGTTGTTCTTAACCCTCTTAGCCAAGGGCCAGGGGTTTAGACTTAGCCACATGAGTGCTCTAATGAACCGGGAGTCAATATTGGGAAGGGATGGTTTAGGGTTTAGGATGGGTGTGAGAGTGCAGTGTGTGTGCCAGCCAGACCTCACCAAGACCAGACCACCCAGGGCAACCCTACGGCTTGAACTTCCTATAGGAATTCATCTTTGTTTTCCTGCACATTGGTCCCAACCTTCCAAATGACTTGGAGGTTGATGACATCTATGTAGGATTGCAAAGAGAACTAAGATTTGGTTTGAATTTCTCAAAGGTGGGTTCCATCTCTAGTTTTCTAGGATAGTCAAGGAGAAGTCTTGTGGCTAGATCCTAAGCACTGAGAGGAAAGAAAAGACCTCACCAAAAATGAGGTCAAAAGGCGTACGGTTTACAGATTGTGGCATACTATTTACGGCATAATGATTATGGCTTACGACTTACGCCATATGGCTTACACTTTGTGGCTTACATCTTACGGCTTGTGATAAATAACTTACAGCTTATGGCTTACGGGATATGGCTTACGGTTTACGACATACAGCTTACGACTTACGTCTTACAGCTTGTGACATACGGCTTATGTCTTACGGCTTACGGCTTATGGCGTACGGCTTCCAACTTACGGCTTGTGGCTTACGGCTTACGGCTTACGGTTTAGAGCTTGTAACATATGGCTTAGAGCTTATAGCTTACGGCTTATGGCTTAAGGCTAACGGTTTATGGCTTCTGGCAAACGCCTTAAGGCTTACATCAAACTACTTACAACTTATGGTTTACGACTCAAGGCATATGGCTTGTGGCTTAAGGCATATGGCTTGTGTCTTACGGCTTATGGCTTACGGTATACGACTTACGGCTTGTGACATATAATTTATGACGTGTAGCATATGATTTACAGCTTATGCCTTAAGTCTTACGTCATATATGTTACGGTTTACTGCTTACGGCTTAGTGGTTATGGCTTATGGCATATAGCTTACAACTTACTACTTACGACATATGGCATACGACTTACGACTTGTGGCTTATGGCTTACGACTTGCAGTATACTCCTTACGGCTTATAGCTTGGGCTTACGGCTTACGGCTTGTGGAAAGTGGCTTACAGCCTACAACATATGGCCTATGGCTTGTGTCCTACTATTTATGGCTTGTGTCATGTAGTTTCTAGTTTGCAACTTATGGCTTGGTGGATATGTCTTACAACTTATGGCTTATGGCAAACAGCTTACGGCCTACTTTTTATGGCATACGACTTACAGCTTACAGGTTGCGACTTACTGCTTATGGCTTATAGCATACGACTTACGGCTTACGATTTACGGCATACGGCTTACGACTTATGACTTACGGCTTATGACTTACGATATTCGGCTTATGCCTTATGGTAAATGGCTTACACTATACAGCTTGTGGCAAACAGCTTACGGCTTACAGCTTACAGCTTACGACTTATGGTTTATGCCTTATCGCAAATGGCTTACTACTTACTACAAACCACTTACGACTAACGGCTTGTAGCTTATGACTCATAGATTACGACTTATGGCTTGTGGCAAATGGCTTCCAGCTTACGGCATACGACTTATGACTTGTGTCTTACGGCTTAAGACTTATGCTTTTGGCTTATCGCATATGACTTGTGGCATATAGTTTACGGCTTGTAGGATACTATTTTCGACTTAAAACTTACAGTATATAGTTTACAGCATTTGGCTCATGGCTTATGTATTATGGCTTACGGCTTACGTCTTGTGGCATACAACTTACGGCTTACGTCTTACGGCTTGTGGCATACTGCTTACGGCTTATAGCTTGTGTCATATGGCTTACGGCTTATAGCTTGTGGCATAGAGCTTATCGCTTACGACGTATGACACACAGCTTACGGCTTATGATTCGGGTTACGTCATATGGCTTGTGTCATATGGCGTACAATTTACGACTTACGGCATGTCACATACGGCTTAAAACTTACGGCATACGGTTTACGGCTTATAAAATATGTTTTATGGTATACGGCTAATAACAAAAGGCTCACAGCTTACGGCATACATTTTATGGCTAGTAGCTTGCGACTTACGGCTTACTGCTTGAGCATACAGCTTACGGCTTGTGGAAAAGAGCTTACGGCATAGGGCTTACAACTTATGTCTTATGTCTAACGGAGTACGGCTTTCAGATTACGGCTTGGGGTGAACGGCTTAAGACTTGCGACATAAGATTTACAGCTAGGGCTATCAAAAAAGCTCGTTGTTCGCGAACAGTTCTTGTTCAGTTCGCCAAAAATTTCGTGTTTGATTCGTTCGATAAGCAAACGAGACGAACAAGAACATTTTTTTTCGTTCGGTTTGTTAAACAAACCAAACACGAACAGTGATGTGTTTGTTCATGTTCGGTTAGTTATTGTTCGAAATATAAAATAATTTAAAATAATTATATATAAAAAATTTATGATATTTTAAAAATAATTATATATCATAAAAATTTATCATATTTTAAATAATTAAACTTCTATAAATTTTAATATATGATAAATTATTAATAACAATAACAATATTATAGTATTAATTATATTAATATAAATATTATAATAAAATAATTAATATACTATACCATATATTAAAATAAAACCCTAATCAAAACCCTAAACGCCTTATTCGGTTTGCTTTATTTTGAAGAAGTATGGGTTACCCGATGTGTACGGAATACCTGATCAATTTGCTTCATTTTGAGAAAGTATCCTATCAAAGCTAGGACTGTCAAAAAAGCTCATTGTTCGTGAACAGTTAGTATTCGGTTCGCCAGGAAGTTCATGTTTGTTCGATAAGCAATCGAACCAAACACGAACAGTGATGTGTTCGAACATTTTAAACACGAACACTAGCTCTGTTCGTTCGTGTTCGGTTCATTTACACCCCTACTTACAGCTTGTAGCATATGGTTTTAGGCTTGTGGCATGCAATTTATGGCTTACGCCAGATGGCTTACAACATCCGGCTTATGCCTTACTGCATGTGGCAAATCACTTAAGGCTTACATCTTACACCTTACGCCATACAGCTTAGGGCTTAAGAATTATAGCTTCTAACATATGGCATACAACATACGGCTCAAGACTTACGGCTTACGGCTTATGTCTTACAGCTTATGGCTTGTGGCTTACGGCTTATGGTTACAGCTTGTAACATATGACATACGATATATAGCTTAAGACTCACAGCTTACGGTTTATGGCTTCACTTCTGTATAACGTCTTAAGGCATACAACATATTGCTTACGACTTACAGTTTGTGACTTACAGAATAAGGTTTTAAGGCTTACGGCTTACAGCTTTTGGTGTTCAGCTTACGGTTTTTGGCATACGGTTTATAGCTTGTTGCATAAGATTTACAGCTTACGGCAGACGGCTTACGATTTATGGCTTACGACATACGGCTTATAGCTTGTGGGGTATGGCTTACGACATATGTCATATGGCATACAACTTATGGCTTACGATATACGGCTTACAACTTGCGACATATGTCATACAACTTAGAGGTTGTGTCTTACGGCTTACGACTTATGGCTTATCGCTCGTGGAAAATTATTTACAACTTACAGCATACAACTTATGAATTTTGGCATACGATTTACGGCTTGTGGCGTGTAGTTTACAGCTTACGACAAACAGCTTGTGGCATACGATTTAAGATTTACTGCTTGTGGCATACAGCTTACGTCTAACGGCGTACAGCTTATAGTTTACAGCTTACGGGTTGCGACATACTGATTATGGCTTACAGCTTTTAGCTTAAGGCCTGTGGCGGCTTATGACTTACGGCTTATGGCTTATGACATTCAGCTTATGGCTTGTGATAAACGGCTTATGTCATACGACTTATGGAAAACAAATTACGGCTTACGACTTACGGCTTATGGCTTATTACAAACTGCTTACAACTTACGGCTAACGGCTTGTGGCTTTTTGCTTATGGCTTTTACCTTGTGTCTTATAGTATACGACTTGTGGCTTACAGCTCATGGCTTCTGCAAAATGGCTTCCAACTTACGGCATACGACATACGGCTTACGGTTTAAGAATTATGCTTACAGCTTATGGCTTGTGAGAAACAGCTTACAGCTTATGGCATATGAATTATGACATATGGATTACGGCTTATAACATAAGGTTTACGGCTTACGACTTATGGCTTACGACTTACGGCTTATGGCTTATGGCTTATGATTTACTTCTTATGACTTACAGCTTACGACTTACGACTTGAGGCATACAGCTTACAGCTTACGACTTGTGCAATATGGCTTTCGGCTTACGGCTTAAGACTTACAGCTTGTGGCATAAGGATTTTGGCTTAATACTTATAGCTTATTGTTTATGGCATGTGGCATTAGGCTTACAGCTTACGGCATATGGCTTATGATTTATGACAAGAGGCACACTGCTTACAGCTTACAGCATAAGGCTTACTGCTTGTAGCTTATGAGTTATGGATTATGGCTTACAACTTATGGCTTGTAATGAAAGACTTAAGTCTTATGACATACGGCTTACGACTTATGGCATACAATTTACAGCTTATGACATACGATTTACAACTTATGACTTACGGCATACGGCTTATAGCTTGTGGCTTACGTCTTATGGCTTGTGGCGAACAACTTACAGCTTACAGCTTACGAGATACAGCTTACGGCTTGCGTCATACAGCTTACAATTTACGTCTTATAACTTGTGACATATAGCTTATTGTTTACGGCTTATGGCGTACGGCTTACCGCTTATGGAGTAAGGCTTACCGCTTATGACGTAAGGCTTACGACTTACGACATACACTGATGGTTTAGAGCTTGTAACATACGGCTTAGGGCTTATAGCTTACAGCTTACGGCTTATAGTTAACGGCTTATGGCTTTTGGAAAATGGCTTAAGGCATACAGCAAAGTGCTTACGACTTATGGTTTGTGTCTTACGGCATATGGCTTGTGGCTTTCGGCATATGGCTTGTGGCTTACGGCTTATGGCTTACGGTATATGACATATGGCTTGAGACATATGATTTATGAATTGTAACTAATGATATACAGTTTACACCTTAAGGCTTACATCATATAGATTACGGTTTATTGCTTACGGCTTAGGGCTTACAACTTTTGGTATATGGCTTACGGCTTACTGTTTACGACATATGGCATACGACTTAGGCTTGTGAAATATGGCATACGACTAATTACATATGTTATGTGGCATACAACATACAACTTGTGGCATTTGGCTTGTGGCATACGACTTACGGCTTATGACTTACAGCATAAGGCTTACGAATTAAGGCTTATGAGTTGTGGCTTGCTACTTATGGCTTACAGCTTAAGGCTTACGGCTTACGGCTTATGGCATACAACTTACGACTTATCACTTACTACATTCAACTTATGGCTTGTGGCAAATGTCTTATGTCATACAGCTTGTGGCAAATGGCTTCTGTCTTACGACTTGTGGCAATTGGATTACGAATTGTGACTTACGGCTTATGGTTTGTTGCAAACGGCTTGAAGTTTTTGGCTTGTGGCTTATAGTATACAACTTGTGGCTTACAGCTTATGGCTTGTAGGAAACAGCTTCCGACTTACTACATACGACATACGGCTTACGACTTGTGGCTTGTGGCTTACAACATATGCTTACAGCTTATGGCTTGTGGGAAACAGCTTACAGCTTATGGCATACTGCTTACGACATATGGTTTACGACTTGTAGCATTTGGTTTGCAGCTTACAACTTAAGGCTTACGGCAGACGGCTTAAGACTTATGGCTTACATTTTATGACTTACGGCTTACGGCTAACGACTTGGGGCATAAAGCTTATGGCTTAAGGCTTATGGCTTATGGCATACGACTTACGGCTTATGGTTTACGGCTTATGGCTTACGACTTTCGGCTTTCGGCATGTGGCACACCGCTTTCGGCTTACGACAAACTACTTAGGGCTTGTAGCTTATGGCTTACAGCATACAGCTTGTGGCAAACAGCTTATGGCTGATGGCGTGTCACGTACGGCTTTTAGCATACGGCGTATGGCTTATTGAATACAGTTTAGAGCATACGACTTATGGCAAATGGCTTACAGCATACGGCTTATAGCTTACGGTTTACGGCTTACAGCTTACATCTTGTTTCGAATGGCTTACGAATTATGACATACGGCTTATGACTTTTGGCATAATATTTATGACCTAAGGCATACGATTTACAGCTTACAACTTACGGCATACGGCTTGTGGCTTGTGGCTTACTTCTTACGGCTTGTGGTAAACAACTTACGGCTTACGGCTTACGGGATACGGCTTACGGCTTACAGCATACAGCTTACGACTTACGTGTTACAGCTTGTGACATATGGCTTATGGATTACGGCTTATGGCTTATGGTTTACGGCTTATGGCGTACGGCTTACAACTTACGGCTTACGATTTAGAGCTTGTAACATTTGGCTTAGGGCTTATAGCTTACAGTTAATGTCTTATGGCTTCTGGCAAATAGCTTAAGGCTTACAACAAACTACTTGTGACTTATGTTTTGTGGCTTGCGGCATATGGCTTATGGTTTAAGGAATATGGCTTGTGACTTATGGCTTATAGCTTACGGTATACGACTTATGGCTTGCGACATATGGTTTTTGACTTGTAGCATACAATTTACAGCTTATGCCTTAAAGCTTACGTCATATAGATTACAGTTTACAACTTACGGCTTAAGGCTTATAGCTTGTGGCATACGGCTTACAGCTTACGTCATATGGCATATGACTTACAGCTTATGGCATATGGCTTACGTCTTGCGACATACACCTAAGCCGTAAGCAGTAAACTGTAATCTATATGACGCAAGCCTTAAGGCGTAAGGTGTAAATCGTATGCTAACGGCTTGCGACATATGTCATATGGCTTGTTTTTTACAGCTTACAGCTGTGAAAATTGGCTTACGGATTACAACATACGGCTTACGACTTGTATCATAAAATTTTTTGCTTGTGGCATGTAGTTTTTGCTTTACAGCTTATAGCTTGGTGGATATGGCTTCAACTATGGCGTGTTGCATGCAACTTATGGCACACGACTTGCGACTTACCGGTTGCGACTTAATGCTTATGTCTTACAGCTTACGCTTCGGCTTATGACTTACGGCTTACAGCTTGTGGCATACGGTTTATTACTTATGACTTATGGCTTATGACATACGACATTATGCTAAATTCTTGTGGCAAATGGCTTACACCTTACAGCTTGTGGAAAACAGTATACGACTTATGGCTTACAACTTACAGCTTACGTCTTACGGCTTATCGCGAACGGCTTACCACTTACAGCATACAGCTTACGACTAATGGTTTGTGGCTTATGTCTTGTGAATTACATCTTATGACTTGTGGCAAATGGCTTCCAGCTTACGGCTTTTGTCTTACGGCTTAGGACTTATGCTTATGGCTTATCGCATATGGTTTATGGCATATGGTTTACGACTTGTAGCATACGGTTTATTACTTACGACTTATGGTATACGTTTTACGGCAATGAGCTTATGGCTTATGGCTTATAGCTTACATCTTATGATTAACGGCTGCGGCTTGTGGCAAACGGCTTAAGGCTTGTTGCATACGGCTTACGACTTACGGCTTACGGTTTTTGCATACGGCTTGCGGCTTTCAGCTTGTGACTTGTGGCACACAACTTACGGCTTACGGTGGCTTATGGTTTACGACTGATGACTAACGACATGTGTCTTGTGGCATGCGGCATGCGGCATGCGGCTCACGGCTTGTTGCATACGGCTTACAACTTATGACTTACGGTGGTGGCATGCGGCTTACGGCTTATAGCTTATGACTTGTGGTACAAGTTACGGCACACGACTTGTGTCATACGGCTTACGACTTACAACTTATAGTATTTCACATACGGCTTGCAGCTTACGGCGTACGACTTACGGGTTGTGGAATATGGTTTATGCTATACGGCTTGTGGCAAACGGCTTATGGCTTATGGCATACATTTTACAACTAGTGGCTTACGGCTTATGGCTTACGGCTTGAGACATAAGGCTTTCGACTTGTTGAATACGGCTTATGACATACAACTTGTGGCAAGAGCTTACGGCTTACTAGATACCACTTACAACTTGTGGCTTATGACTTACGACACACTGGTTACAGCTTACAATTTGGGGAGAACGGCTTACAACTTACGACATACGACTTACAGTTGTGGCATATGGTTTACGGCTTGTGGAATACGGTTTACGGCTTACGGCATGTGGTTTACGACTTACGGCTTACGGCTTATGGCATATGCCTTACGGTATGTGGTAAACCACTTACGGCTTATGGCTTACGCCTTACGGCTAACGAATTACGTCTTACAACTTTGAACATATGGCTTATGGCTTACGGCTTACGGCTTACGGCTTACGGCTTACGGCTTACGGCTTACGGCTTACGGCTTACGGCTTATGGCTTATGGCTTATGGCTTATGGCTTACGGCTTATGGTTACGGCTTACGGCTTACGTCTTACGTCTTACATCTTACAGCTCACAGTTTACCGTTTACGCCTTTTGGCTTATGGCTTACAATTACAGCTTGTGACATACAGCATAAGACATACAACTTAGAAATCAGAGCTTACGGCTTATGGTTTCTGGCTTCTAGATAACGTCTTAAGGCTTACAATAAACTGCTTACGACTTACGGTTTGTGGCTTACTACATATGACTTGAGGTATACGACATACGGCATACGGCTTACGGCATAAGGCTTATGGCTTACGACTTATGTCTTATGGTGTACGGCTTATGCCTTGTGACATACGATCTATGGTTACTGCGTATGATTTATAGCTTAAAGCATACGGTTTACGATTTATGGCTTACGACATATGGTTTATGGCTTGTGACGTACGGCGTACGACTTGTGGCATATGGCATACAACTTATGGCTTATAGCTTGCGACATACGTCATACGGCTTAGAGGTTGTGTCTTACGGCTTATGATTTATGGCTTATGGCTTGCAAAAAATGGCTTATGGCTTACATCATACAGCTTATGGCATTTGGCTTACGTCTTACAACATACTACTTGTGGCATACGATTTACATCTTACGGCTTGTGGCATACAGCTTACGTCTTACAGCATACCTCTTATGGCTTACGGCTTACAGCTTACTGCTTATGGCTTACAGCTTACGGCTTACGGCTTGTGGCATACGGCTTACGACTAATGACTTACGACCTATGGCTTACAACATTCGGCTTATGGCTTGTGGCAAACGGCTTATGTCATACAGCTTGTGACAAACGGATTACGGCTTACGAATTATGGCTTAGGGATTGTTGCAAATGGTTCGTTACTTTTGGCTTGTGGCTTACAGTATACGACTTGTGGCTTACAGCTTATGGCTTGTGGGAAAAGGCTTCTGACTTACTGCATACGACATACAACTTATGGCTTATGGCTTACAAATTACAAATTATGTTTACGGCTTATGGCTTGGGGGAAACAGCTTATAGCTTATGAAATAAGGCTTACGACGTATGGTTTACAGTTTGTAACTTACGGTTTACAGCTTACGGCTTACGACTTATGGCTTACGGCTTATGGCTTACATTTTATGGCTTACGGCTTACGGTTTACGACTTGTGGCATATGGCTTAATCCATAAGGCTTACGGCTTATGGAAAACAGTATAAGACTTACGGCTTATGGCATGTGGCACACTGCTTATCGCATACGGCCTATTGTTTACGACTTGTAGCTTATGGCTTACAGCATATAGCTTGTGGCAAACAGCTTATGGCTTATGGCATGTCACGTGCGGCTTACGGCGTACGGCATATGGCTTATGGAATACAGTTTACGTTATACGGCATACGGCTTAAGGCTTACGGCTTACGGCATATTGCTTGTGGCTTAAGAATATGGCTCGTGACTTACGGCTTATGGCTTACGGCTTATGGCTTATGGTATACGACTTATGGTTTTCGACGTATGATTTTTTACTTGTAGCATACAATGTACAGCTTACGCCTTAAGTCTTACATCATGTAAATTAAAGTTTACTGCTTACGGTTTAAAGCTTAAAGCTTGTGGCATGCAGCTTACGACATATGGCATATGACTTACGGCTTGTGGCACAACATATGTCATACGACATACGGCTTGTGTCTTAAGGCTTACAGCTTGTGGAAAGTGGCTTACTGCTTACAGTACACGGCTTATGACTACTGTCATATTATTTGTCTTGTGGCCTATGGTTTACGGGGCTTTCGACTTGGTGGATATGGCTTACATCTTATGGCTTGTGGCATACGACTTACGTCCTATGTCTTACGGCATACGACTTACGGCTTAAGGGTTGCGGCTTACTGCTTATGGCTTACGACTTACGGCTTACGACTTATGACTTAAGGCTTGTGGCATACGACTTACAATTTATGACTTATAGTTTATGGCTTACAGCATTCGGCTTATGGCTTGTGACAAATGACTTACACCATACAGCTTGTGATAAACGGCTTACGGCTTACAGCTTACAGCTTACGACTTACAGCTTACGGCTTACGACTTATGGCTGATAGCTGATCACAAATGGCTTACCAATTATGGCATACAACTTACGACAAAAGGCCTGTCGCTTATGGCTTGAGGAATATGACTTATGGTTTGTGGCAAATGGCTTCTGGCTTACAACATATGGCTTACAGATTACGGCTTGTGGATTACATCTTAGGACTTTTGTTTATGGCTTATCACATATGGCTCATATGGTTTACGGCTTGTCACATACAGTTTACGACTTTGACTAACGACTTACGGCATACGGCTTACGACATTCGGCTTACATCTTATGGCTTACTACTTATGACTAACGGCATATAGCATGCGGCATACGACATACAGCTTACGGCTTGTGGCATACGACTTACAGCTTACAGCTAATGGCTTGTGGCTTTTAACTTGCAGCTTACAGTATACAACTTGTGGCTTACAACTTATGGCTTGTGGGAAACGGCTTTCGCTTATGGCATACGACATAAGGCTTACGGATTGTGGCTTACGGCTTATGGCTTAAGAATTATGCTTACGGCTTATCGCATACGATTTACAACAAATAGTTGATGGCTTGTAGCATATAGTTTACGGTTTATGGCTTACGACTTACGGCAGATGGCTTACGGCTTATGGTTTTTGGCTTACATCTTATGACTTACGGCTTACGGCATACTATTTAGGGCATACAATTTACGACTTACTGCCAATGACTTGTGGCATATGACTTACGGCTTAAAGCTTATGGTTTATGGCATACGGCTTACGGCTTATGGCATGTGGCACATCGCTTACTGCTTACAGCTTGTAACATATGCCTTATGCCATACAGCTTGTGGCAAACAACATATGGCTTATGGCATGTCACGTACGGCATACAGCATACCTCATACTTCATATGGCTTGTGGAATACAGCTAACGGTATATAGCTTATGGCAAATGGCTTATGGCATACGGCTTACAGCTTATGGCTTGTGGTTTACGACTTACAGCTTACAGCGTATGGCTTATGGCTTACGACTTACTACTTACGGCATATGGTTTACGGTTTATGGCATACGGATTACAGCTTGTGGCATACGATTTACGACTATGGCTTACGACTTACAACTTATGGCATACAGCTTAAGGCTTGTGGCATACGATTTACGGCTATGGCTTACGACTTATGGCTTATGGCTTACACCTTATGCCTTACGGCTTACATATTACTACTTAAGATTTGTTTCTTATGGCATATGTCTAGTGGCTTCAGGAATATGGCTTATTGCTTACGGTATATGATGCGATGCAACTTTTAATATGCTTTAAAATACAAGAATTTGATACCTCTTTTTAGAAAATTTAATTTCTGGTAAACGGCTTCAAAAACTTGATGTGCGAGGTTTACTTTTATAATTTTATATTTAAATTTTATCGTAAAAATCACAGTTTTAAACGCAAGTATACCTATCATTCAAGTAATACAGGGCTCTAGTGAAGTCCTGGTTATCGATCCCACAGGGATATTGAAAAAAGGTAAGAGAAACAATATAATTTTGATAGAAATATATAAATACTCTTATATATATATATATATATATATATATATATATATTCAAATTTAATTAACTAATAAATTTTACTAAAGGAAAGTAAACAATAAGCAGAAAAGAAAAGTAAGCAGTAATTAAAATTCAATGCAATTATAAAAACGAATTTCTCCTTTTTCAACTAATCCAAGAATTATAGATTAATTATCTTTTGTAGGTAATTAAGATTAAGGTATTGTGTCAAATAGAAGCATTCATATTCTTTACTCTTTGGTCCAAGTGCAAAGAACATTGACTAATCTATAGAATAGGCTTCGGATGTGTTATTAGTTGAATGGGTTAATCTTGGCTCACACTACTAGATGTCCAATGATGGCTATCTTCGGCCCTATCAGTGACCCATCACCTTTCTATAAACCAAATTATTAGAATTTAGTCTGTCACTCTAAAAACTAATTAATTTTACACCTATTAAATATTATCTTCTTATTTATTTGCACTTCACTTTAAATAATCCACGTATAGCCTGCGATTACCTAAAGATTTATGTGATATCTACTGGTTAGGAATTTATCTCCGGATAGGTCTCAAAATGAAAGAAGAAAGATAACTAACTACTCAGAAATCATTAAAATAACACAACAAAACATATTTATAAAACATTGAACCAAAGTACAAATACTTATCTGAAGTGTTCCTTTAAGAGATTTGCTGACTTCTACTGACTCCAAAGCAATGATGAAAGACTCCAACAGCAATAACACACAATAAACACTTAAAATAAACTCTCAATATACAAAATAAATTGGCACCCTAAGTATGGAAGAAAACAAATAAAACTAAAGATGAGAGAGAAGATGGTAAAATACTAAAAGGGGGGGTTTTTATATTAGGGGTACCATTTTTTTGTAGAATGGTCCTCTATTTATAGAGCTCTGAATTTGACCAGGGGTTGCTTAAGGCACCTCTTCAAAATTCGTCCAAATTCAATGTATCTTCTAGAAGGTAACTATCGCGCCTAGGCGCCGGGATCTAGCGCCTAGACGCCGGACTCCTTGACCAAATCGTTTGCACCTCTTCACTTTGGGTCGCACCTCTTCGCGATCCAGACCGTTTCCTGGTGTCCAAATACATTGTATCACATGCCCTATATATTAGGAGTAACTTCCAGTCTTCTAGAAGCTCCAATAACCGCTTAATACCGTCAAAATAACTGCCCAAAGTCATCAAAAAAACTTAACAGTGTCTGTATCGAACTGGCGCTTAGGCGCCGGACTCTGGCGCCAGGCCAATAATTCCAAAATTTGCTCCATAAGCTCCATTTTTGCTCCTTTTTTCTCCTTATTCCTTCTTTTTCTTCATTGGACTCTTTTTTTATCATCTACATCCAAAAACATGAAAATACCTTTCATTAAAGCATAATATCCTTAAGAATTGAATAATAAATAAGGCCAAAAAATGGGTATTTTTTAGGTAGATCGGTATACGACTTATGGCTTGCGACATATGATTTATGACTTGTAGCATACGATTTTCAGCTTACGTCATAAGGCTTACGTCATATAGATTACGGTTTACGGCATACGACATAATGCTTATGGCTTATGGCTTGCGGCCTATGGTGTACGCGTTACGGCTTGTGACATAGGATTTACGGCTTTTTACATATGATTTACAACTTATGGCATACGGCTTACTGTTTATGGCTTACAGCATATGGCTTATGGTTTGTGGCGTACGGCTTACGGCATATGGCATACAACTTATGGCTTATGACATACGGCTTATAGCTTACGACATACGCAATGCGGCTTAGGGTTTGTGTCTTATGACTTACGGTTTATGGCTTATTACATGTGAAAAATGACTTACGGCTTACAGCTTATGACATTTGGCATATGATTTTTGGCTTGTGGCATGCAATTTACATCATACGACATACGGCTTGTGGCATACGGCTTACGTCCTATAGCTTGTGTCATACAGCTTATGTCTTACAGCATATGACTTACGGCTTACGGCTTGTGGCTTACTGCTTAAGGCTTACATCTTACGGCTTATGGCTTGTGGAATACGGCTTACAACTTATGACTTATGGCTTATGGCTTACAACCTTTAGCTTATGATTATGGAAAACATATTACGTCATATGACTTGTAGCAAACGAATTACGGCTTATGCCTCATGGCTTATGGCTTGTTGAGAACGGCTTACAAATTATGGCTAACGGCTTGTGGCTTTTAACTTGGCTTACAGCTTATGGCTTGTGGGAAACGACTTTCACATTTTGCATACAACATGCGGCTTACGGCTTGTGGCTTACGGCTTACAGCTTAAGAATTATGTGTACGGCTTGTGGCATATGACTTACGACAAATGGTTTACGGCTTGTAGCATACGGTTTACGGTTTACGTTTTACGGCATACGACCTACGGAAAACGGCTTACTGCTTATGGTTTATGGCTTATGTCTTATGACTTACAGCTTACGGCATACGACTTGGGGCATACAATTTACGGCTTACGGCCTACGACTTGTGGCATATGACTTACGGCTTAAGGCTTACAGTTTGTGGTATACAGCTTACGTCTTACGGCTTATGGAACACGGCACATCGCTTACGGCTTACAGCTTGTAACATATGGCTTACGCCATACAGCTTATGGCAACCAGCATATGGTTTAAGGCATGTCACGTACGACGTACGGCATACCGCATATGGCATACCTCGTACGTCATGTGGAATACAGCTTACGATATATAGCTTATGGAAAATGTCTTACGCATATGACTTACGACTTGTGGCTTACGACTTACGGCTTAAAGCGTACGACTTATGGTGAACGACTTACTACTTACAACATATGGTTTACGGCATATGGCATACGGTTTATAGCTTGTGTCATACGATTTACAGCTATGGCTTGTATTGTATAATAAAATCAAAATACAGTTATCTGAAATTGAGTTATATTACAGAAAATCAAGTTAATAATTTTGAAAATATTTTTAAATGAGAACAATTAATAGTTAATTCTTTCCCTCCCCCAACTTAGATTTTTGAATATCAATACAATTTATATGGGATGAAAGAAAAAATATAAACATATAACTCATACCTCAGTATGTTGGTCTTTTCGTTTCTTTGAGTTTAAGCAGGTTTTTCTCCATAAAGTAGAGCAGTAGGTCTGTAATAATTAGAAGCATTTCTATACACAAAAATCGGTTAGAAATTTATAATAGAAGAAGTTCAAAAACATGAAACTAAACTATGCATACAACATTAACATCCAACTGTTACTATCACAACTTAAACTAGCAAACCAAAAACATGAAAACTCTACTATATCATCACATACATCACCTTCTTAATAGAATTTCAACTTATTTAGTTAACTATTTTGTTGTGTACTGATTTCGATTGTATGCGTAAATTTGGTTCTAAAAATCTTATAGCCTACGATTCGAAATTAGAATGCACTGTTAGGAGAATTAGAAAACTCAGAAAAGAACCTAAAAATTCTGAAACAATGGAAATCAACGTAAACAACCAAAGAATAGAAAATGAACATCAATCTAGACCATTAAGAGATTACGCTAACCCTACATTAGATGAAATTCACTTAACTATCCAAAATCCTGATGTAGCCGCTAATTCATTTGAGCTTAAACCTGCAATTATCCAAATGGTACAAAACAATCAATTTGGTGGAACTTCAAATAAAGATCCTAATTTACATCTTGCAAGTTTCTTAGAACTTTGTGCTACTTTTAAGTACGACAGAGTGTCTGATGATGTTGTCAGACTTAGACTCTTTCCTTTTTCGCTAAGGGATAAGGCTAAGGCTTGGTTAAATTCATTAGCACCTGGATCTATTAGAACTTGGGGAGAACTTTCACTAAAATTCTTATCAAAATATTTTCCACCATCTAAGACTGCTAAGCTTTGAAACGTTATCACATCTTTCAGTCAGTATGAGGGAGAATCGATATATGAATCTTGGGAAAGATTTAAAGAACTTCTTAGGAAATGTCCACGTCATGCTTTACTAGATTGGTTAATTATTCAAACATTTTATAATGGATTAGTAGGATCTCTTAGAATTATAGTTGACGCTACTGGTGGATCACTAATGTCTAAACCTTTTGAAGAAGCCTATGCGTTAAAAGAAGAAATGGCTACCAATAATTTTCAATGGCCTACTGAAAGGGTAAATCCTAAGAGAGTAGCCAGTATTCATGATTTTGATGCTTTTACTATGACAGTTTCTCAAATTGCTACTCTTTCGAAGAAAATAGATCAATATGGAATGAATCGTTATCAAACACCTCCAGTGTTAGAAGAAAATTCATTAGGACAAATTGTAGATGCTCAATCTTCATATAAAACTATAAATGTAATAAATAATAGACAAAATAATCCTTATTCAAACTATTATAATCCAGGTTGGAAGAATCATCCAAATTGTAATTGGAATAACCAAAATAATAATGTAAATCCTCAGTGGGGGAACAGTCCAGTAAACCCATTAGGAAATATAAATAATCAAGGTAATTCCAATTATATACCTTCTAATCCACCAGGTTTTTATAATAATTCACAATTCAAGGAGAAGAAGTTGTCTATGGAAGAATTAGTTTTGAATATGGGTAATCAATTACAAAACCAAGGAAATGCTATAAAAAACATGGAAAACCACTTAGGGCATATTGCTTCTGCGTTAAGCAATAGACCTGTTGGAACTTTACCTAGCAATGTTGAAGTAAATCCTAAAGATTAAGGAAAAGAACAAATCAAAGCTATTCAATTAAGAAGTAGAAAAGAGTTGGAAACAAGAGTTCAAAAAGAAACTGTAGTTGAAAAGGAAAAAGAAGAAACTGAAGGAGAAAGTGAAAGTTTATATCTTGATTTTCCTCTGAAACCTATGAAAATTATTGTTAAAAAACCACCTCCACCATTTCCTCAAAGATTAAAGCAACAAGATAAAGGAAAAAGATTTGCTAAATTCTTAGAAATTTTGAAAAAATTGTCAATAAATATTCCTTTTGTTGAAGCTTTAGAATAAATGTCTGATTATGTTAAATTTATGAAGGATATACTCAACAAAAAGAGGAAGTTACTAGATCATGAGACTGTTGCACTCAGTGAAGAGTGTAGTGCTATAATTCAGAGAAAACTTCCTGAAAAACTTAAATATCTTGGTAGTTTCACTATCCCGTGTGCTATTGGTGAAAAATTTTATGAACGAGCATTATGTAATTTGGGAGCTAGCATAAATTTGATGCCTCTATCAACATTTAAAAGGTTATAAATTGGAGAGATTGCACCAACTTTTGTAACTCTACAGTTAGCTGATCGATCTATTACACATCCTAAGGGAGTTGTAGAAGATGTTTTGGTCAAGGTTGATAAGTTTATTTTTCCTGTGGACTTTATCATTCTAGATATGGAAGAAGATAAAGAAATTCCAATCATTTTAAGAAGACCATTCCTAGCTATAGGAAGAGTCATGATAGACGTTCAAAAATGACAATTGACTATGAGAGTAAATGATCAAGAAGTAACCTTTAACATCTCAAAGTCAATGAAATGTCCATCAATAGAAAAAGATGATGAATGTTTTAGAATGGATATATGTGATTATCTAAGAAAAGAATATTTAAATAAAATTATGAAGAAAAAGAATAAATCAAAAAAGATAAATATGATAAAATTGATAGAGAAGAAGCTGATTATATTCAGGAAAATTTTGAAAAGCTCAATTCAACAGCACCTGAAAATGAAACATTAATTTCATCTGTTGTAAAACCCCCTGAACTTAAATTAAAGAATCTTCTAATTCATTTGAAATATGCATTTTTAGGAGAGTTTTCAACATTACCAGTAATTGTATCCTCAGACTTAAATGATATTCAAGAACAAAAATTAATGGATACATTAAAAAATACAAGAGAGCTTTTGGTTGGACTATAGCTGATATTAAAGGAATTAGTCATTCGATTTGTATGCACAGAATTTTATTAAATGAAGAACATAAACCGAGAATTGACCCTCAAAGGAGACTAAACCCTATTATGAAAGAAGAAGTTAAAAAAGAGATTTTAAAATGGTTAGATGCTGGAATTATATATCCTATTTCGGATAGTACTTGGGTAAGTCCAACTCATTGTGTTCCTAAGAAAGGATGAGTAACTGTTGAAGAAAATGAAAATAATGAATTAATACCTATCAGACAAGTTGTTGGATGGCGTATATGTATTGACTATATAAAATTAAATGCCGCCACCCGAAAAGATCACTTTCCTCTTCTTTTCCTAGACCAAATGTTGGATAGACTTGATGGACATAAGTACTACTATTTTCTGGATGAATATATTAGTTTCCATTAAATACCTATTGCTTCTGAGGATCAATAGAAAACAACTTTTACTAGTCCATATGAAACTTTTGCTTTTAGAAGAATGTCTTTCGGACTATATAATGCACCTGCAACATTCTAGAGATGTATGATGTCTATTTTTAGTAAATTAATAGACAATGGAATAAAAGTATCTATGGATGATTTCTCTGTGTTTGGAATATCATTTGACGCATGCTTAAATCATCTTGGAAAAGTTTTGGAGCTATGCAAAAAAACTAATTTAGTTCTAAATTGGGAGAAATTTCAATTTATGGTTGCAGGAGGAACTGTATTAGGGCATAAAATTTCAGAAAATGGCATGGAAGTGGACTCTGCAAAAATTCAAGTGATAGCTAAATTACCACCTCCTACTACAGTGAGAGGGGTAAGAAGTTTTCTTGGACATGCTGGTTTCTACAGGCGTTATATTAAAAATTTTCAAAAATTACCAAACCTCTATGCCAACTTTTATAAAAAGATAAGAAATTTGAATTTACTGAAGACTGCTCAAATGCCTTTGAGTTATTAAAGTAAAAACTAATCACAGTAACTGTAATAGTTTCACCTAACTGGGAGAAACCAATCGAACTAATGTGTGATGCTAGTGATTATGTTATTGTAGCTGTTCTTGGTCAAAGATATGACAAAATTTTTAAGGTTATACACTACGCTAGTAGAACTCTTAATGATGCTCAAATTTACTATACGGTTACTGAAAATGAGTTATTGACTATTGTGTTTGCTTTTGATAAATTTATATCATATTTAATTGGAACTAAATGTATTGTGCATATTGATCATTCTGCTACTAAATATCTGATGCAAAAAAAGGATATTAAACCAAGATTAATTAGATGGATACTTTTAATGCAAGAATTCGATTTTTTGGTGATTGATAGAAAGGGAACTAAAAATCAAATTGCTGATCATTTGTAGAGACTGGAATATCATGAATTATCTGATACCCACAATGAAATAATAGACAGTTTCCCTGATGAACAACTTTGTAATATAAATTAGTGGAAAATACCTTGGTATGCTGATATAGTAAATTATTTAGTAAGTGATATTTTGCCACCTATGCTAACATTGCAGCAAAAGAAAAAATTTGTTCATTATTCAAAAACATATTTTTGGGATGAACTATATTTATATAAACAATGTAATGACCTTATTATTAGAAGATGTGTGCCTTATGAAGAAACTGAACAGATCATTCAAAAATGCCACGATTCTGATTTTGGAGGACATTTTGGCGTTGACAAAACTGCATATAAAATTTTATAGGCTGGATTTTATTGGTCTACTCTTTTTAGAGATGTTTATAGATATATCAAAACTTGTGATAGATGTCAAAGAGTAGGTAACATATCTAGAAGAAACGAAATGTCTCTAAATTTCATATTAGAAGTTGACATTTTTGATGTTTGGGGATTAGATTTCATGGGACCATTTATTCCTTCATTTGGGAACTTATATATTTTGATTGTGGTTGATTATGTATCAAAGTGGATTGAAGCACAATCTTTACCTAGATGTGATGCTAAAAGTGTTTCAAAATTCTTAATGAAAAACATTTTCACAAGATACAGAATGTCGAGAGTGATTATCACTGACGCAGGATCCCATTTTAGGAATAAATACATTCAAAGATTGGTAGAAAATTTTAATATTGTTCTCTCTATTGCATATCATCCTCAAACTAGTGGTTTAGCTGAAGTTTCTAATCGTGAGATTAAACAAATTTTAGAGAAGAATGTAAATCCTAATATAGTAGATTGGTCTGTGAGACTGGATACTGCATTATGGGCATACATGTCTGCTTATAAAACTCCTATTGGTATGACTCCTTACAGGCTTATATATGGAAAAACTTATCACTTACTAGTAGAATCGGAGCATAAAGCATATTGGGCGATTAAAGAATTTAATTATAATTTGAAAAATGCTGGTGATAAGAGAATGCTGCAATTGAACGAATTAGATGAATTAAGAAATGAATCTTACAATAACAATAGAATTTATAAGGAAAAACTGAAGTTAAGATATGATCGAAAGATTAACCGAAAGAACTTCGAACCAGGGCAAGAAGTTTTGCTTTACAATACAAGGCTAAAATTATTTCCTGGGAGATTGAAGTCTCGTTAGTTAGGACCCTTTACTGTGACTCCAGTTTTTACTTATGAAGCTATTGAAATTGAAGATTAGAAGACTGGGAATAGATTTAAAGTAAACGGACATAGATTAAAACCATATTTTGAAGGTAAAAGACCAAATTATAAAGAGGTTTTAATGCTCAGTCAACCTGAATAACACCTGATTAGGTCAGGCTGACGACGTTAAACCAAGCACTTTATGGGAGGCAACCCATATTAATCTTTAATAGTTCTGTGTTCGTTTGAAATTATTATTAATTTGTCGTAATATTAAGTCCTACTACTTATATTTACCCTTTGATTATCATAGAATTTGAATCCATATAGAAAATTTAGAACGTGTTGGACCACGAGATTTTTTGTGCAAAAATTTGCCTAACACACCGACGGCGCGCTCGATGTCGTCGACGGTGGGTTTTTCCCGAGAGCTCTCGTATTTAATTGCAGAAGGCTCACCGACGGTGCCTTTGAGATCGCTGATAGGGGGATCGGCGAGTGTGCAGTTTTTCGTGTTCAAAACAACGGTTTTTAGCGGTTTTTAGCGAATTTGTCGTCTATAAACTCCTATGAACGGTTCCTAAACACTCCAAACTCCCAAAAATGAATGGATACACTCTTGAATTATTCTCAAATGGCTTCCAATTCAATTGATAACCCAAGATTTTGAGTGTACAATAAGAGAAAGTTCGTCAGTGCGGAGGCGCAGCAACTTTTCAACAAGGTAATCTCGAAGAAAAGATTGATTAAAGAAAGAGGATTTGTCAATAGAGGACAAAGCAATTCTTCATTACCAATTGAAGAAATGATCATGCGGAGAAGATGGGAAGTGTTTTGCTACACTATTGTCGTAGTAGTCGTTCGAGTGGTTAAGGAATTCTACTCCAATTTACATGGAATCAACCAAGGAAGCGTTTATGTGCGAGGTAGGTGGATTACATTCAATTCAGGAAGAATTAATGAGTTATATATGCTTGAGAATGTTCCAGTCTGTTATTATTCAAATTTCGTGCCAACGAGAGAAAAGATGAATGAAATATACCAATTTTTTATGGACAAAACCGATGACTGGGAAGTTAGAGAGAACAGGTATGTCAGTTTCTCTGCAACACTTTTAAATCTCGTTTCAAAACATTGGCACTTTTTCATCTCTGCGAAGTTATTGCCGACGATGAAAATTGGCAAAGTTACGAAAGAAAGTGCAATTTTGAACTACAGCATTCAAATGGGATGGCCCATTGTTGTTGGATCAATTATTGTGAAGTCTGTGTTTGGCCTGATCGTTCAAGGATCATCCCAAGAGCTTGGACATCCTTCCACAATTTTCTCAATTTGCAGTTTGTTTCAAGTATTGTATGAGGTTTGGGAGAAGATACTGCTACCCTGGAAACCCTTAGACCCAACTCAGATGTTCCCAGCCAATGATGGAGAGAGTGATGTAGGCTTGATTATGGATCAAGCATCGCAGAATTCTATTCCTGTTCAACCTTTAGTAACAGACAAGACATCGATGCTCTTGCATAGAATCAAGAATCTGGAGAATCAGGTACAGAACTTAATGAGTACAGTTAACAACATTTCTGATTTCTTCGATCACATCGATTGGAGAATGAAAGAACATTTTGATCAGACTGGACAATTCGAAGCAAGTTTGGTGCGATTAATGAGAAGGATGGGATGGATCGATGAAGATTCAACTGAAGAATTCCCATACCAACCTTTTTACAACCTGTTCGTCCATATTCAAACAATGGGAGATATCATAGTAGAGACCAGCACTAGTTCTGAAGAGGAGTAGACTTGATTAATTTATTTCATTATGTTGTGTTTGAGTTCATTTCTATTTGAAACCTAAATCCCCAATTTTTCCTATTTAATCCAAAATTTTCCAATTAGCCTAATGTCAACTTTTTCCTTCCAATTTTCAATCCTAAACCTTCCATGACACTTCCATGAAATCCATCCAACCTTCAATTGTCCCAATTTGAGCCTAAGCTTAACCCAAATCCATTTGAAAACCAAGGTTACCCCATTTTGACTCAAATTGAATCCATGCCCTAAATCTACCAAATTGATTGACCTAATCCTAAAATTTCTTCCCAATTGATGTTGGGAACTCTTCAATACATTCCCCTAGACCAATTGAAACTTTCAATTGGGTCTAAACCCCACCTTAACCCAACTTGGACCCAACTTGATCCAATCTTGCCCAAATTAACCAAAATCCCAAAATCCACCTAATTAACCTTGCAATTGAACTCAAAACCTTTCCATGTCTTCATGAAACTTCTTCATGGAAATCATTTCTACAATATTGCTCAAGACACTTGGACCCAAATCAAACTCAAACCCAAGTTAGCCCAACCTAAACCCAAATGAACTTAATTGATCCTATGACCTAACCTAACCAAATTGAACCAAATGTGGCTAAACCAACCTTTCCACAACCACTATTTGAACCCTAGGAACCACCCTAGATCCACCTAGCCCAAGCTAAGTGAGCCATGGACCAAGGTTTCCCCATTTTAAGGGATCTCTTCCCTTAAGTGATTAAATCCTCTTTTACCTTACCCCAAAACATCCCCACAACTGTTAATCATCATTAAAACCTCTCCCTGACTCACCCGACCTCAGGGTCCAGCTCCCCTATCCTTACCGGCAGGCCGGCCTAGTCACCGGAGGGAGTCAAAACCAAGAGTCACCACTAAGTGAAACTCACCCAAACTTACCCAATTGGCCACCTCAGCTAAATTAAACTTTGGAGCTCCTCTGCCCTCCACCTAAGCAGTGGAATCCACCCCTCAATTTAACTCAAGCCCAGCTGAATGGCTCTGGCCATTTAAATACCTCTTCTCGGCCAAGAGGAAGGTGTTGAAATTTTTCTCAACAAAACCTCCCAAAATTACTCCCAGAGCTTCTCCCAGCCTAGAGAAGAAGAACCCCACTGTTCTCCTGCCCTGATCCCCACTGGCTGAGATCAATTTCTCAGTCGAAAATTAGGCCGAAAACAGGACAACCCTTGAAACTCCACCAAACTGTAATTAACTCTTCCCACACCTTCACTAGAGGTAGAGAAGAAGTTCCCCGGTGAAAGCCCCTTCACTAGGCCGTATGTTACCGTGGTGCCGCGTTACTTATGTAGTAAATTACTTATTTTCTGATTTATTTAAATACCCGAACTTTGAAAATCCATATCTTTGTGTAGAACAATCACAAAATTAAAAGAAAAATAACCTCTTGCTCAGTGAACAGAAGAGAACAATGTGGAAAAAGAATTAATCTATTTTGTTGAGTATTTAATTTTTAATTAATTAAACACTTATCTGAGTATTTTAATTCTCCATTCACACACACAATTCACCATGACATGAGACCATAGGGCTTTTGTAGCCTCTGATCTTGGGAACATTCCCTGAATTTTCCAAGGTCAGAGGCTATGTCTATGGCAAGTTATCTATTTTTCAAATTTTTATGCCTGTTTTGGTATTTTAATTCCAATAATTAGTATAATGTTTGGAAAGTTCTAAGAAAATTAGGGTAGGTTCCCTATGACCAGAGGAACTTGGGATAATTATTTCATGAACCAAAATATTATAAATAATCCTAATAGTTCACTTGACCTAAAATCAACTTTGAATTAATTAAGGCAAATTAAAAATCAAAATAACTTGAAACCAACTCTCCACTGTCATGTAGGATTAGAGGAAGCCCAATAAAAATGTTGAAATTAATTAAAAATGGATTAACCCATTAAATAGATTTTCTAAACAACATAGCCAAATTTGAAATTAAAAAATTCATAAAACTTGAAATACATTTCAAAAATTCACCAAATTGATTTTGAGGTTTCTTTGATGTCAGAGAATTCTAAGAAAATTAAAATTGAATTTTTTTCTAAAAACTACATTTTCTACCCCACTTTCAATATTTTAATAATTTAAAAATTATAAAAATCATAAAAATATTAAAATTCATAAAAATGTCATATTTGGTCCTCTAATCACTTAGAAACCAACCAAAAATTTTTCCCAAGTTTCTAAATAAAGATTTTGAATTTTAAAGGCTTAAGACAATTTTTAATATTAAAAATAGATTTTTCAACCTTTTCACTAAAATAATTCTAAAAATTTAAAGAAAAATCAGAAAGATAAAAAATTTGTTTCTCTGAGCTCCTTGGGATCAGTGGGATTTAAAAAGATATATAACCATTTTTTCACTTTAATTTTATTTTATAATTAATTAATACTCCAAAATTTAAAATAATTATAATAAAAAAAATATAATTCAAAAAATCACCAAAATTGGTTCAAGTGATTCTCTAGTCAATGGGAACCTCCCATAATTTTCCTAAGGACAGAAACTTTCTCTTGGCCATGTCATGAAATTTTCATTGAAAAATCCTTATTTTCCCTTAAAATTATTATATAAATTAAATTAAAATTGAAAAATCACATTTTTCTCCTCTAATGTCTTAATTGACATGTGAGTGAGGTGACATGAAAATTTTAAGTTCATTTGAGCTTAATTTGATGAATTATGAGATGAATATGCCTAAGAGGGCATTAAGGTAATTAAAGGATTTTAGCCTCAATTAAAATTTCGGCTTAACCAAGGGAAAGGGTAAATCTTTGATACTAGCTTTATTTTGCATGATTGAAACATAGGGAATTTAAGTGGTAGAAACTCATTAAACCACCTTAAACATTAAAGAAGAAACATTAATTAAATCACATAAAATTTGGAAGATTAATTAAAGCTTGGATGATTAAAGATTAAAAGGGGTGTAATATAAAAAAAATTCTAATCCTCTAAATTAAATCCCTTAATTAACAAATTAATCAAACATTATTTAAATATATATTAATGGAACTTTAAAATGATGATTGAAATTAATATTTTAAGAGAGAAATAATTTTTGGAAAAATCTTATAATTAAATTAAAAAGAAAGAAAACACTAAAGGAAATTAATTTGAAATTGTCCAAAATTTAAATTAAAATAAATTCAAAACATTAAGACTAAGTTGGAATACTTAAAACTAATCTGAAGATGCTTGAAACTTAAATTAAAAATAAATTTAAAACATTTAAAAGATTAAGGTGAAATGTTAAGATTATGTAAAGTAATAAAACTTAATTGAATTGAACAACTTGAACACTATTCCAAACTTAAAAATAATTTAAAAAGAGAAGAGAAGATCAATCATAACTAAACCACCTTAAACTATTAATCCCAAACTTCGACTAAGAATGGTTAAAACCCCTTAATAAACTAACTTGCCCCTAAAGGCTTTCATTATTATAATTCTCAAATGAAACATCAAATGAAATGTCACCTTACTCACAAGGATAATCAAACATCCAAAATTCACTGAGCAAGAGTAACCTGGATGAGTGACTCATCACCACAATGAAACTAAATGAACTTAAAGTAATCCCTAAAATGTTTAGGAAGATGTTCAGAATTTAATTTCGAGCACTTCTCTAACTTGATGGGATGTTTTAAAAGAACAGTGAGACTTCATTGTTCTTTGATGAAGAAAATCATCCTCAACAAAACACAAGAACCTAGACGTCATAGGAATTGACTAGCAATAGGATTAGGATTTTGGTAGACAACCAGAACCTTCCCTTAGCTTTACCTAGGTGTTATTTGTTGCAAATATATAAATGCCTTAACATGTGTTTTAAGTGCAGGTGAAAATAACGGGAGTGCCCACTGACCCGACCTGTAATAACGCAATAATTTTTGCTTCCAAAAGATGGCCAAAAACTTAACCCAATTTATAAATAGCGGCTAGTGTATAAAATTAAAATGTTGTAAAATTTTAGGAAATATTTTACAAACTAGGGGTACTACGAAAGTATACGTATCTTTTCAAGTAATATAGAGTTTTCTTTTATAACCCCAGTATCGATCCCACAGAGAAGTGAGGTATGCAATCCTTTAGGCTAATTCTAGTCTATTTCTATAAGGCCTAAATTTGCAATTTTGATTAAAAAGGATTTTTTTTATTTTTAATAACTAATCATAAATAAAGTTCTTAAATAAAAAGATAACTTATGGATAAATTGGTTTGGAGAATTTTGAGATGTTAAAGACTACCTTTCTCTTGCAATTACATAGATAATGTGTAGGAAAGAAATGCTTAGAATTTTATGTAGTAGTTCCAAATAGAAGCAATCATATTCTTTACCCTTTGGTCCAGGTGTAAAGAACATTGGCTAATTTATAGATCGGTTCAGGATGTTTTATTAGTAGAATGGGTTAATCTAGGCTCACACTACTAGATGTCCAAGGGTGGCTATGGTCGGCCCTACCAGTGACCCGTTCCCTTTCTATAGACCAAATTATTAGAATTTAGTTTATCACTCTAAAAACTAATCAATTACGCACCCAATAAAAAATATCTTCATATTTATTTGCACTTCACCTTGAATAACCCGCACAAGGCCTTCGACTACCCAAGGATTCATGTGATATCTACTAGTTAAGAATTTATCTCCTTCTAGGTCTCAAAATTCTTCAACAGATTTTAACAATACAAGTGATCAATTTGTAAAGTAAATGAAGATCTGGTATGAATATCATCACCATAATTTAGTAAGAGAATATCTAAGCAAATCTTAATTCCTAAACATGCATCTATTTTATTGCAAAACAAAAGTAAATGAAAATAATGGCATAAGAAGTAAAAGGATTGATAGAATTATATAATAATTTAAGTGCCAACAAGGAACTTATTTCATAAGTATTCTATTATATTTATGCAACTATCTGTCACCCAGAAGAATCTAATAGATAATTCTATCATAAAAATGATTTTCCTACACATGCTACTACTTCATATTAAAAGAAAAAGTAAAGAAAATCACTTACGAAGCATGGATAAATCATGATAAGAAACTCGATTTAAAATAAAGAAAATCCACTAGAAAGTGTTTACAACAATTACAAGAGAATGAAGAACACAATACTTAGCTTTTCCCTTTGAAGGAAAGAAGAAAATCGATCCACCAAAGTCTCCCACCGATCCATGCGCCTCTCGTACATTCCTTACATAAATATCTCAAAATCCCTCATCAATCTCTCCATAATATTTAAAAATCTACATCTTCGTGACTCTAAAATGACTCAACGAGAAAAGAGAGAAAGAAAGAGAAAGAGAGAGAAAGAAGAGACACGAGAAAGAGAGAGAGAGAGGCAAGAGAGAGAAAGAGAGAGAGAGAGAAGGAAGAGACAACCCCCTTGCTGTAGAATTGGTCCCTATTTATAGAGCTTTGAAAATGGCCAAGGGTTGCTTAAGGCACCTCTTCAAAAGTAGTCCACATTCGTTGAATCTTCTAGAAACCGACTCTGACGCCTAGGCGCCGCGATCTGGTGCTTAGGCGCTGGGATCTGGCGCCTAGGCGCTAGACTCATGTGACCAAGTCTTCGCACCCCTTCACTTTGGGTCGCACCTCTTCGCAATTAAAATCGTTCCAATGTGTCCAGATACATTGTATCACATGTCATATATATTAAGAATAACTTTCAGGCTTCTAGAAGGTATATAAACTACTTAACACCATCAAAATAACTCCCAAAGTAGTCACAAATCCGTCCAATAACCGTTTCTGGATGATTCTCGTGCCTAGGCCTTAATCCTGGTGCCTAGGCGTCGTTTTCTTGTCGTCACTGGCGCCTGGGCGCCAGGTTTGGCGTCTGGGCGCCACCCTGTGCGCAGCTCAACTGTTTTGCTCCGTTTGGCTCCGTTTCAACTCTGTTTCGCCCCATTTCAGTTGTGTTGCGTTCCTAACATCTTTACCTACAAGATAAAAATAAAAACAATCTTTCTCAAAAGTATAATTTCATTCAAAAATATGAGAGAAATATAAAATATATTAAGCATAGAAAGACATATCAATATGTGTCACGTCAGAATTTTCTTTCTTACTCATTTTGGCTCAAAATTGCATAGTTTTTGCTTGATTTTCTCTAAAATCATATTTTTATACTTGAAGACAAAAATATGCAAAATTCCTTCCTTTATAGTGTAATATCTTTAAAAATGTGCATAAAGTGGGCATGAAATGCACACTAAAAATAGGTACTTTTTAAAGTGGATCACCCATCAGGTACGCATTTAAGTTTATTGCAATTTACATTATGCGACTTATTAAATGACTTACTTTCATGTACTTATAAATGCATGAAAATGATTGAACACAGCATGTTTAAATAACTCAAAATTTAATCACCAACAAAACAAAATTATAATTCCAACTAAAATTAAAACGTCTCGTTGGACGACCCACGTGTTGCTAACGAGATTTCTCACGGTCTAAATGAAAGTGTGGAACTCATTTAGTTGAGTTTAGTAAATTAATTTTGACTAAGTGAATCCGATGAAAATAATGGTGCCGGGATGACGGAACCGTGGGATCTTAATCAGTTCTGCTTAATCAACTTTAAGATTTGTTTTAATTAAAATACTAAACCACCTCAATTTTCAATTCTAAACCAAAACACTTCTCTCATCTCTTGATTGTCACCTTCTAAAACTAAACCTCTGCAACAACAAGGAGCTCTGAGCATAGTGGTTAGCACGGCCATCTTCATCAGCAAAACTTGTGTCTACATCAGCTAAACCTTTTCTTATAATTAAATAACCAAGCCATAGGATTTCAAAGTAGTTTGCCTAGTGCAACATAAATCCTCAACCTTTTCGTTAGGCATTTACATAATCATATTATGCAAATTAATCCCTAACCGGTCTTAGGACTCTGTGGTGGTCGTTTGGTACAGCATAAACTCTCACATCTTCGAGGTTATTTATGTGATTATGTCATACAAATATAAGTCCTAATTAATTAAAATTGGCAGGATTGAAACATTAAATAATTCTCTCAAATTGAAGCCAAATCATAAGATAGTTGGAAGGTCACCGAAGTTCACTTCAGGTCCGTGACATCCCCTACTTCTCTTCCTTTGGATTCCCAAAACAAACTATTCCAAATTTGAGTTATTCCCTATTGAAATTTTCAAAATCTAATTTCTTTGAAACCTTAAACTTTGAAATACTTGAGAGCAAAACCACTGATCATTATTGAGAGTTTTCTTAAATGATTCTCGTCATTTAGGATGTAATTAACTATAGGGGCTTGCCCTTATAGGAAACTTTAAGAACCCAGGTAATATAAACCCTGCTTAATTCCTTTATATTAAGCAGGGGAACTTGTCGGCTTATAAAATTGGTTTGCAGACCAAATGGATGTCACAAATTTTTTTAGTTTATTTAATCGAGCCCCATCATCAAACAGTGTGTGTATTCTTCGGGATAGATACACGGTTTGTGATGCGATGCTCGTTTATATAAACTATTTAGGATTTGAGATTGGTTTGATTTCATATCTTAAAATTTTCAAAATTAAAATTATTTTCAAAATCAAATGTTACTGACCCACTTTTTATATGTATGCAATTTAAGTTAATAGTAACGGCACCAAAAACTTGATCCCGCTTTAAATATAGTTATATGATTTAATGTATAATGTGGATTCTACGCGAGTATACGTATCGTATCAAGTAATACAAGGCTCTAAGTGGAGTCCTGGTTATCGATCCTGCGGAAGTTTTTAACAGATTTGTTATCGGTTAAAATTAAAGGAATTACTTACTAATCTAGTAGACTGAAATTAAAAGTAACTTAAAGCAAACTTAAAGTAAACTAATGCTTGAAATAAAGTTGATTTAATTAATTCAGAAAAAGTATCCTTCTCCTTGTTTTTAGAAAATTAAGTGAACTGATGAATTTAAATAAAATTTTTAAATTGTATTGTGACAAATAGGAGCATTCCTATTATTTACCCTTTGGTCCGAGTGCAAAGAACATTGACTAATCACATGTTTGATTGCGAATGTAGCTGTAGTCGGGAGGATACTTAGTTGCCACTTCGGAGCTCCACGTTCCCCTCACTGAGGCTAACATCTACACTTCGGCTCTCGAAACAATAGGATCGAATTGAGTATTTTAATCACGTCACACTAAAATATCCGATTCTATGCCCGATAATTAATATTTCTCTGTTATTTGCACCCACCTTCCAAGGCTTTTGACTTCCCCGAATATTGGATGTAATTTTTACTATTGTTGATAATTCGACATATTTTAACTACTCGATTGGCCGGATTGAAAGTAAATTAAGTTTTAAGTAAAAATTATCACAATTTATTTATATTATATTAGGTGCTTTTATTTAATTTCATCGATCCGCATAATTTTCATAAACGAGGAGAAAGACTAGAAAACTACTCGGAATGCATGGGAATAAAACAAAGCATGGATTTCATTTAAAGTTAACAACGATAAACAAAGATACTTATCTTAATTTCCACTCCAGACGAGACTCCTTGAAGTTCCTTTGACTTTTCCTTCTAGTACAACAACTAAATAACACTCAATTAAGCTAATGAACTCACTAAACTCACTTAAACTTACACTCGAGACACTAGAAATGAACACACATAAGACTCGAAAAGACACACACACACTACAGAATTCGGCCTCTATTTATAGAGGTAGGCAAAGGTCCGAGGGGTGCTTAAACACCTCTTCGAAAAGTGTCCGAGTTCAATGTATATGCATTTTGAACTAGCTCGCCGTCGGCGGGAAACGACCTCGCCGTCGGCGGGGCTCTAGAAGGTCTTGAGCCACGCGATCTCGGCTGTCGGCGGGCTCGGGCTCGCTCGTCGGCGAGGTAGTTATAATTCCTTCGAAATTTCTCCTCGCGATCTCGCCGTCGGCGGCCTCGATCTCGCCGTCGGCGAAGTGGTTATATTTGCATGAATTTCCTCCTTTTTGATCCAAATTTGCTCCATTTCATGTTTTTTGCTTCCATCACTTATAAATCTTCATTCCTGCAATAAAGTAAAGAAAATATCTTTCTTTAAAGTGTAATTTCATCAAAAATAGATATGAATTTCTCAATGAATTTTTATGTGATCAAAATCCCCCAAACTTAATTATTACTTGTCCTCAAGTAATTTTAATACTAAATAAAGATAATGATTTCTATAATAGAATTTTTCAATTCAAATAATATATGAATTAATTTTAAATAAAATTATAATAAATTTAAATAGAAATAATTCTAAGTAATTTAAATTAAATTTATAGAGATAAGATTACTTAGTTATCGAATTAAGATTTCTAGCTTTCCATTTATTTCGGGAATGATTATATTTAAAATAAGTAAATTACTTAAGATATTTAGATGATAGAAATTCAAGAAAACACTATTTAGTAAAATACTTAATCCATAAATATAAATTTAGAAATATAGTTAAGTTTTACCCTTTAGGTTGAATCCATTGAAGCCAATTTTTTATAAGGCATCTCCTCAAGCTTCTCCTCACTTATATTTTTCTTTTTCTTTTTTTCTTTTCTTTTCTTTTTTTCTTTTCTTTTCTTTTTCTTTTCTTTTCTTTTTAAGTGAGGATTATTGTATCTGGATAGCCTGTTAATAATTTTGAACTTCAACTTCTCTTCCTAAATTTGAAACTTAAAATATTTCTTTGCTTTATATATATTTCATAACTTTTACTTCATTGAGTTTCTATCCTTTCTTTTTCATCTATATACTTAAGAATTTCCAATTTTAGAATATAGTTTCCCTTACTTTAAATAGTTTACTATATTCTTATTCCTTTTAACCAAATATCTTATTCTATTAATTAATTGAATTACTAGAATTATTTTCTTTAACTTTATATAACAATTAAATAAAGCAACTCATATTTATTTAATTTGAAAATTACTATAGAAAATCATTTAATAATAATTTTTGAAAATAGATATTGAGAACAATTTTAATAATTAAATTTGTAATTTTACCTTCCCCCAAACTTAAATTTTTCTATCTATTCTACATAGTGAAAAAGGGAAAGCATATAAATAAAATTCATCATACCTTTGAGCTTTAGGTATTTCTTTTCTTTGAAATTTTTGCGAGGCTTTTTCATTACTTACGTAACTCGTACTTATTAGTATTCTTCCACATATAATATTTAAAAAGAAAGTGCAGGGATGGGAAAAAAAAAATTTTTTTAAATAAGTATCAAACATAACAAAGAAAACTTAATTTTTTACTACACACACTTAGAATTTAACAATACATTAAAGAAAGACTAACATCCTATATATATAAACATTTGCAACTAATCTAACACATAAAAAAATCTAATATCACAGCTCAAGCAAACAAACAAACATACTAAGTCCAAAGTCCACAGAAAGTACTAAAATATTACACACAGAAATAATAAAGTTTGTAAAACAACAAATCTAAACAAATCAAACAAACTAAACAAAGATTTTAATCTTCTGCATCGAAATCCCAAGCTATGTCGTCACCCTGATTTCCAGGCTGAGAAGGCTGAGCGGGCTGGTACTGTGAATATCGGGGGCAGTCAGGAAAGACAACATCCAAATCACCACTCCTATAACGACGCTCTGCTTCATAGTATGCAATCTCGTACTCTGAATGTCGCTGGAGATATTCGCTATCATAATCGTGTCTTCTCTCCAAGCCTCCGATCATTTGATCTATATGCTCAAATCTTCTTTCCATATTTTCTTCAAATAACTCAAAACTCTTTCTACTCAGGGTTAACTCATTCATCAGATCTTGAAGGGTAGGAGTGTTGTACTGAGGGGGTGGTTCATAACTAGTAGTGGGTATATCTCTACTTGAAGAAGGTACATAATCCCTTGTCCCAGATCTCCATCCTTCGTGGGATTCATATTTCTTTATATTAGCCTGAGTAAGGGATTTCATAGGCTCTATCCATTCCTCATCATCTCTTGCCTCTACCCCAGATAATTGGCAAAGTGCATAGATAAGACCAGGATGTCCTAGTCCTCCTCCACTTTCATTACTAGCAGCTGGCTAATATGTTCTCGTATATAACATTTCCCACATTAATACTCTTCGGTTCCGAATACGAAATTCGGAACCGTTTCTATCTCTTGTTATCTCACTATGATGGTAGGTAGTAACAAAGTAGAACAAATAAAATAATGCCAGGCTTTAGATGTTGCATTTAGCATAGAAAGAGGGAAGTTTACCCGTTCCCGCTGCTTTAACTTCCAGACTCCTTTCCCATCAGTAAGAAAGTCGATCACCTCTTCAATGGTCCTTCCATAGTTCCAAAAGTTTCATATTCGCTCATGTAGGTGTCTCGTACTTCATAATATGCGTTTATTCTAGCTGCGTTGAAATCTACAAAAAATCCTCTAACCTTAACCGGGGCATCTTCAGCCTGTGTTAAATTTGTATAGAATTCCTTCACAACTTCTACAGCTGCTCTGTTGGTAACGTAGCAAAAGTTTTCCCATCCTCTCTCCTTTATAACTCGCTCTACTTCTCCTCTTGGATTCTTAAAAACTCGATCTTGTATGCACTTTCTTGCTTGAATGTTTTGAAAATATCTAGTTTGTGCTCTCGCATTAATGAATCGAGTTTCGTCATAATCTACTCGTCGCTTTTGTCGTGGAGCCATTTCTCGATCTGTGAAATTCACAAAAATTTTAACTAAACTCCAAAATATTACTAAGAAGGCTTCCTACAACAAATAAAATCCATTTAAATCAATTTCTATGAAATTCTTCCAAGTATTTTCTTCACATTTCAAAATTTTTCAAAATATCCCAATGTAGAAGAAATTCATGGTGAAAATCAAAAATTTTTGCATAGGAGTGAAGCTCTTACCAAGGGAAGTTTAAATCCGGTGTCAAAAAGTCTTGAAATCGCTTCAAATCCGAGATCTCTCAAGCCCTAGGTCGGTTTTTTCGAAAATTTGAGGAAAGGGATGATGAATAGTGTCGGTTGACTGGTTAAATATAGGTTTTTTCGCATTCTCGCTGTCAGTGAGCTAATTAATTTCATAAGGCAAAAGTTTCGGGAAAAATCTGCCGTCGGCGAGCTCGGTCTCGCTGTCAGCGGGTTTTCTCGCTGTCGGCGAGATAATTTTTGTCGTCGGCGAAGTTCCAAAAATTTTCAATTTTTAAATTCGTCAATCATTTTCAGCCTCGAATTGCCCTTAATCAATCTTCCGATCACTTAATTTAATAATAATACGAAGATTAGATACTTAAACTCACAAAAAGTCACACAAAACAAACAACACAACTTCATAAATGAAATTCATGAAACTTACAAATTTCACACTAACAACTTCACACACACTTAACTTAATTGTTCAAATCCATAATACTCAGCATCGCAATCCAACACTCTAAATGCTGAGACATAACAATTTACAAATAATCTCATCAAATCTGAGATGATCAAATCAAAGTTCGACTCATAATAAAACTTAACTCCAAATCAAACACACACATATACAAATATAACATAAACATAGAAATTTTTCCTACTCTTCAGTGTCTGAACTAATATCTTCTCTGATATTTCTGATGCGACGCAGGTGCACAAATAAATTGTAGAAAGGCCTGAAAGGGAATTCTGTAGTAGATTCTTCATTAATCCATCCTTTCTGTCTTAGTAGATGAATAAAACTGGCCTCCATATGTACAGTATGATCAAAGTGCTCCTTCATTCTCCAATCAATATGATCAAACATATCAGAGATATTGTCAATAGAATTCATCACATTTTGTAATTCTTTCTCCAATCATTTAATCTTCTTCAGAATGAAATTAGTCTTATCAGTAATGGGCCTTGCTAAAGGATTGTTCTGTGATGCTCTGTCAGAAATATCGGTGATCTCATCATTGTTATCCAAAGTGGGAAACATATCAGTAGGATCCATGGGTTTCCATGGTAAAAGTACTTTTTCCCAAGCCTCATAAGAAACTTGGTATTGACTGCATAAAGCAAATATAGTAGATGGGTGTCCAAGTCCATGCACTGACCCATGCACGATTAATCCCAATGCAGACTTTACTATTTTTGATCCAACATCGATAGGTAATCCAACTTAAATACAATAATTTAAAATAGCGCATTCCTTTGAAACTTTATTTACTCTCATGGTAGATAGTAATTTTGATGATATAAAGAAATGCCAGTGCTTCGAGACAGGGTTTAGAAGTGATGCAGAAAAACTGACTTACCCGTCTTCTCGTAACTCCCAATCATCCGGTTCGTTGGTCAGATATCTATAGATTTCGTTCATATTGTATCTTGAAGGCACAAAGTTGGAATAATGACAGACAGAGGTATTTTCTATAGAAAACAATTCATTTACCCTTGAAGGAGTAAATTTTACCCATCTTCCTCTGACGTACACATTTCCATTGTTGATCGTATGTAAATTAGAGTAAAACTCTTTAACTACTGGTATAACTACAGCGGAATTTATATAACAAAATACCTCCCAATGCCGTTGTGCGATCATTTCATCAATTTTTGTAGTAGTATTCTCTACTCCTCTATTGACGAATCCTCTTTCTTTGATAAGTCTTTTCTTCATCAAGCCTTTGTTGAAGATTCGCTGTGCCTCCGAACTAACGAATTTTCTCCGATTGAAAACTTCATTTTTTGTGGTTTCTAGGAATTTGGAGGCCATTTTGGATGGAATGGATTGGTCTCTAATCATTCCTAAGGAAGAAAATGGTGTAAAATCGGATTTGGAACAATTTCTTACGAAGGAATGGCTTAGATCCGTCCAAAACCGCACGAAAAATCTTTACGAAACCAAATTTTTAACTGCCTCGCTGTCGGCGGGATGTTCCTCGCCGTCAGTGACTTAGTTATAAAACTGACTGAGTAATGGTCCACGATCTCGCCATCAGCGGGCTCGGGCTCACTGTCGTCGAGATTCACAAAAATCGCCCGTTTTCGCTCTGGTCCGAATATTTTCTGATCTCATCCAATAGGTTCAATTTTTGTGATGATTCTAATAAAAATTGAGTAGTAAGATTTGTTTTAATAATATAGACTCACTAATATGTAGATATTAAAAATAAAAGACTACTATGGGTTGCCTCCCATAAAGCTCTTGGTTTAACGTCGTCAGCCCGACCTAATTCAGTTAGTGTTCAGGTTGACTAAGCATTAAAACCTCTTTAAAATTTGGTCGTCTGTTTTTGAAATATGGTTTTAATCTATGTCCATTTACTTTAAATCTATGTCCTATTTTTGGATCTTCAATTTCTATAGTTCCATATGAAAATATTTGAGTTATGGTGAAGGGTCCTAACCATCGAGATTTCAATTTCCCATGAAATAATTTCAATCTAGTATTATAAAGCAAAACTTCTTGTCCTGGTTCAAAATTTCTCTGATTAATCTTCCTATCATGCCATAATTTCATCCTTTCCTTATAAATCCTATCATTATTCATTTCTTAATTCTTCCAATTCATTTAATTGCAACAATCTCTTCTCACCAGCTTCTTTCATATTATAATTAAATTCTTTAATCGCCCAATATGCTTTATGTTCTAATTCAACCGGTAAGTGGCAAGTTTTTCCATATATAAGCCTATAAGGAGTCATTCCAATCGGAGTTTTATAAGCAGTCCTGTATGCCCATAATGCAGTGTCTAGTCTTATAGACAAGTCTAATCTATTAAGATTTACAGACTTTTCTAATATACGTTTAATCTCTCGATTAGAAACTTCTGCTAATCCACTAGTTTGTGGATGATAAACAGTTGATATCTTGTGCATAATATTATATTTTTCTACTAGTTTGTGAATATATTTGTTTCTAAAATGAGTTCCTCCGTCAGTGATAATCACTCTCGGCATTCCAAATCTAGTAAAAATATTTTTCATTAAGAATTTTGAAACACTTTTAGCATCACACCTAGGTAAAGCTTGTGCTTCAATCCATTTGGAAACATAATCAACGCCTACTAATATATATGAGTTTCCAAATGAAGGAATAAAAGGTCCCATGAAATCTAATCCCCAAACATCAAAAATTTCAACTTCTAATATAAAATTCAGAGGCATTTCAATTTTTCTTGATATGTTTCCTACTCTTTGGCATTTATTGCAAGTTTTAATATATCTATATACATCTCTAAATAGAGTATGACAGTAAAATCCAGATTGTAGAATTTTATATGCAGTTTTATCTGTCCCAAAATGTCCTCCAAAATCAGAATCATGACATTTTTGAATAATTCGTTCAATTTCCTCATAAGGCACACATCTTCTAATAATTAGATCCTTGCATTGCTTATATAAGTATGGTTCATCCCAAAAATATGATTTAGTATCGTGAATGAATTTTTTCCGTTGTTGCAAAGTTAACATAGGTGGTAAAATGTCACTTACAATATAATTTACTATATCGGCATACCAAGGTATTTTCAACTCATTAATATTATAAAGTTGTTCATCAGGAAAACTGTCTAAAATTTCAATATGAATATTAGATAATTCATGATTTTCTAATCTTGATAAATGATCGACAATTTGATTATCGGCTCCTTTTTGTTAACTATCTCAAAATCAAATTCTTGCATTAATAATATCCATCTGATTAATCTTGGTTTAGAATCTTTCTTTTGCATTAAATATTTTATAGCAGAATGATCAGTATGCACAATGCATTTAGTTTCTATTAGATAATGCCGAAATTTATTAAAAGCATATACAACTGCTAATAATTCTCTTTCAAGAATCGTATAATTAATTTTAGCATCATTTAGAGTTTTACTAGCATAATATATAACTTTGAAAATCTTATCATATCTCTGCCCAAGAACTGCTCCTATAGCATAATCACTAGCATCACACATAAGCTCAAATGGTTTCTCCCAGTTAGGCAAAACTATTATAGGTGATGTAATTAATTTATCTTTTAATAATTTGAAAGCATTCAGGCATTCAGTTGTAAATTCTAATTTCTTGTCCTTTTCAAGAAGTTGGCATAGAGGTTTAGTTATTTTTAAAAAATCTTTAATATAACGTCTGTAAAATCCATCATGTCCAAGAAAACTTCTTACCCCTTTTACCGTAGTTGGAGGTGGTAATTTAGCTATTACTTGAATTTTTGCAGGGTCTACTTCCATGCCTTTTTCCAAAATTTTATGCCCTAATACAATGTCGCCTGTAACCATAAATTGACATTTCTCCCAATTAAAAACTAAATTAGTTTTCTCACATAATTTAAATACTTTTTCAAGATGATTTAAGCATGTGTCAAATGTTGTTCCAAATACAGAGAAATCATCCATGAATACTTCTATTCCATTATCAATTAATTTACTAAATATAGACATCATACATCTTTGGAATGTTGCGAGTGCATTACATAATCCAAAAGGCATTCTTCGAAAAGCGAAAGTTCCATAAGGACTTGTAAATGTAGTTTTATCTTGCTCCTCAGGAGCAATTTGTAATTGACGATAACCGGTATATCCATCTAAGAAACAAAAATACTTATGTCCGGCTAATCTATTTAACATCTGGTCTAGAAATGGTAAAAGGAAGTGATCTTTTCTAGTGGCTGTATTTAATTTTCTATAATCAATACATATTCATCATCCAGTAACTTGTCTTATAGGAATAAGATCATCATTTTCATTAGTTTTGACAGTCACCCCTCCTTTTTTAGGTACACAATGAATTGGGCTTACCCAAGCACTGTCAGAAATAGGATATATAATACCATTATCTAACCATTTTAAAATTTCCTTTTTAACTACTTCTTTCATTATCGGGTTTAATCTCCTTTGTGGATCGGCTTTAGGTTTATGTTCATTATCTAAAATAATTCTGTGCATACAAATTGAAGGACTAATTCCTTTAATATCTGCTAAAGTCTAGCCAAAAATTTTCTTATATTTTTTTAATGTATCTAAAAGTTTTTGTTCTTGAGATTCATTTAATTCAGATGAAATAATAACTGGTAGAGTTGAAGAATTACCTAAGTAAGCATATTTTAAATGATTAGGTAACATTTTTAACTTAAGTTCAGGAGGTTTAATAATTGATGGAACTATATTTTTTTCAGTATTTTCTGTGTTATCCAAAAATTCAAATTTCTCTTGAATATAATCTAATTCTTCATTTATCTCATATTTTTCAATTAATTCAATATTTTCTTTTTCTAATTTTTCTTCATAATATTCTTTAAAATGTTCTTTTTGTAGATGATCAAGTACTTCCATTCGAAAACACTCATCATCTTTTTCTAGTGCAGGATATTTCATTGATTTAGCAATATTAAAAGTTACTTTTTGGTCATTTACTCTCATAGTTAATTCTCCTTTCTGAACATCAATCATAGCTTTTCCGGTGGCTAAAAATGGTCTTCCTAAAATGATAGTAATTTCTTTATCTTCTTCCATATCTAGAACAATAAAATCTACGGGGAAGATAAATTTATCCACTTTAACTAATACATCTTCAATAACTCCCTTAGGATATGTAACGAACGGTCAGCTAACTGAAGGGTTACTGAAGTAGGTGAAATTTCTCCCAATCCTAATCTCTTGAAAATTGATAGAGGCATTAGATTGATGCTTGCTCCTAAGTCACACAAAGCTTTTCCATAGAATTTTTCTTCAATAGCGCAGGGTTTAGTGAAACTACCAGGATCATTTAATTTTTCAGGAAGTTTTTTCTGAATAATAGCACTACACTCTTCACTAAGTGCAACCATTTCATTATCAGTAAATTTTCTTTTTTTATTAAGAATATCTTTCATGAATTTTACATAGTTTGGCATCTGTTCTAAAGCTTCTACGAAAGGAATATTTATCGTTAATTTCTTCAAAATTTTAAGGAATTTAGCAAATTGTTTATCTTTTTTATGTTGAATTAGTCGTTGAGGAAATGGTGGTGGAGGTTTTTTAACAGAAATTTTCATATGTATTAAAGGATTTTCTAAGTTTGGATCTTGTTGATTCTTTTCTTTTTCAATTTCCACTTCCTCTTTTTGACTTTCAAGTTCTTTCTGAATTCGAGGTTCTAAATCTTTTCCACTTCGTAATTGTATCGCTTTAATTTGTTCATTTCCCTTGTCTTTAGGATTTATTTCTACATTACTAGGAATTGTTCCAGGTATTCAATTATTAAATGCAGTAGCGATATGTCCAAGTTGAGTTTCAATATTTTTTATAGCTGTTCATTGATTTTGTAATTGATTTCCTTGTATTTGTTGTTGATTTCCTTGATTTTGTAAATGTTGACCCATATTTAATATTAATTCTTCTATAGATAATTTCTTTTCTTTAAATTGTGGGTTATTATTATTAAATCCAAGTGGATAATTAAGTTTATAATTAGGATTTCCTTGATTAGATGGATTTCCTAATGGTTGTGTTATATTATTCATCCATGGTTGATTAGTTGTAGTATTATTCCAATTAAAATTAGGATGATTTTTCCATCCAGGATTATAATAATTTGCATAAGGATTATTAGGTTTGTTGTTAATTGCATTAATTGTTTCATATTGAGATTGGGATTATATAAATTGTCCAGATGAATTTTCTTCTGTTATAGTTGGAGAGTAATTCATTCCAAACTGATCTAATTTTTTAGATATAGCAGCAATTTGTGAAGCTAACATAGATATTGCATCATTTTCATGAATACTAGCTATTTTTTTCGGATTCATTCTATCGACGAGCCATTGAAAATTATTAGTTGTCATTTCTTCGATTAGTGCATAGGCTTCATCAAATGGTTTTGACATTAATGATCCTCCTGCAGCAGCATCGATGATTGATCTTAAAGATCCTACTAATCCATTATAAAAAGTTTGGATAATTAACCAATCTAGTAACGCATGATGTGGGCATTTCCTAAGAAGTTCTTTAAATCTCTCTCAAGCTTCATATATTGATTCTCCATCAAACTGACTAAAAGAAGTTATATCATTTCTAAGTTAGGAGTTTTAGATGGTGGAAAATATTTGGATAGAAATTTTTGTGATAATTCTCCCCAAGTTTTAATAAATCCAGGTGCTAACAAATTTAACCACATTTTTGCTTTATCCCTTAAAGAAAAAGGAAAAAGTCTAAGTCTAATAAGCATCGTTAGATACTCCTTCATATTTGAAAGTAGCACATAGTTCTAAAAAACTAGCAAGATGTAAATTAGGATCTTCGGTAGGTGAACCACTAAATTGATTGTTTTGTACCATTTGGATAATTGCGGGTTTAAGTTCGAATGAATTAGCGACTACATCGGGGTTTTGAATAGTTAAATGAATTTCATCTAATGTAGGGTTGGCATAATCTCGTAATGGTCTTTGTTGATTGATATTTTCATTATCAGGTATATTTGCCATTTGTGTTAAATTTATAATTTCTCTTTTTTGTTTTCTAATTCTTTTAATTGTACGCTCTAATTCTGAATCGTAAGGTATTAAATTTTCGTTTCCAAATTTTCGCATACAAATTTAAAATAGATTTTAAATTAGTCCGTTACTTTAGTAAATAATTTCTTTACTTCCCCGGCAACGGCGCCAAAAACTTGACCCACTTTTTATATGTTTGCAATTTAAGTTAATAGTAACGGCACCAAAAACTTGATCCCGCTTTAAATATAGTTATATGATTTAATGTATAATGTGGATTCTACGCAAGTATATGTATCGTATCAAGTAATACAAAGCTCTAGTGGAGTCCTGGTTATCGATCCCATATGGAAGTTTTTAACAGATTTGTTATCAGCTAAAATTAAAGGAATTACTTACTAATCTAGTAGACTAAAATTAAAAGTAACTTAAAGCAAACTTAAAGTAAACTAATACTTGAAATAAAGTTGATTTACTTAATTCAGAAAAAGTATCCTTCTCCTTGTTTTTAGAAAATTAAGTGAACTGATGAATTTAAATAGAATTTTTAAATTGTATTGTGACAAATAGGAGCATTCCTATTCTTTACCCTTTGGTCGAGGTGCAAAGAACATTGACTAATCATATGTTTGATTACTGAATCTGCGGCTAAGTTCGGGAGGATACCGACTGCCACTTCGAGCTCCCACGTTCCCCTCACCCGAGGGCTAACATCTACACTTCAACTCTCAAACAGTAGGATCAAATTGAGTATTTTAGTTTGTCACACTAAAATATCCAATTCTACGCCCGATAATTAATATTTCCCTATTTATTTGCACCCGCCTTCCAAGGCTTTTGACTTCCCTGAATATTGGATGTAATTTTTACTATAGTTGATAATTCAACATATTTTAACTACTCAATTGGCCAGATTGAAAGTAAATTAAGTTTTAAGTAAAAATTATCACAATTTATTTATATTATATTAGGTGCTTTTATTTAATTTCATCGATCCGCATAATTTTCATAAACAAGGAGAAAGACTAAGAAAACTACTCAGAATGCATGGGAATAAAACAAAGCATGGATTTCATTTAAAGTTAACAACAATAAACAAAGATACTTATCTTAATTTCCTCCCCAAGCAGACTCCTTGAAGTTCCTTTGACTTTTCCTTCTAGTACAGCAACTAAACAGCACTCAATTAAACTAATGAACTCACTAAACTCACTTAAACTTACACTCAAGACACTAGAAATGAACACACAGAAGACTCAAAAGACACACACACACTCTAGAATTCGGCCTCTATTTATAGAGGTAGGCAAAGGTCTAAGGTGTGCTTAAACACCTCTTCAAAAAGTGTACAGGTTCAATGTATATGCATTTTGAACTAGCTCGCCGTCGGCGGGAAACGACCTCACCGTCAGCGGGGCTTCTAGAACGTCTTCAAACCGCGCAATCTCGCTGTCGGCAGGCTCGGGCTCGCTGTCGGCGGGCTCGGGCTCGCGGTCGGCGAGGTAGTTATAATTCCTTCAAAAATTTCTCCTCACGATTTCGCCGTCGGCGAAGTAGTTATATTTGCATGAATGTCCTCCTTTTTTATCCAAATTTGCTCCATTTCATGCTTTTTGCTTTCATCACTTATAAATCTTCATTCCTGCAATAAAATAAAGAAAATACCTTTCTTTAAAGTGCAATTTCATGAAAAATATATATGATTTCTCAATGAATTTTTCTGTGATCAGTTACCGTTCAAATTATATATATATTTAAATTAAATTTAAAATCTAAAATTCGCCGCACAAGTTCTATTTGGCGACCCTTTTTCAAAATACAACACACAACCCTATAAATATGCCGACAAATTTTCTAGCGACTCCGCTGGGACTAGTTCCCCTCTTCATTTTGATTAGATGGTTCTGCTTTCATGAATCGGTAGTGTGTCCATGCCCCTAGTGGACCAAACTACCATTCTTTCTGTTGGCATACCACGTTCATTTCTGTCTTGAACGAGTATAGTCAACTCCTTTCGGATTCTGGAGCCACTGTTTAGACACCCCTAAATAGAGAGGTTTCGGAATCCTTTTGCCTCTTAGAGGTGGGGTGGAACCCCCAACAGGTGTTAGCTTAGGAGCGGTCCCTCGGATTGAGAAGTCTTGTGAGACTTTCTCTTCCTTTCCGTTTTCTGGATTGGATCCCTTACCTTTCCTATAACCTTTCCCCTTTTAATTGTTTCATTCCTAATGAACAAACCTTCTAATAAATAAAGCCTTTAATAAACGAACCTTCTGCTAAACCGCAAATACACAAATAAAACAAGAATATGAAATACTTTCATAAAACTAAGAGAAAGATAAATGGAAATGTGTTCGAACTCTTTTTCGGAGAATTCTTTTTCATCCTGGAAATTTTTATGACGAAAGGAAGCATAATTTGGAACTGACGTTCAGAATCTACTCTGCAGAAGATGTCTGCACCGAAGTTGATTTTCTCCTTCACCAATGGATGGACTTAGCTTCCTATAAGGATGAGTTTCCTGATGACGCGATCATTCACTTCGGACAAGGGTTTGACAACACGGACATTAAGTTCGTAGATGTTACTCTCTTCGCGCTGATGGACAAAGTACTGGAGACTGTGGAGCCCATAATTGAGTTCAACCTGAAGTCTACTCAAGAGTTTCCTCCCCTACAAAGGATCCTAGTTGAAAGAAGCACCGCTGTTCATAGGAGGTTAGCTGCTACCCCCAGAACTGTCATCTCTATCCCCACCAGTCTGGTCATCACTGCACCTACCCCGATTACTGCCAAACTTAAAGGGAAGGAAGTCCAAGTCAGTGATGAGCCTGTTACTGTGGAGGGTTCAGATTTTGCTACAATACCGTATGTCTTCGAGATATGGTCTAGTTTGAGATTTTCACCCTTAACCTGGATGCAAAGAAGGAATATGAACAGAAAGATTGCCAAGATCAGAAAGACCAAAGCCGCTGAAGCTGCATTTCTTGAAGAAATTCCTGAGGAAGAAGAAGAAATGCCTGAGATCTCACCGTTATTGGAGGGGAGTAGGTTCCACCCACTCTCTGCTGAATCTGATGAGGAAGATGCTCGAAGGATTGCCGCTGCGTTACCTTTGCCTACATACTACAGTGATTGTAAGAAGAAGAAGATCAAGACTACGCCGCTTACCCGGTTGCGGGAAGTAGTGGAGAAGTTAGCCAGAAAGAAGTGTTGCCCCGTGTCAGAGATTCTAAGAAGAATGGGACGAGTACCAGTTAAATCCCGCCTCGGACCACGAGTAGACCCCGTCACTGCCATAGAAAGGCCAAGGAAGAAAGTACGAGCTAGCGAGAGAAGTTTTTCTGTTGTTGTATCAAGTCACCATATTAGGGAACACACCACCTACCGACGTACAGCCGATAGACCATCTGGTCCTAGGTCACCTACTGCAAGAAGGATGGTGTGGTAACCTATTATTGCTGAACCGATACCTACAGAATGCTCTGGGAAGAGAAGTCTTATCAGAGAGCCCGAATCTGAGGAAAGTGCTGCGGCTCTAAAAGAAACTCCTGAAGATGAAGTTCAACAGTCATCACCTGACAATCGCGAGACCGTTTAGAAAAGACCACTGGAGGCTGCCATATGGAAGCTAAGAACTGACATCCGACGGTTGGCAAGAGAAAGAAGAGAATGACTGAGACATAAAGTGGATTCATCAGAGTTCATGGATGAAACGTTTGTTGAGATCAACATGGTTGAGACCCGAGCATTGTTAGCTCTACAGGGAGCACCATCAACTTCAGAGGGAGATGATCTAGAAGCACTGAAACTACGTCTGCAGGAAATGGACGACACGATCTACCGAATGGAGAAGAGGATAGAGGAGATGGCAGCCGCCTTAGCCACACTCCAGATTCAGCCTCAGCCTCAAAAGGAAACACCCCCGGAGATCATTCACATTGCAGATGGAGGGAAAGAGATTACGTCCGTCAACGGGGATGAACAACCAAAGAAGGATTCATCCCAGAGCATGATCCTAAAAAGGATATTAAGAATATGGTGGAACAGCAGGTGCAAGAAGCCTTAGCCCAGTCTAAGAGTGGAGCATATATTCTGACGGGTAGACCTTACCCTCAGGAATTTGATGTAGTCCAATACCCGAAGGGCTTCGTACCACCTTTATTTAAGACTTTCGACGGTACGGGAAACCCCCGACAACATGTCGCACATTTTTGTGCTAGTTGCTGCAAAGCCGGTGGGAGCGACGCTTTGCTATTTCGTCAGTTTGTTAGTAGCTTGTCAGGGATCACCTTCGATTGGTACGCATAATTACCGAACGGTTCAGTCAAGACCTTTTCAGAATTGGAGAGTCTTTTCGTTAAGCAGTTTGTCGGGGCTCGGCACCACATCACCATCGGTGATCTAGTAATGGACTAACAGAAACTGAATGAAACCTTGGTGGAATACATACTTCGATGGAGGAACTTAAGTATGAAGTGTGAACCACAGCTTCAGGAACAACACGCGGTCGGTATCTTGCTTAAGAGTATCCATGGCCCGATAGCACTTCTCCTTAAAGGATTCATAATTAAGACTTTTGAGAAGTTGCTTAGCAAGGCCGGGAACTTGCCGGAGGAGGAAAAATAGCTGAGTTTCATCGACAAGACTGATAAGAAGAAACCAATGAAAGCATTCGAGAAGAAATCAGGAATCGTCGCGGCAGTGGATAAAGGTAAGCAGCCAGTGCAGATACAGCCAGAGCAGCCCCAACCAAGCTATCACCACCGCAACAGACTTATCAACAACCTCAGCATAACTATCAGCAGCCTCGACCAAGCTATCAGTCACAGCAGCATGAATAACTGCCGCCTCGCTCATCATGTGGCCTGAAGGAGCTTTTGAATAAGGAATACCCCTTCAAGACAGAAGCAGTGGCCAAGAAGTTTCGCAGTTTAATGAAGACGCCCGACTTTCAGCTACCGGAGCCCAGAAGGTCAGAGGAAGTCGACAAGAAGGATCATCTGAATTACTGCCCCTACCATAGGATGTTGGGACACAAGATAGAAGACTGCTTTAACTTCAAGAATTGGCTCGAGGATAATCTTCGGAAGGGGAACATAATGATCCCGAAGGAATACATGAAGGAGCCCCAAAAGGGAGGTTCTGTCAATTTTATTTCAACATATACTATTGTTTTGATAGACCATACACGACCAACAATGAATGGAGTACAGTTTGGACAAAGGCTTCGAAGAAAATTTTGGATCACATCCAGACCGCTTCATTGCGCGCTTCAGCTCAGAGTTTGAAACCCGCTAGGCCGGCACTATCGCTTGCGATTGAAGAACCGTCCCAGAAGGAGGAGAAGATCGTGGAAGAAGAGAAGACTAAGGCTCCGAAGGGTAGCCTAGGAGTTGCTTTTCCTAGGATAGTTGTTTCAGATTCGAGGGAGAAATCCCTCGGACCTCTGACTCTGTATGATTATTTGCTCGCCCCGGCGGGATCTTATAATGATAAGAGTTTTGGTGTTGGTTACGTTTTGACTGTTTCTAACGGTTACGTAACTAACGACAACCAATCTAATCAGGATCTAGATTTCGATATGAATAACGATTCTCAAATCATACAAAACCCCAACGACCGGGAAGAAGGAAAATGCGTTCACCAGAATGGCTACGAAAGCTCGGGAAATGACGAGTCCGTTTGTGAATTCCGAGGAGCTCCGATCATGATAGAATTAGAGCTATCAGATTCTAAAGCAACTTCAGAGGAGCCAGTCGTTCCGATTCAAGGGGAGACACCGGCAAATCCTGCACCAGATTCAAAAGAAATAACAGAAGTCAATCTAAGAAGCGGAAAAGTTCTACCCCCGAGAGTGGGACCAAAAGATAAAGGAAAGCAGGTGGTTGCTCAGGAAGAGCCAACCCCAGCAGAGGAATTGCCTATTCGGGAAGAAATTGAAGAGCCTGGTAACAAAGTGGATTATAACGTGCTAGCCCATCTTAGGAAGTTACCAGCCAAACTAAGCATCAACGACGCTCTGATCCTGTCAAAGGAGATGAGAGAAACTCTGATCAAGGCCTTAATTGATCCAGAATTTGCTTAGCTCAAATGGCCGGTAATTCCTTAGACGAGGTTTGCTCGTTGAAAGGACAGCGTGGTGTTACCTTCATGGAAAATGATTTACTACTTGGAACAGCTGATCACAATCGACCATTGTACATTTAAGTCACTATCGGAGAGTTCACTCTCCAAAGTGTTAGTTGATCTGGGAGCATCGATCAATATAATGAACCTTCGGACATTAGCATTTTTGGAAATTGATACCCACAATCTCAAAGCAGACAAAATATTACTAAGAGGTTTCAATCAAAAAGGAGAAAGAGCCCTTGGATTGAAAACAGTATTAATAAAGATCGGTGATTTAGCAAAGATAACTACAAAATTCCACATAATTGATTCCGAGACATCGTTCAACGCTCTACTGGGTCGACCGTGGATCTATGAAAACCGGTTGGTGTCGTCTTCTCTGCACCAGTGCATAAAGTATTATGAAGGTGGGGAAGAGAAGTGTATCAAAGGTTACTTGCAACCGTTCTTCATGCACAAAATCAAAATTCACGAAAATGCATCCTACTACGCACCTCCGAAGAAAACAGTCTTCTACAGAAATGACATACCAAGCGAAGTAAAAGAAACTCAACGCAATGAAGAACCTGAAGTTCTAGTCAACAGTTACTCACCACTCCCTTACGACGAGATGGTGAAGGTTTCTCCAGAACTCGCACCCGAGGTTGAAGCCGGGGACGAGGTCGAGGAAGAAACGGTGGAACAATTGAACAGAGGAAGCCGGTCATCGACGTTGATTGGGAAAGCAGTTCCGAAGAAGAAGAAATCAAGAAGGAAGCAATCAAGATAAATCAAAAGAAACCCCGGTTCAAGATCTCTCTCGAAGACGAAAAGAATGAAGAATACAAATCAATGTACGAGAAGATTAACCATCACGTACAGACTATGATCCTAACCCTGATCTATCCTAGCAAGGCCGAGGGTATGGTGGTCAAGGAAGTACATGGTGGCGGTGCTAAGCCAATCAAGTTCTACCGTGGTGCTTCTTCTTCCAAAATTGAAAATGATGTAAAATTTGAAGATGTTGCTTCTTCCGAATTAATGGAATTGCCTTTTGAGTGGTATTCTCCCTGTGTTCAAAACTTAATACAGCGTGGTATCTTACCTAAATAATGGACGAAAGTTCAATCTCAACGCTTTGAAAATTTATGGAATAATACCAGTCGGCCTCCCAATTCAAAGCATGGTCTCGGATTCAGCACAGTAGGACCAGTTGATGATTCAGAATTCTGCTTGGTTGTCACTTGCGAACCTAATGAAGACTTCTTGGAAGTTTCAGATGATCTCGAAGATCTACCAGTGGGAGACGCTCCGCCAGAATTTGAAGAAGAAATTAAATCTACAATAGACGAGTTAATGGAAATTAACTTAGGTACTAGCGAACAGCCTAGGCCGACCTTTGTTAGCTCCTTACTCAATAAAGAAGACTCTGAAGAAATGATTAAGCTACTAATGGAATTCCAGGATTGTTTTGCATGGAGTTAAGACGAAATGACAGGATTAGCTCCAGAGGTTGCAGTTCACAGACTAAGAGTGGGTCCCATTGTCATTCCAGTCAGACAAGCTTCGAGAAGAATGCGTCTAGAGATTGAACAACAAGTTATATATGAAGTTAAGAAGCTTATCGACGCTAAATTTGTCCGTGAAGAACAATACCCTACTTGGTTAGCCAACGTGGTACCAGTCAGAAACAAGAATGGTCAAATCAGAATCTTCGTGGATTTCAGAGATTTGAACAAAGCGTGCCTAAAGGATGAATTCCCTCTACCAATTCCAGAGTTAATGATCAACATCGCTTTGACACATGAAATCTTCTCTTTCATGAATGGATCGTCAAGATACAATCAGATAAAGATGGCACGAGAAGATAAGAAGCTCACAGCCTTCAGAAAACCAATTGAAGTATACTGCTACACTGTAATGCCTTTCAGATTGAAGAACGTAGGAGCAACTTACCAAAGAGCAATGACGAGGATCTTTGATGATCTCATCCACAATCAAGTTGAGAGCTACGTGGATGATGTGGACATCAAGAGCAAACTGAAGGGAGATCACCTGTATGATTTGAGAATTATTTTCGGGCGATAAAGACAATTTAACCTTAAGATGAATCCCCTGAAATGCGCCTTCAGCGTCACCTCCGGGAAATTCTTAGGATTTGTTATCCGACATCGCGGAATTGAAATCCTTCTGAAGAAGATTAAAGCCATCTTAGAAATGCCGCCTACCAAAACCTTGAAACAATTACGATCCTTTCCAGGGAAGTTGGCATATCTTTGACGCTTTATCTCGAATTTGCCAGGTAGCTGTCAGCCCTTCTCGGCATTGGTTAAAAAGGACGCTAAATTCGTTTGGGAAGAAAAATGTAAGCTGGCCTTCGAGGACATTAAATAATATTTAATGACATCTCCTTTCTTAGAAGCCTCAGTCTCGGGTCGATCGTTGATACTTTATACCGCGGCTTTAGACGACTCCCTTGGAGCCCTACTAGCCCAGGTCAATGACGAGGGGAAAGAAAACGCTCTCTACTACTTAAGTCGTCATCTAATTCCGACAGAGGTAAAGTATCCTCCTATTGAGAAGCATTGTTTGGCCTTAATCTTCACTGCTCAAAAGCTCAGGCATTACATGCTTTCTCATAAGGTCAACCTTATTTTGAAGTTTAATCCATTGCAATATTTGATGACTTTGCCCGACGCTTTCCGACAGACTTGCTAGGTGGTCGATGATACTATTGAAATTCGACATAACTTTCGTTCCTCTTCATGCCATAAAGGGACAAGTCCTAGCAGACTTCACCGCAGCATACCCTTTGCCGGTAGAATCGCCTCTCAACGACAACTTGCCAGATGAACAGATAATGAGTTTAGAAGACCCCGATGATCAACATTGGGAATTGTACTTCGACATAGCGTCCTCAGCATAGAAAGACAAAAAATTGCAGACGATAGTGCCCGGTAAGGCAGGAAGTGGACTAATCTTTATAACACCAGATCGAGGGATGTTAAGATACTCTTACCATTTAACAGAACCGTGTATGAACAACGAAGCAAAATATGAAGCCCTTATAACCGGACTGGAGTTAACCATTCAGATGGATATCACCGATATCAACATCTATGGAGATTCTCAGTTGATCATTCAACAGGTCGCCGGACAGTACAGAATTCTGAAGCCCAGACTTGAGCAATACTTTCAGTATTCAATGAAGTTGTTAAAGCAGATTCTAAATGTAACAATCTACAAGATTCCCATAAGAGAAAATGCTCTTGCAGACGAGTTAGCCCGTCTAGCAAAAGAATTTGCCTGCTTACAGAATGAGTCAGTTTAAATGTCAGTTCAGGGTCGACAGGTCCTATCACAACTCAACATGGATGCAATACACCAATCAGAAAGAGAGGAAGAAATAGTTGCAGCAGTAACAAAAACTATAGAACATTGGCGGCAGCCATTAATAGACTACCTTAAAACAGGAAACCTACCGGACGATAAGTCGTTAGCTCATCAGATCAAGAAAAGAACTCTGTCATACGCATTAATAAATAATACTTTGTACAGAAGGTCTTTTGATCAAATGTGTCTAAGGTGCCTGAGCGAGTCCGAGGCTCATGAAATTGTTAAAGAAGTGCACTCAGGACTTTGTGGTGCTCATCAGTCGGGTCCGAAGATGAAAATGAAAATTAAAATACTAGGCTACTACTGGCCCTCGATGATGATCGACTGCATGAAGGTTATTAAGAGTTGTCACCAGTGCCAAGTGCATGGATTGGTTCTACATCAACCTCCAAATGTGCTATATCCGACAATCGCGTCATGGTCATTTCAATGTTGGGGCACATATATTGTGGGTCCTATAGAACCGCCTTCTTCAAGAGGACATCGCTTCATTCTTGCAGCTACAGATTACTTTTCCAAATGGACAGAAGTAGTACCGCTCAGAGAAGTGTAGGCACATCACGTACTACAGTTCTTCAGAAATCAAGTCGTCTATCATTTTGGGGTACTGACCCACTATTAATTTGTTTGCAATTTATGTTTATAGTAACGGCACCAAAAACTTGATTCCGCTTTAATATATATATATATATATATTTATTTATTTATTTATTTATTTATTTATTTATTTATTTATTTATTTATATGATTGAATGTTTAATGTGGATTCTATGCAAGTATACGTATCATATCAAGTAATACAGGGCTCTAGTGGAGTCCTGGTTATCGATCCCACAGGGAAGTTTTTAACAGATTTGTATCAGCTAAATTTAAAGGAATTACTTACTAATAAAGTAAACAGAATTTTAAAGTAACTAAAGCAAACTAAAGTAAACTAATGCTTCGAGATAAAGTTGATTTAAATAATTTAGAAAAAGTATCATTCTCCTTGTTTTTTAGAAAATTAAGTGAATGATGAATTTAAATAGAATCTTTGAATTGTATTGTGACAAATAGGAGCATTCCTATTCTTTACCCTTTGGTCCAGTGCAAAGAACATTGACTAATCCTATGTTTGATTACTAAATCTGCGGCTAGCCGGGAGGATACCGTCGCCACTTCGTAGCTCCCACGTTCCCCTCACCCGAGGGCTAACATCTACACTTCAACAATCAAACAGTAGGATCAAATTGAGTATTTTAGTCTGTCACACTAAAATATCCAATTCTACGCCCGATAATTAATATTTCCCTATTTATTCGCACCCGCCTTCCAAGGCTTTTGACTTCTCTGAATATTGGATGTAATTTTTACTATAGTTGATAATTCAACATATTTTAACTACTCAATCGTCGATTGAAAGTAAATTAAGTTTTAAGTAAAAATTATCACAATTTATTTATATTATATTAGGTGCTTTTATTTAATTTCATTGATCCGCATAATTTTCATAAACAAGGAGAAAGACTAAGAAAACTACTCAGAATGCATGGGAATAAAACAAAGCATGGATTTCATTTAAAGTTAACAACAACAATAAACAAGATACTTGTCTTAATTTCCTCCCTGCGTACTCCTTGAAGTTCCTTTGACTTTTCCTTCTAGTACAAAGAAACCTCTAAATAAGCACTCAAATAAACTAAAGAAACTCACTAATGATAAACAACGAACACACTTAAGACACCAAAAAGAGACTCGTACTCTCTAAAATAGTACACACCTAGACACTAGAATTCGGCCTCTATTTATAGAGGTAGGCAAAGGTCCAAGGGGTGCTTAAACACCTCTTCAAAAAGTGTCCAGGTTCAAAGTATTTGCATTTTGAACTGTCTCACCGTCGGCGGGAAACGACCTCGCCGTCAGCGAGGCTTCTAGAAGGTCTTCAAGCCGCGCTATCTCATTGTCGGTGGGCTCGAGCTCGCTATCGGCAAGGTAGTTATAAATCCTTCAGAAATTTTCTTAATAATCTCGCCGTCGGCGGCCTCGATCTCGTCGTCGGCGACTTAGTTCAATTTGCATGAATTTCTTCCTTTTTGATCCAAATTCGCTCCATTTCATGCTTTTTGCTTCCATCACTTATAAATCTTCATTCCTGCAGTAAAATAAAGAAAATACATTTCTTTAAAGTGCAATTTCATCAAAAATATATATGAATTTCTTAATGTATTTTTCTGTGATCAGGTACCGTGCAGAATCATTTCAGATAATGGGTCAGCATTCAGAAGTACGAAGATCAACAGTTTTGTCAGAAGACACAGGATTGACTGGCGCTATTCTACGATCTACTACCCAAGAGCAAACGGCTTGGCCAAGGCTTTTAATAAAACTCTCATCCAAATCCTAAAGAAGACTTTGGATGAAAACAAGAGAATTTGGCACGAGAAGTTGTTAGAAGCCTTATGGGCCTACAGGATAACTTTCAGAACTCCTACTCAGTCTACACCTTACGCTTTAGTGTACGGGTCCGAGACCATCTTGCCCTTGGAAGTTCAGCTTCTGTCTCTCAGAATTGCAGTTGCGAACAAGATTACTATAGAAGAGAACGCTAAACTACGACTAGAAGAATTGGAAAACTTGGAAGTGAAACGACTTTCAGCACAGCAGAATTTGGAATTGTATCAAGCCAAGATGATCCAGACCCACAATAAATTGGTCCTCCCGAGGACGTTCAAAGTCGGTGACTTGGTTCTGGTTCTCAAGTGACCTATTCTTGCGCACCACAAGATAGGTGGTAAATTTGAACCGACTTGGGAGGGGTCGTTCGTGGTCGAGACAACCTACTTTAGAGGTTCCTTCCAACTTGTGATGTGCCGTGGAGAACGATCTATGCTTCCAATCAATGGACGATATTTGAAGAAGTATTACACAACCTGATTTTTCGAAGGATGAACTTTAAAAATAAAGTTCATTCCCAGAAGCACGGGTAAAGTAATCACTTGTAACTGGGTCTGAACCAAAAATTAAAAAAAATGGATGATAAAAATGGTGAACAAAAAAAACGTGTTAAAAAGAAAATATTTGAAATCATAATAATAAAATTTTTATCCTTCCTTTCAAAGCAATCTCATTCATGAGCTTTCCCCATCTTTTCCCTGTTTATTAAAATTTTAGAAATGATTAAGAATTTTCCATTAATAAGTAATTTTTTTTTATTGTTCTCGTTCTTAGTATAGCCTCTAATCCTTTCCTTGTTTTTCACAGGGAAATGTCGAACGGGCGGTTAGTTTTGAACATTAAGAATGGTGTGAGTCTAGCACTCGACGAAAAGAAGATGAAGGATGGGGCCGTGATTGAGATCGACTCTGATTTCACACCTACAGGGCTACAATACGAGAAGGTCGATTGACCGGGAAGAATTCCGCAGCCAGACAGTGATGAGACTGGGAGGCCCGAGTCAGCAGTCTACCGATAGGAAAAGGAAAATAAACGTCGCTCAGACTGGAGCAGAAAAGAAAGTCAAGTCCGTGGTTGCTACAACAGAGGGCAGGCTTATCAGCGCCGTGCCCACAGAGGTTCGAGAGGTAAGGAGAGCTACCCTCACTCCTACACAGCGAAGAAACAAGAACTGCCGCATTCACAGGATGCTGAGCAAGCTAGTGGCGGACCAACATGAAGAGACAGTTGCTAACATCAGTGCAAACACGTCGAAGAAGTCGGTTCGACAGGAACCAGAAAAGAGTTTAGGGTTACAATACGAGAAGGCCGATTGGACCCCAATTGATAGGGAAGAATTCCGCAGCCAGACAGTGATGAGACTGGGAGGCCCGAGTCAGCAGTCTACCGACAGGAAAAGGAAACTAAACGCCTCTTAGACTGGAGCAGAAAAGAAAGTCAAGTCCGTGGTTGCTACAACAGAGAGCAGGCTTGTCAGCGCCGTGCCCACAGAGGTTCAGGAGGTAAGGAGAGCTACCCTCACTCCTACACAGCGAATAAACAAGAACTACCGCATTCACAGGATGCTGAGCAAGCTAGCGGCGGACCAACATGAAGAGACAGTTGCTACCATCGGTGCAAACACGTCAAAGAAGTGGGTTCGACAGGAACCATAAAAGAGGAGATCAGCTTCAAAGATTACAGAGAAGGTGAAAGAGATTCCAAGAAGAGCAGAAAAAGAATCAACGCCACGACGCCATGCGGATACACCAGCTTTGAAGAGTCTTGTTGCGAAAGCAAACCCGGAGGATGTCCTGACAGAGACTATCCTCGAGGAGCCGAGACATGTAGAAGATCGTGCTGGGGTAGAGCCATACATCCCACAGTACATTACCAGACCCCGCCGATTGCAGATAATTCCAAAGTACGAGCTGGAGAGACTGCAGAAAGTTGAAAAGAAGACCTTTGAATATTTTGAAAGAATCCTAGGAAAGAGGATCAATATCCTGGAGGGCCTTCAGCTGCATACGTATGTGTTCTCAGACTACGAGCACCAGTAAATTGTGGACTGCGTCATCGAGCTTCAGAAAATGGGCCGAGTTGGTCGTTTGAGAGGGAAGACCTACTCAGAACCCTGGAGGTGGATGAAAGGAAAAGGAAGAGTTGCGATCCAATGCGGGTGCTGCTACAACTTCTCCAAGGACAGAAAAGGAAATCTACCAGGGATACTCTATCGTAGTGAGGTGGATCCAATGCCGAGAACTATCAAGAGGATGGTGAAAAGGATGGTGACATGGAGGGTACTGCCCGCAGATTGCATACCCAACAGCTGCATCATCAACATATAGAAGGAAGGCGACTGTATACCACCACACATAGATCATCACGACTTCGTCAGACCCTTTTGCACAGTGTCTTTTGTCAACCAGTGTAACATCATGTTCGAATCAGACCTCCGGATTGTAGGCCCCAGAGAATTCCGAGGGCCGTTAGAGATACCCCTACTGGTAGGTTCCGTCTTGGTGTTAAAAGGAAATGGAGCGGACATAGCAAAATATTGCATCCCAGGGGTGTCTGTTCAACGAATCTCCGTCACTTTTAGGAGGATGGACGACAGCAAAATGCCATCCACTTTCAGTCGGACCTAGACTAAGAGAGCCTTCTGCCCTACGAGCTATAAGCTACATGGAAAATAGCACACCTCCAATGCACATCCGAACGGCATTTCTTGACAATGAAGGCTTGGAAGGTGATGTTATTGCCCATGTGTCTCACTATTCAGACATGGATTTTGACAGATGCTTTTGGAAGAAATCTGGAAGAATCTTGCGTAGTCTGCTTTTGGAATTACATGGATTGTATGAGATGCTAATTTTCAAGGAAAATATCATCATGTTTTGGATCAAGCTATATGATGTATTTTCGGCAAATTGGAATGGAAACGACCATGTCGTGTTTTGCCTTCACTTCTTTTGTGCAAATTGACTGGGAAACGCCATTAAGTTATATGAACTTCGAACGAAGAACAATTTGAAACAAAAAAAATTAAATAAGTTAAAACAAAATTGAACATAAATCAACAAAAAAAAAGAGAAAATGAAAATGTATAAGAACTATTTTTAAGAATCTGAATGTCGAAACGAATTCTAAAATAAAATGAAAACTCAAAAATTGAATCACTAAAAACAAACAAAATGAAACTAAATTTCAAATTAATTTTCGTTCTGAACCCTTCCATTCGGACCTTTCAATTTTCTTTCTTCTGTGTGTTAGAGGATCGACCAGTTCTATTGACACAGAGCCACGAACTTTGTTCGATTTGGTTCTGATGGCATAGGACTGGGTCCCTCTTCATACAGATCTCTTTCGAGGCTGGAGCCTAACTTCCAGTTCTCTTTTTGAGCCTAGAGCCTAAATTCTAGCTCTCATTCAAACTTTCGAGGCTGGAGCCTAACTTCCAGCTCTCTTCCTGAGACTAGAGCCTAAATTCTAGCTCTCATTCAATTTTCGAGGCTGGAGCCTAACTTCCAGCTCTAATTCAATTTCCGAGGCTGGAGCCTAACTTCTAGCTCTCGTCTTGAGGCTAGAGCCTAAATTTTAGTTCTCTTTTAAATTTCCGAGGCTGGAGCCTAACTTCCAGTTCTCTTCTTGAGGCTAGAGCCTAAATTCTAGTTCTCTTTCAAACTTTCAAGGCTGGAGCCTAACTTCTAGTTCTCTTCCTGAGACTAGAACCTAAATTCTAGTTCTCTTTCAAACTTTTGAGGCTGAAGCCTAACTTTCAGTTCTCTTCCTGAGACTAGAGCCTAAATTCTAGTTCTCCTTCAAACTTTTCAAGGCTGGAGCCTAACTTCCAGTTCTCTTCCTGAGACTAGAGCCTTAATTATAGTTCTCTTTCAAACTTTTCGAGGCTGGAGCCTAACTTTCAGTTCTCTTCCTGAGGTTGGAGCCTAAATTCCAATTCTCATCTTGAATCTTTGAGGCTGGAGTCTAACTTCCAGCTCTCATTCAATTCCTGAGGCTGAAGCCTAAATTTCAGTTTTCTTTTCAATCCCGAGGTTGGAACCTAGGTTCCAATTCTCATTTTTAAATCCAGAATTTCAAAGAAGTTAACCTTAAAATCAATCTTAAGTCAAATATTAATTTAAATCGAAACCCTGATTAAATTAAAATTCAAACTCAAAATTAAAACTTTAAATAAAAAAAGAAAGAAATCTAAAGTCTGGTTCCTCCAGATCTTGTGATTTGGGATTCACCTCCTTTTCCCCAGTGAGAGTTCTGGAATCTTCAGTCTTGGAGATTTACCCGATACTCCCCAGCGGGAAGTTTTCTATGCTGAGTTCTAAGTGTGTCACTTGGACTTCTGTGTTGGTATGTTGATATCTTCGGTCAACGCTAATACGCATGGTGTGCTTGGTTAGCACACCACACCTATTGGGGGTCCATTTGTAGACCTCATTTTTGGTGAGGTCTTTTCTTTCCTCTTAGTGCTTAGGATCTAGCCATACGACTTCTCCTTGACTATCCTATAGGACTAGAGATAGAACCCATCTTTTAGAAATTCAAACCAAATCTTGACTCTCTTTGCAATCCTACATAGATGGTCATCAACCTCCAAGTCACTTGGAAGGTTGGGACCAATGTGCAGGAAAACAAAGATGAATTCCTATAGGATGTTCAAGCCTTAGGACTGCCCTGGGTGGCCTGGTCTTGGTGAGGTCTGGCTGGCACACACACTGCACTCTCACACCCACCCTAAACCCTAAACCATCCCTACCCAATCGTGACTCCTGGTTCATTAGAGCACTCATATGGTTAAGTCCAAACCCCTAGCTCCTTAGCTAAGAGGGTTAGGAACAATACATATGAGATGTTAAAAATGGACATTTCTTAGTCCATGGTTCACTCTAAGCTTTTCCATTCCCCTCTACCATAACCAAATTTCACTTTTACCAAAATTTCTGGTTTTGACATTGGGTCCTCAAGACTACCTAAAATTACCTAAAATACTCCTACAACCACAAAACTCTCTAAAATTTCCCAAAAATTACCTACAATTCCTAAAAATCATAAAAATCATTTTGAAACAATTCCCACCTTTTAAATCCACCAAAATACCCCAATACCCTCAAAATAACCTCTTAATACCCAAAATACCCTTTTTGGCCCAAAATTCCAAAAATTCCAAAAATTTGAAAAAAATTCCCAAAAATCAAAAATATTCCAAATTTCATTTTCTTCAACTACACCATAGGCCAATTTAGCCAATTTGACCAAATTTTATCAAAACCCGCAATTTGACCCATTTTTAACCTAAATGGACCCAATGTCAAACCAAACCAACCCATTTGACCTCAATTTTGCCCAATTTCAATTCTAAACTTAAATTTAACATCCTCAATAACAATTTAAAATAAATCCAAGACCAAATTGGTTCACATTTGAGTTCAATTCTATTTGAAACCTAAATCCCCAATTTTGCCTATTTAATCCAAAATTTCACAATTAGCCTAATGTTAACTTTTCCTTCCAATTTTCAATCCTAAACCTTCCATGACACTCCCATGAAACCCATGAAACCTTCAATTGTCCCAATTTCAGTAATCCATTTGAAAACCAAGTTTACCCCCATTTTGACCTAAATTGAATCTATGCCCTAAATCTACCAAATTGATTGACCTAATGCTAAAATTTCTTCTCAATTGATGTTGGGAACTCTTCAATACATTCCCCTAGACCAATTGAAACTTTCAATTGGGTCTAAGCCCCACCTTAACCCAACTTGGAACGAAATTGATCCAACCTTGACCAAATTAACCAAAATCCCAAAATCCACCTAATTTACCTTGCAATTGAACTCAAAACCTTTCCATGTCTTCATAAAACTTCTTCATGGAAATCATTTCTACAATATTACTCAAGACACTTGGACCTAAATCAAACCCAAACCCAAGTTAGCCCAACCTAAACCCAAATGAGCCAAATTGAACCTATGACCTAACCTAACCAAATTGAACCAAATGTGGCTAAACCAACCTTTCCACAACCACCATTTGAACCCTAGGAACCACCCTAGATCCACCTAGCCCAAGCTAAGTGAGCCATGGACCAAGGGTCCCCCATTTTAAGGGATCTCTTCCCTTAAGTGGTTAAATCCTCTTTTGCCTTACCCCAAAACATCCCCACTACTGTTAATCACCATTAAAACCTCTCCCTGACTCACCTGACCTCAGAGGCTAGCTCCCCTGTCCTTGCCGGCTGGCCTAGTCGCTGGAGGGAGTCAAAACCGAGAGCCACCACCAACTGAAACTCACCCAAACTTACCCAATTGGCCACCTCAGCCAAATTAAACTTTGTAGCTCCTCTGCCCTCCACCTAAGCAGTGGAATCCACCCCTCAATTGAACCCAAGCCCAGCTGAATGGCCCTGGCCATTTAAACACCTCTTCTCAGCCATGAGGAAGGTGTTGAAATTTTTCTCAACAAAACCTCCCCAAATTACTCCCAGAGCTTCTCCTAGCCTAGAGAAGAAGAACCCCACTGTTCTCCTATCCTGATCCCCACTGGCTGAGCTCAATTTCTCGGTCGAAAATCAGACCGGAAACAGGAAAACCCTTGAAACTCCACCAAACTGCAATTAACTCTTCCCACACCTTCACCAAAGGCAGAGAAGAAGTTCCCCAGTAAAAGCCCCCTCACCAGGCCAGCCATTTCTTCTACTGCCAGGGCTCGAAATTCGACTAGGATGAAGTCATAGCTAGGCATTTCACCAGCGCTCGAAGCTCAATCTGTAGGCTCCTGGGACTCTAACGAATGTTTCGAGCACATCCAATCGAGGCTTCACCTCTTGGACCAAGGTATGGAAACTCCTCTTACTCCCGAGCTTCTAGCGATTCTCCATTTTTTTTACTTGATTTCAATGTGCATTAGCCATATAGATGTGTAGTCCTAGTCTAGCGAGCACATAGGATCAAACCCCGTGCAATTTGGTTAAGAAATGAGTGAGATTTTAGGGCTAGAAGGTGGACGATGCTCTACCCACACCAGTCAGGATGATGAACGGATGTCGTCGGATCGCGTGTGTATTGGATGGATGACCAGGATCACACCGGATCAGAAGATGGGACGAGACCGCGGAGCCGTGTGGCGCTGAGGTGGTTGGCGGCACCGAATCAGAAGACGCCTCGTTGGAGTTCATATCCGTCGTAGGTTGTCGTGGCGCCGCGTCACTTAAGTAGGAAATTACTTATTTTCTGATTTATTTAAATACCCGAACTTTAAAAATCCATATCTTTGTGTAGAAAAATCACAAAATTAAAAGAAAAATACCCTCTTGCTCAGTGAACAGAGGAGAACAATGTGGGAAAAGAATTGATCTATTTTGTTGAGTATTTAATTTTTAATTAACTAAACACTGATCTGAATATTTTAATTCTCCATTCACACACACAATTCACCATGGCATGAGACCATAAAAATTTTGTAGCCTCTGATCTTGGGAACATTTCCTGAATTTTCCAAGGTCAGAGGCTATGTCTATGGCAAGTTATCTATTTTTTTAATTTTTATGCCTATTTTGGTATTTTAATTCCAATAATTAGTATAATATTTGGAAACTTCTAAGAAAATTTGGGTAGGTTCCCTATGACTAGAGGAACTTGGGATAAGAAAATTTGTTTCTCTGAGCTCCTTGGGTAGAGGGATTTAAGAAAAATATAAAACCCATTTTTCCACTTTAATTTTATTTTATAATTAATTAATACTCCAAAATTTAAAATAATTATAATAAATAAAATATAATTCAAAAAATCACCAAAATTGGTCCAAGTGATTCTCTGGTTAATGGGAACCTCCCATAATTTTTCTAACGACAGAAACTTTCTCTTGGCCATGTCATGAAATTTTCATTGAAAAATCCTTATTTTCCCTTAAAATTATTATATAAATTAAATTAAAATTGAAAAATCACATTTTCTCCTCTAATGTATTAATTGACATGTAAGTGAGGTGACATAAAAATTTCAAGTTCATTTGAGCTTAATTTGATGAATTATGAGATGAATATGCATAAGAGGGCATTAAGGTAATTAAAGGATTTTACACTTCATTAAAATTTAGGCTTAACCAAGGGAAAGGGTAAATCTTTAATCCTAGATTTATTTTGGATGATTGAAACATAGGGAATTTAAGTGGTAGAAACTCATTAAACCACCTTAAACATTAAAGAATAAACATTAGTTAAATCACATGAAATTTGGAAGATTAATTAAAGCTTGGATGATTAAAGATTAAAAGGGGTGTAATATAAAAAAAATTCTAATCCTCTAAATTAAATCCCTTAATTAACAAATTAATCAAACATTATTTAAATATCAATTAATGGAACTTTAAAATGATGATTGAAATTAATATTTTAAGAGAGAAATAATTTTTGGAAAAATCTTATAATTAAATTAAAAAGAAAGAAAACACTAAAGGAAATTAATTTGAAATTGTCCAAAATTTAAATTAAAATAAATTCAAAAAATTAAGACTAAGTTGGAATACTTAAAACTAATCTGAAGATGCTTGAAACCTAAATTAATACTAAACTTAAAACATTTAAAAGATCAATCTGAAATGTTAAGATTATGTAAAGTAATAAAACTTAATTGAATTGAACAACTTGAACACTATTCCAAACTTAAAAATAATTTAAAAAGAGATGAGAAGATCAATTATAAATAAACCACTTTAAACTATTAATCCCAAACTTCGACTAAGAATGGTTAAAATCCCTTAATAAACTAACTTGCTCCTAAAGGCTTTCATTAATATAATTCTCAAATAAAACACAAATGAAATGTCACCTTACTCACAAGGATAATCAAACATCCTAAATTCACTGAGCAAGAGTAACTTGGATGAGTGATTCATCACCACAATGAAACTAACTGAACTTAAAGTAATCCCTAAAATGTTTAGGAAGATGTTCAAAATTTAATTCCGAGCACTTCTCTAACTTGATGGGATGTTTTAAAAGAATAGAGAGACTTCATTGTTCTTTGATGAAGAAAATCATCCTTAACAAAACACAAGAACCTAGACGTCATAGGAATTGACTAGCAATAGGATTAGGATTTTGGTAGACAACCAAAACCTTACCTTAGCTTTACCTAGGTGTTATTTGTTGCAAATATATAAATGCCTTAACATGTGTTTTAAGTGCAGGTGAAAATGACGGGAGTGCCTACCAGGTACGCATTTAAGTTTATTGCAATTTAGATTCTGCGATTTATTAAATGTCTTACTTTCCTGTACTTATAAATGCATGAAAATGATCGAACACAGCATGTTTAAATAACTCAAAATTTAATCACCAACAAAACAAAATTGTAATTACAACTAAAATTATAACGTCTCGTTGGACGATCGGGAATCCCTCGGATGATGTAACCCACGTGTTGCTAACGAGATTTCCCACGGTCTAAATAAAAGTGTGGAACTCATTCAGTTCAGTTTAGCATATTCATTTAAACCAAGTGAATCCGATGAAAATAGTGGTGTCGGGATGACGAAACCGTGGGATCTTAATCGGTTCTGCTTAATCAACTTTAAGATTTGTTTTAATTAAAATACTAAGCCACCTTAATTTTCAACCTTTCTAAACCAAAACACTTCTCTCATTTCTTGATTGTCACCTTCTAAAACTAAACCTCTGCAACAACAAGGAGCTTGGAGCATAGTAGGCAGCACGACCATCTTTATCAGCAAAACTTGTGTCTACATCAGCTAAACCTTTTCTTAGAATTAAATAACCAAGCCATAGGATTTCGAGGTAGTTTGCCTAGTGCAACATAAATCCTCAACCTTTTCGTTAGGCATTTGCATAATCATATTATGCAAATTAAGCCCTAACCGGTCTTAGGACTCCGAGGTGGTCGTTTGGTACGACATAAACCCTCACATCTTTGAGGCTATTTGTATGATTATGTCATACAAATATAAGTCCTAATTAATTAAATTGGCATGATTGAAACATTAAATAATTCTCTCAAATTGAAGTCAAACCATAGGATAGTTAGAAGGTCACCGAAGTTCACTTCGGGTCCGTGACATCCTCTACTTCTCTTCCTTTGGATTCCCAAAACAAACTGTTCTTGAGCTATTCCCTATTGAAATTTCCAAATCTAATTTCTTTGAAAACTTAAACTTTGAAATTCTTGAGAGCAAAACCACTTATCATTATCGAGAGTTTTCTTAAATGATTCCTGTCATTTAGGATGTAATTAACTATAAGGGCTTGCCCTTATAGGAAACTTTAAAAACCAGGTAATATAAACCCTCCTTAATTCCTTTATATAAAGCAAGGGAACTTGTCGGCTTATAAAATTGGTTCATAAACCAAATGGATTTCACAAATCTTTTAGTTTATTTAATCGAACCCCATCATCAAACAGTGTGTGTATTCTTGAGGATAGATACACGGTTTATGATGTGATGCTCATTTATATAAACTATTTGGGATGTGAGATCGGTTTGATTTCATATCTTAAAATTTTCAAACTTAAAATTATTTTCAAAATCAAATGTTACCTTTAAAATTATATATATTTATATTTAAATTAAATTTAAAATCTAAACTTCACCGCATAATTTCTATTTGGCGACCCCTTTTCAAAATACAACTTACAACCCTATAAATATGCTAACATTTTGTTTTTGTTGTAGTAACTTTATTGATTGTATTATGTTGACTATGCTTTTTTTTTTGTGATATGTGTTTAGTTGGTAGTTTGTATTTTCATTTATAGATGTTTGTGAAATCTGTAATTGTAATTGTAACTTGTTGAGTCTAAAATAGAAAACTGTTTGTTTTGTGTTGTGAAATGCATATGTCCTATGTTGTTAGTTAGTTTGTTGTTGTTTGATGTTTACTATTATATACTTATTTTAAAATTTCATTACCCCAGCAAAAATTTTCTAAATTGTTATGTGTGTAGAAAGGATTTTAATATTACAAGTTAGTTGAAGTTAGAAATTCTAAGAAGAACCTACAAATTTCAAAAAGACAAAAATGTCTAAAGTGCAAAGGTATGAATTTTATATTTAGAATTTTTCTTTCCACCATGTACATTTTCTATTTATAGAAAACTTTAAGTTTGGGGGAGGAAAGAAAAATCTTAACTATTATATGCTCTTAAATAACATATTTTCAAAAATTATTAATATGATTTGTGTGATAAAATTTAATTCAGATAACTATGTTTAGATTTTATATAAATATTATGGAAAAATTCAAAGAAATATTTTTGATAATGAAAATTAATCTTGTAGATTAAGATATTTAGTATAAAAGGATAAGACTATAGTTAACTATTTAAAGTAAAGAAAACTATATTTTGAAATATTAAGAATCTTAGGAATTTAGTTGAGAAAGAAAAGAATGGGATTCATTGATGTAAAAACTATGAAGTACATATAAGGTAAAGAATGTTTAAAGTTTAAAATTTAGGAAAACAAGAGTGAAGTTCTAAATCATTAACAAGCTATCCAGATATAGTAATCCTCACTTAAAACAGAAAAAGAAAAGGATTGAAAAACAATCCCTGAAAAGAAAAGAAAAATAAATATGATTGAAAAATAATCCAAAAGAAAAAGTAAGTGAGGAGAAGCTTGAGGATATGCCTTATCAAAAATTGGCTTCACTTGGATTAACCTAAAGGGAAAACTAAAAGCATTTCTGAACTTATATATATTATTAGTTTCCATACTTAATAGAATTCTCATGAAGTTTCTATCTTTTGAATATTCTAAGTGAATTTATATTGCAACATATAGCATTCTTGAAATGAATAGAAAACTAGAACTCTTAGACTTGTTTACTAGATAGCCTTATACCTACAGAATTAATCTAATTACTTGAAAATCTTTCTAAGGATTCTTACTATAATATTTATTTAGATCAAAATTATAGTATTTCTGAATTAAAACTTTACCACAATTAATCATAACTTTTATGTAGTACTAAAGATTACTTGACGATAAGTAATAGTTATGTTCGGGGGATTTTGACCCAAGGAAAAAAAGATAAGATTTTCATGCCTATTTTATATTGATTTTGATGATATTGCACTTTAAAGAAGGGTATTTTTGGTGTTTTTCTGCATGTATCAAGATTTAAGAACAAAGGAGCGAAAATATGCAAAAAAGGAGCAAATTTGGAGCAAAAAGGACCAAGTTATGCAAAATTTGACATAGGGCACCAACGGCAAGGTCGATGTCGCCGACGACTTGATTTTCCCGAGAGTTCAGAATAAATTGCAAGGTAAGCCACCGATGGCGAGGTCGAGGTCGCCGACGGCTGGGCCTGTTTAAAGAAATGTTTCTAGAAGGCCGCTGACGGCGCAGTTCGAGGCCGTCGATGGCGGGATTGACAGATCTTTCCAAAAATACGTCGAATGTGGATGATTTTCGAAGGGGTGCCTGCAAAACCCTTAGAGACTCTTCTACAACTTTAAAAAGAACCATTTCAGGCTGAAAAAAGGGTCTCCTACATGTTTACTAGAGAGTCCAAGGTCTCCTACGTGTTTACTAGAGAGTCCAAAGTATCAGAAAGAGTCAACTATTGTGTCTATTAGTGAGTAGATAGTTATTTTAGTGCTTTTAATTAGTGAGTATTGAGTTCAAATAGAGATTTTGCGAGGAATTCTTTAAAGAATTGTAAGAGTGGAAGCGAAGTGAGAGATCTCTTCTGCATTGTCATTTCGAAGAAGAATTCCGCGTACTGTAAAGAAAGGAAGAGATTCAGAAGAACTTCAAGGAGTTTGCTTGGGGAGGAATTTAAGATAAGTTGTGTTTATTTACTATAGTTTGTAGAACCTTACTTTATTATATGAAATCCAACTTTTATTGCATCCTCTTCATGAATTATGAGTAGTTGTTATGTCTTTCTCCTTGTTTTGATGATTTTGTGAAATGATTAAATGAATTAGTGTATTAAACCTGATATAAAAAAGTTGTGATGATATTATACCTAAACTTACTCTACTATACGAATTGACCATTTGTATTGTTAAAATCTTGAAGAGTTCTTAAGATCTAACCATGGGCTAAGGATTCTTAACTAGTATGTGTCACATTTCTCTTTAAAAGGTAGACGGGTAAATCCTTGAAAGGAGAAATGCAAATAAATAGGGAAATAATATTAATCGGGCGTAGAATTGGAGATTTTAGAGTGACAGGCTCAAATCCTCAATTCGGTCTTATCGTTTGGGTGTTGATGTGTAGATTGTTAGCCCTCAGGTGACGGAAACGTGGGAGCTTTGAAGTGAGAGCCGGTATCCTCCCAGCCTAGCCGCAGATTCAGTAACCAAGCATAGGATTAGTCAATGTTCTTTATGCCTGGACCAATGGGTAAAGAATAGGTATGCTCCTATTTGGCACAACACATAAAAATTCTAATTATTGCTTCACTTAAATATCTTAACAAAGGAGAAAGAATTCTTGTTATTATATATTTGAACTAATTTTAGTAGTATTAGTAAATTGTTAGTAAAACTAGTTTAGATATAAATTTCATATTATTATCGATTGTGTATTAGTGACAAATAGGCAATTTCAATTTAGTTGTGATTCTGATCTGGTTTATATAATCCTAGTCCGTAGGCTTTAATATATTTCCCTGTGAGATCGATAACCAAGACTTCACCAGAGCCCTGTATTACTTGAGCGATACGTATACTTGCGTTTAAAGGTAACTCTACGATCAAAAGATTATAATATTTAATTGTTACTAAATTTAAAATTATGCTCCAAGTCAAGTTTTTGGCACTGTTGCTGAGGATTTATATCTTTTAGTAGTGGTGTTGAATTCTTATATTTTTAAGTATATTTAAAATCGTGGATCAGACACCTCTCTCATAAGACAACTAAAACATCTAAGTTCACTGAGCAAAAGTTAAGACTCAACTAAACCCCAGATGATCTATTCATCCGAACAATGAAATCATTTGGACTCAAGATAAATCCAGAGGTTTTGAAAAGATGTTCGAGGCCCTACCCCGAGCACTTCCTCAATCTAATGGGTTGTTTCAAAAGAACAATTGGACTTCATTGTTCTTTGATGAAGAAAATCATCCTTAAAAAAACAACTAGGTTTCAACCTAGACGTCATAGGACTTGGTGGATAACAAGGATCTGAACTTAGACATCATAGAGTTGGTAGATGATCAGAATCTTCCCCTAGCCTTACCTAGGAGCTTGTCCTTAAAAATTAAATGTCCTAACATGCATCTTAAGTGCAGTTGGTGGAAACAAGAAGACTCTTCAGGTACACATTTACGTTTATTGCAATTTACATTCTATAATTTATTAAATGTTCTATTTTCCTGCATTCTATAAACTTGTGAAAATGATCGAACCCAGCATGTTTAAACAACTTGAAATTTAATCACCAACAAAAAATAAATAAAACCTATAATTGTAACCAAAATTAAAACGTCTCGTTGGATGATCGAGAATCTCTCAGATGATGTAACACACGTGTTGCTAACGAGATTTCTGATGGTCTAAATGAAAGTGTGGAACTCATTCAGTTGAGTTTAGCAAATTCATTTGGACTAAGTGAATCTGAAGAAAATAATGGTGCTGGGATGATGGAACCGTGGGATCTTAACCGGTTCTACTTAACCAACTTTAAGATTTCCTTTAATTAAACATAAGACATTTAATTTGAAACTCAACCTCTAAACCATGACACTTCTCTCATCCCCTGATTTTCACTTCTTTAAACTAAACCCATTGCAACAACAAGGAGCTCGAGCAAGCATAGTGGGTAGCACGACCATCTTTGACAGCAAAACAAGTCTTCATCAACTTAACAATTCCTTAAAAAATTAAACAACGATCCATAGGATTTCGACATAGTTTGCTTAGCGCAACATAAACCCTCACTTTTTCTTTAGGCATTAGCATGTTATGCAAATTAAGACCTAACTCGCCTTAGGACTCCGAGGTTGTCATCCGATATGACATAAACCCTCCTAACTTCCAGGCTATTTGTATGATTATATCATAAGAGTATAAGTCCTAATTAATTAAATTTGGCAATATTACAACATCAAATAATATCTCCTCAAATTTAAGCCAAACAAATAGGATAGTTGGGAGGTTACTGAGGTTCTCCTCGGATACGTGACATCCCCTACCTTTCTTCCATTGGATTCCCAAAATAAAATGTTCCAAATTTGATCAAATCCCTTTTGAAATTCCAAAATTGAATCCTTTGAATGCTTAAACTTTGAAATTCCTGAAAGCGAAACCACTGATCTTTATCAAGAGTTTTCTTAAGTGCCTTCGGATATTTAGAATGTAATTAATTATAGGGGCGTGCCCTTATATGGAACTTTAAGAACCCAGGTAATATAAACCCTGCTTAATTCCTTTATATTAAGCAGGGGAACTTGTCGGCTTATAAAATTGGTTCGCAGACCAAACGGATGTCACAAATCTTTTAGTTTATTTAATCGATCCCCATTATCAAACAATGTGTCTATTCCTCGGAACACATACACGGTTAGTGATGCGGTTCTCGTTTATATAAACCATTTGGGGTGTGAGATCGATTTGATTTCATATTTTAAAATTTAAAGTTATATTTTTAAATATTATTTTTGAAAAGCTATACAATTTTCTATTAAATTAAACCTAAATTTATTTTCAAAATCAAACACTACATTCCAAATTATTTAAACCTATATATACAATAAATTTAATTTAAAATAAAATGCACCGACAATTTATATTTGGCAACCCCTTTTCAAAATACAACACATAACCTATAAATATGCTGACAGCCGACCTTTATTAGCTCCTTACTCAATAAAAATGACTCTGAAGATATGATTAAGCTATTGATGGAATTCAAGGACTGTTTTGCTTGGAGTTATGATGAAATGTCAAAATTAGCTCCAAAAGTTGCAGTTCACAGGCTAGGAGTGGATCACACTATTTTTCCAGTCAGACAAGCTCCGAGAAGAATGCGTCTAGAGATCGAACAACATGTAATAGTTGAAGTTAAGAAGCTAATAGACGCTAAATTTGTCCGTGAAGAACAATAGCCGAATTGGTTGGCAAATGTGGTACCAGTTCGGAAGAAGAACGGTCAGATCAGAATCAGCGTGGATTTCAGAGATTTGAACAAAACGTACCCAAATGACGAATTCCCGCTACCAATTCTGAAGTTAATGATCGACGTCGCTTTGATGCACAAAGTCTACTCTTTCATGTATGGATCATCAGCATACAATCAGATAAAGATGGCACGGGAAGACGAAAAGCTCACAGCATTAAGAACACCAATCGGAGTATACTGCTACACAGTGATGCCTTTCGGATTAAAGAACACAGGATCAACATACCAAAGAGCAATGACGAGGATTTTTTATGATCTCACTCACAGCCAAGTCGAGTGCTACGTGGATGATGTGGTCGTTAAGAGCAAATTGAAAGAAGATCACATGTATGATTGGAGAATTGTTTTCGAGCGATTAAGACAGTTTAACCTTAAGATGAATCCTCTGAAATGCGCCTTCGGCGTTGCCTCCTGGAAATTCTTAGCATTTTTGTCCGGCATTGCGGAATTGAAATTGATCCGGAAAAAATTAAAGCCATCTTAGAAATGCCACCTCCCAAAACTTTAAAACAACTACGATCATTTCAAGGAAAGTTGGCATATCTTCGATGCTTTATTTCTAATTTGTCAGGAAGGTGTCAGCCTTTTTCTGCTTTGGTTAAGAAGGATGCCAAGTTTACTTGGAACTCTCAATGTCAACATGCCTTCGAGGACATCAAACAATATTTAATGACACCTCCTGTGTTAGCAGCCCCAATCTCAGGTCGACCGTTGATACTTTATACCACGGCTTTAGACGACTCCCTCAGAGCCCTCCTAGCCCAGGTTAACAACGAGGGTAAAGAAAACACTCTCTACTACTTAAGTCGCCGTCTAATTTTGATAGAGGTAAGGTATCCTCCTATTGAGAAGCATTGTTTGGTCCTGATCTTCGTTGCTCAAAAGCTCAGGTGTTACATTCTTTCTCATAAGGTCAACCTTATTTCGAAATTTAATTCATTGTAATATTTAATGACCCGCCAAGATGCTTTTCGGCAGACTTTCTAGGTGTTTTATGATACTATTGCAATTTGATATAACTTTTGTTCTTCTTCATGCCGTAAAGAGACAAGTCCTAGCAGACTTCCTCGCAGCACACCCTTTACCGGCAGAATCGCCTCTCAACGACGATTTGCCAGACGAACAAATAATGAGCTTAAAAGACCTCGATGATCAACGTTAGGAATTGTACTTTAATGGAGCATCATTAGCACAAAGAGATGAAGAATTCCAAATGATAGTGCCCGGTAAGGCAGGAATCGGACTAATATTTATAACACTGGAGCGGGGGATGTTAAGGTACTCCTACCACTTGACAGAACCGTGTACGAATAATGAAGCAGAATATGAAGCTCTTATAACTGGACCGGAGTTAGCCATTTAGACGGGTACAACTGACATCAACATCTACGGTGATTCACAGTTGATCATACAACAGGTCGCTGGACAGTATAAAATTTTGAGGCCTAAACTCGAGCAGTATTTTCAGTATATAATGAAGTTGCTAGAGCAGATTCCGAACGTGATGATATACAAGATTCCTAGAAAAGAAAATGCCCTCGCGGACGCTTTGGCACGACTTGCAAAAGAGTTTACATGTCTACAGGAAGAATCAGTTGAAGTGATAGTGCAGGGACGACAAGTCCTATCTCAAATTGACATAAATACTTTGCGCAGACTGGGAAATGAACAGACAGTTACAGCAGTGGCAGAAACTACAGAAGATTGGCTGCAGTCATTAATAGAATATTTGCAAATAGGAAACCTACCAGACGATAAGTCAGTAGCCCATCAGATCAAGAAAAGAACTCTGTCATACGCCTTAATAAACAATACCTTATACAGAAGGACTTTCAATCAGATGTGGCTAAAGTGTCTAGGTGTGTCCGAGGCTCGAGAGATTGTTAAAGAGGTACACTCAGGACTTTGTGGTGCTCATCAGTCAAGTCCAAAGATGAAAATGAAAATTAAGAGAGTAGAGTTGTTGACCTCATTTTTGGTGAGGTCTTCTTCTTTCCTCTTAGTGCTTAGGATCTAGCCATATGACTTCTCCTTGACTATCCTAGAAGATTAGAGATGGGACCCACCATCTAGAAATTCAAACCCAAATCTTGATTCTCTTTAGAATCCTACATAGATGGTCATTAACCTCTAAGTCACTTGGAAGGTTAGGACCAATGTGCACAGAGACAAGGATAAATTCCTATAGGATGTCCAAGCCTTAGGACTACCCTGGGTGACCTTGGGTGACTTGAGCTTCTCTTGCACACACACACACCCCTAAGCCATTTCATCCTTTAATCCTAAACCTTGAACCTTGCCCCTTCTACCCATTAAGAAACTCACAAGATTGAACCAAAGCCACTAATATTTGATCAAGATGGCTAAAGGTCAATATGTGAAGGAGCATTAAGTGGTTACCATTTGGCTAAGTTTGGTCCCAAACTGGTTAGACTTGTTTAAGGTCCATAAACCTACTCCCATGACTATCCAAGATTCTCCAAAAATTATCCAAAATTCCAAAAAATCCTAAAAATCATTTTGAAACAATTCCCAACTCTTAAATCCACCAAAATACCCCAATACCTCCAAATAACCTCTTAATACCCTAAATACCCTTTTTGACCCAAAAATTCCAAAAATTCCAAAAATTCCCAAAAAATTCCAAAAAATCCCAAATATTCCCAATTTTATTTTTTTCAACTGTCACATACCCCAAATTTGTTAATTTAACCCAATTTGATCAAAAATCCCAAATTAGCCCTTAAGGCCCAAAATGACCATCAAACCCAATCCATCCCAAATTCAACCCAAATGTCACCCAATTTTCTCCAAATTTGTTCTGAAACCTTCCTAACATCCCCAAAAACAAAACTCTAACTTAATTTGTCCGAAATTTGAACCCAAACTCCACCCAAGCCAAACTCAAACCAAAATTTCCCAAATTGGCCTAAACCAATCATGAACCCAAACAAGTCCAAATCCAAAAATTAAGATCCAAACAAAATTGAAAACTCTTTTTCACACCTCCATAAACATTTTGCAACATTAATTTCACATCAAAACTAACATTAGCCCAACTTTAGCCTAAGTTAGCCCAATTTGACCCACTTTGGTCCTATTACTAAAAGACCCAAATTAAACCCAATTCAACTCCAAATTACCCCAAACTTGTTCCAAATCATTCATGGCACATTCCTATACCAAACACAACATTTATTTGACACAAATTTTGACCAAATTCCACCTAAAATTCATTTGGGCCAGAAAGCCCAATTCTGGCCCATAAGCCCAATTCCCTTCAAATTGAACCCCATGACCCATAAAATTCCCAAATCAATTTTCAATCAAAATTTTGACATGTCCAAAATCAATTTCAATAAATTCTTAATCATTTTGATCAAGCCACAATCAATTTAAAAATCCAAAGCATAATATGCATGTTAAAGGCCTATACCCTTATGCATTTTGAAAAGCCCACAAAATCAAATTTTAAAGGCCCAATTTTGAGCCCACATGCCATATATCCCTTCTATTAACATTATATGGCATTTAATTTACCATCTTATGGCATTACATCCACCTCATGCATACATACATAACATCATACCAAATTGGGCATGTTGGCCTAAAATCCCAAAAGTCATGAAAACTTTTAATTCCTTTTGCATGAAATATTCTCATAGCTCATGTGCATCATGGCATGACCCATGGACTCTTCCATGACCATCCAAAGTCAATTCTTGCCAAAATAGGCAAGGGGAGGTGACCCTTCCCTTCTCCCATCATATCAAATTCCCCCCACTTCCAAACAATCAAATCTTTCCCCAAACTCCCAAACCAGCCACTAAACTTCACCTAAACCTCCCCATGGACCTTAAAATTAGCTCAAACCACTTTGCGCTAAAGCTTAGCCAAAGAACCAAGAGGCTAACCCAAGTTAGCCACCTTTAACCCAAAATCCAAATTCTCATTGAATCTTAACCATGGAGCCACCAAATACTCAAATTGAAACCTCCACTCAACCTCTCTGACCTCACTGAGCTCAGACTTGACCTAACCCAGGCTAGACCACCACCTCTGTCACCGGAAAACACTAGGCTGAGAGTCCTAATTTGATTCAAAAATTGAATCTTGTCTTGTTGAGCTGTCCCATTCCAATTGGGCTTCACAGCTCTTCTTCCCTTGACCTAAGCAACTGATCCCATGCCCTAACTCCCCCTGGGAAGCTCTCCAGCCATGGCTATTTAAACAGCCATCTTCCACGGCCAAAAGGTTCACTGAAATCAAGTCTCTCAAAACCTCCGTCTAAGTGGCCTAAACTCTTCACCTAACACAGAGAAGAAGTTCCCCACTATTCCCCTGCTCTCTTCCCCAATGATTGAGCTCAATTTGAGGGCTCAATTCTCAGGTCAGAACAGGACAACCTTTGAATCTGCATGGAAATCAGATTAACTCATCTTACACCTTCACCAGAGGTAGAGAAGAAGTTTTCAAGTGGAAGCCCCCTCACCATGCCACTCAATTTATCCAGCCTTCAAAGCTTGAAATCGGGCTTGGTCGAAGTCATACATAGGCATTTCACCACAACTTCAGGCTTCATCCCTAGCTTCTCTGGACTCCAACTAACGTGCCAAGCCTCTCTGATTGAAGCTTCGCTTCTCAGAGCCAAGGTATTGACCTCTTCTTCCTCCCGAGCTTCCAGCCATTCTTCATTTTGTTTGGCTTAATTTCAATGCATCATAGCTGTAGATATGTGTTCGCTTTGTTGAGACGAGTTCATAGAGCCCAAAAACGTGTAATTCGATTAAGAAATGAGGGAGATATTAGGTCTAGAAGGTGGACGGTTCTCAGCTCAAACCAGTTGGGACGATGAACTGATGTTGTTGGATCGCGCGTGTATTTGATGAACGACCAGGATCGCATCGGATGGAGAAACAATACGTGAACCGTGGGTCGTGTGGCATCCAAGTCAGATGGCGGTGTTGAATGGAGAAGCGCCGCGTGGGACTTCGGAGCTGCCGAGGATGACGAGGCGCCGCGCTGGATAAGTAGGAAATTAGGGTATTTTTTATTTATTTAATTACCCTCAACTTTAAAAATACATAACTTTGCATATAAAAATCATAAAAATAAAAAAAATACCCTCTTGCTTAGTGAACTGAGGAGAATAATGTAGAAAAGGAATTAATCTATTTTATTGAGTATTTTATTTTTAATTAATTTAATATTGTTCTGAATGTTTTAATTCTCCATGCATGTATGAAATTCACCATGGCATGAGACCATAGGGCTTTTGTAGCCTCTGATCTTGGGAATATTCCTTGAATTTTCCAAGGCCAGAGGCCATCTCTTTGGTAAATTATTTATTTTCTAAGTCTATCTTCCTGTTTTGGTATTTTATTTCAAATAATTAGCATGTTGATTAATAAAATCTAGGAAAACTAGGGGAGGTATCTTATGACCAGAGGATCATAGGAAAATTATGGTTTGACTTAACTCCTTAAAAATAACCATAATTAGCCTAAGCACTTAGAACTGATCTTTAATTAATTAGGAATAATTACACACTGAAAAACATGAAATCAATTCTCCACTGATCTTTAGGGTCAGAGGAGTCACACATAAAAATTTGAGATCAATTTAAAATGATTTAACCCACTAAATGAATTATTTAAGTGGCATGACCATTCTTAAACTTTCAAAATTAATAAAACCCAAAATACATCTCAAACATTCAACAAATTAGTTTTGAGACTTCTATGGGGTTAGAGAAGTCTAAGAAAATTAAAATTGGAATTTTTCTAAAAACTTCATTTTTAACCTATTTTTAAATATTTTAATAATTAAAAATTTAAAAAAATCAAAAAAAATATTAAAATTCATAAAAATGTCATATTTGGTCTCCTAATCACTTAGGAATCAACCAAATATTTTTCCTAAGTCCCAAATAAAAGATATTGAATTTTAAAGGCTTAAGTCAATTTTTAATATTAAAGATGAATTTTCCAACCTTTTCACTAAAATAATTCTAAAAATTCAAAGAAAAATCAGAAAAATGCAAAATTTGTTTATCTTGACTCTTTTAGGTCAGAGACTTAAGAATAATATATAATCCATTTTTCAAATTTAATTTTATTTTATAATTAATTAACACCCTAAAACTTAAAATAATTATAATAAATAAAATAAAATTCAAAAAATCACAAAAATTGGTCCAAGTAGTCCTCTGGTCAGTAAAAACATTCCATAATTTTTCTAAGGACACAAACCTTACCTTGGTCATGTTGTTGAATTTTCATTGAAAACCCTTATTTTTCATTAAAATAATTATATAAATTAAATAAAAAACACAAAAATCACATTTTCTCCTCTAATGTCTTAATTGACATGTGAGTGAAGTGACATAAAAATTTCAATTTCATTTGAGCTTAATGTAATGAGTTATGAGATGAATAAGCTTAAAAGGGCATAAAGGTAATTAAGGACTTTAACCCTACTTAATACTTTAGGCTTAATCAAAGGGAGGGATGAACATTTGATCTTAAATTTTCTCTTGGATGATTCAAACTTAGGTAATTAAAAGGGTAGAAACCCATTAATCACTTTTAAAATATCAAAATGAAACAAATCATTTAAATTTTGGAAGAAAAATTAAAAATTTGGATTATTAAGGTTAGGGATATGACTTAAGAAGATATTAATTCCTTAATCTAAAATCTCTAAATGGATCAATTCAATAACATTTAACTCTTGATTAATTATAAAGAGATGATGATTGAAATTAATAATTAAAAAGGGAAATAATTTGTTAAATAAACTAAAGCTTAAAACATTAAATGATTTAATAATCAAATTGAAATAAATTTAAAACATTAAAACTAATTTAAAATCACCTAAGAACAAACTTAAAACAAATTTGAAACATTAAATAATCTCAAAACAATTTATAATTAAAATGTGAAAATTAAACCAATTAAAATCAACCTAAGATAACATGATTAATTCAAATCAAACTTAAATCATCAAAATTTAATTAAATGAAGCAATTTAAATACCCCTTTCAACTTAAGTAAAATCAAAGTACTTAAAAGAAAATCAACCCGAATTTTGAAACTAAATTAAATTATCCTAAATCACCAACTCAACTTTAATTAAAACGGTTAAATTCTTTAACGAACTAATTTGCCCCTAAAGACTTTCATTATTATAACTCTTAAATGAAGCATCAAATGAAATGTCACTTCACTCATAGGATAATCAAACATCCTAATTCACTGAGCAAGGGTAACCCGGTGATTGATTCGTCACCTCATTGAAACCAACTGAACTTAAAGTAATCCCTAAAATGTTTAAGAAGATGTTCAGAATTCAATTCCGAGCACTTCTCTAACTTGACGGGATGTCTCAAAGAACAGTGAAGCTTCATTATTCTTTGGTGAAGAAAATCATCCTTAATAATACACAAAGACTTAGACGTCATAGGAATTGACTAGTGATAGGATTAGGATTTTGGTAGACAACCAGAACCTTCCCTTAGCTATACCTAGGTGCTTTCCTTGAGATATGTAAATGCTCTGACATGTGTTTTGAGTGCAGCCGGGAATGACGAGATGACCCTCCAGTACGCTTTTATTTTATTGAGATTTATTTACTTGCACTGTACTTTACTTCTCTTACATGTTAAACAAGAATTTCACCCTGCATGAAAACTGAAACTTTTAGGATAGCCACAAAATGAAACCCAAAAGTAAATTAAATATTAATACAAGATAAAATTCACCGCCACAACATTCAAAAGATAAAACAACTCAAAATTTAATCACAAACAGAACAACAAAACTACAACTAAATTAAAACGTTTCGTTGGATGATCGGTAATCCCTTGGATGATATAACCCACGTGTTGCTAACGAGATTTCCCACGGTCTAAATGAAAGTGTGGAACTCATTCAGTTGAGTTTAGCAAATTCATTTGGACTAAGTGAATCCGATGAAAATAATAGTGTCGGGATGACGGAACCGTGGGATCTTAATCGGTTCTGTTTAATCAACTTTAAGATTTATTTTAATAAAAACATTAAGACATTTCAACCTTAAAACTTTTCTAAACCAAAACACTTCTCTCATCTCTTGATTGCCACATTTAAAACTAAACCTCTGCAAAAACAAGGAGCTTGGAGCACGGTGGGCAGCACGGCCATCTTCGTCAGCAAAACTTGGGTCTACATCAGCTAAACCTTTCTTAGAATTAAATAACCGAGCCATAGGATTTCGAGGTAGTTTGTCTACTGCAACATAAATCCTCAAATTTATGTTAGGCATTTGCATAATCATGTTATGCAAATTAAGCCCTAACTGGTCTTAGGACCCCGAGGTAGTCGTTTGGTACGACATAAACCCTCATTTCTTTGAGGCTATTTGTGTGATTGTATCATACAAATATAAGTCCTAATTAACTAAAATTGGCGGGATTGAAACATTAAATAAACTCTCAAATTGAAGCCAAACAATAGGATAGTCGGGAAGTCACTGAAGTTCATTTCGGGGCTGTGACATCCCCTACTTCTCTTCCTTTGAACTCTCAAAATAAACTGTTCCAATTTTGAGATAATCCCTATTGAAATTTCTAAAATCCAATTTAATTGAAACCTTAAACTTTGAAATTCTTGAGAGGAAAACTACTGATCATTATCGAGAGTTTTCTTAAATGATTCCCGTCATTTAGGATGTAATTAACTATAGGGGCTTGCCCTTATAGGGAACTTTAAGAACCCGGGTAATATTAACCCCGCTTAATTCCTTTATATTAAGCAGGGGAACTTGTCGGCTTATAAAGTTGGTTAGCAGACTAAACGGATGTCACAAATCTTCTAGTTTATTTAATCGACCCCCATCATCAAGCAGTGTGTCTATTATTCGGGATAGATACACGGTTTGTGGTGCGGTGCTCGTTTATATAAACTATTTGGGATGTGAGATCGGTTTGATTTCATATCTTAAAATTTTCGAACTTAAAATTATTTTCAAAATCAAATATTACTTTCCAAATTATATATATAACTTTAAAATTCACCGACAACTTCTGTAGGCGACCCCTTTTTCTAAAATACAACACATAACCTAAAAATATGTCGACAACTTCTGGCGACTCCGCTGGGGATTAGTTCCTCTCTCCATTTTAATCAGATGGTTATGCTTTCATAAAACGATAGTGAATCCATGCCCCTTATGGATCAAGTTATCATTCTTTACGTTGACATACCACGTTCATTTATGTCTTGAACGGGTATAGTCAACTCTCGTGGATTTTGGAACCGTTGTTTAAACACCTCTAAACAGAGAGGTTCTGGAATCCTTTTACCTCTTTGAGGTGAATTGGACCCCAATGGGTGTTAGCTTAGGAGTGGTCCCTCGGTTCGAGACGTCTTACAAGATTCTCCCTCCCTTTCCGAATTTTGAATCGAATCCTTTACCTTTTCTATAACCTTCTTCCTTTAATGGATTTGTTCCTAAACAAATAAACGTTCTAATAAACAACCTTTTTATAAACAAACTCTTTTAAAATCACAAATACACGAATAAGACAGAATATAAATATCCTTGCAAATAAAACTAAGAATACTAAGAAAAGATAAATGAAAATGTGTTCGGACTCTTTTGGAGAAATTCATTCTTTTTCGTCCTAGAAAGCTTTATGACGTAAGGAAGCATGATTCGTGACTGATGTTCGGAATCTACCCTGCTGAAGATGTCTGCGCCGAAGCTGATTTTCTCTTTCACCAACGGAATAGACTTAGTTTTCTACAAGAATGAGCTGCCTAACGATGCGGCCATTCGCTTTGGACAAGGGTTCGACAATATGGACATCAAGTTCGCTGATGCTACTCTCATCGCGCTTATGAACAAAGTATCTGAAATTGAGGAGCCCATAATTAATTTTAACCTGAAATCGGCTCAAGAGTTCCCTCCCCTGCAAAGGGTCCCAGCTGAAAGAAGCACCGTTATTCACAGGAGGTTAGTTGCTACCCCCAGGACTGTCATCTCTACCCCCCCCAGTCTGGTCATTACTGTACCTACCCCGACTTCCGTCAAACTGAAAGGAAAAGAAGTTCAAGTTGTGATGAGCCTGTTACTGTGGAGGGTTCAGACTTTGCTGCAATACCATCTGTTCTCGAGATAGGGTCCAGTTTGAAGTTTAGACGCTTAATCCGGACACAAAGGAGGAATAAGAACAGAAAGATTGCTAAGATCAGAAAGGCCAAGGTTGTTGAAGCTGCCTTTCTTGAAGAGATTCCTGAGGGAGAAGAAGAATTGCCTGAGATTTCACCGTTGTTGGAAGGGAATAGGTTTCACCCTCTCTCCGCTGCATATGATGAGGAAGACGCTCGAAGAATTATCGCTGCATTACCTCGACTTGCATACTATAGTGACTGCAAGAGGGAGAAGACCAAGACTACGCCGCTTACCTGTTTGCAAACAGTAGTAGAGAAATTAGCTAAGAAAGAAGGTTGCCCCGTGTTAGAAATTCTGAGAAGAATGGGACGAGTACCAGCTAGATCTTGCCTCAGACCACGAGTAGACCTTGTCACTACTCTAGAGAGGCCAAGGAAGAAAGTGCGAGCTAGTGAGAGAAATTCGCCTATTGTTGTATCAGGTCTTCATATTAGGGATGACACCACCTACCAACGTACAGCGGATAGACCATCTGGTCCTAGGCCTTCTAATGCAAGAAGGATAGTGTAGCAACATATTATTGATGAACCGATACCGAAACAACGCTCTGAGAAGATGAGTCTCATCAGAGAGCCCGAATTTGAAGAAAGTGCTACTACATTAAAGGAAACTCATGAAGATGAAGTTCAACAGTCGTCGCATGACAACTGAGAGACCGTCTGGAAGAGACCACTCGATGATGTTATAGGAAATCTAAGAATGGACATCCGACGGTTGGCAAGGGAAAGAAGAGAAGAACTGGGAAATGAAGTGGATTCATCAGAGTTTATGGATGAAGAATGTTCTGAGATCAACATAGTCGAGACCCGAGCGTCGTCAGCTCGGCATGGAGCTCCATCAACTACAGAAAGAGAAGAACCAGAAGCCAAGAGAGCGCGTCTTCAAGAAAAGGATGACACGATCTCTCAGATGGCAAAGAGGATGGAGGAAATGGCGGTCGCCTTAGCCACTCTCCAGAGTCAGCTTCAACCTCAAAAGGAAACACCCCAAAGATCATCCACATTATAGACGAAGGAAAAGAAATCACATCTGTCAACAGAGATGAACAGCCAAAGAAGGATTCAGCTCAGAGCATGATTCTCGAAAAGGATATTAAGAATATGGTGGAACAGCAGGTGCGAGAAGCCTTAGCCCAGTCTAAGAGTGGAGCATCTATTCAGACGCGTAGACCTTACCCCGAAGAGTTTGATGATGTCCAATACGCGAAAGGCTTCGTACCACCTCTATTTAAGAATTTTGACGGTACAGGAAATCCCCGGCAGCATGTCGCGCATTTTCGTGTTAGTTGATGCAATGCCGGCGGGAGCGACGCCTTACTCTTTTGTCAGTTCATCAGTAGTTTATCATGGATTGCCTTCGATGGGTATGCAGAATTGCTGAATGGTTCAATCAAGACCTTTTCAGAATTAGAGAACCTCTTCGTTAAGCGGTTTGTCGGGGCTCAGCACCACATCACTATCGGTGAACTAGTGGTGGAGCAACAGAAAACGAACGAAACCTTGGTTGATTACATACTTTCATGGAGGAATTTAAGCATGAAGTGTGAACCACAGCTTCAGGAACAGCATGCGGTCGGTATCCTGTTGAAGAGCATCCACGGCCCCGATAGCACTTCTCCTTAAAGAATTCACAATTAAGACTTTCGAGAAGTTTCTTAGCAAGGTCGGGAGCTTACAGGAGGAAGCGCAACAGCTGAGTTTCATCGATAAGACTGATAAGCAGAAACCAATGAAAGCAATTGACAAGAAATCAGGAATCGTTGTGGCAGTAGATAAGGGTAAGCAGCCAAAGCGGCCGCAGCCAAGCTACCAACCACCGCAACGGACTTACCAACAACCTCAGCAGAGCTATCAACAACCTCGACCAAGTTATCAGTTGTTGCAGCATGATCAACCGCCGCCTCGTCAACCACGTGCCCTGAAGGAACTTTTAAATAAGGAGTATCCCTTCAAGACTGAAGCAGTGGCCAAGATATTTCACAGTTTGATGAAGACGCTCGACTTTCAGCTACCAGAGCCCAGGAGGCCAGAGGAAGTCGATAAGAAGGATCATCCAAATTACTGTCCCAACCATAGGATGCTCAGACATAAGATAGAAGGATGCTTTACCTTCAAGAATTGGCTCGAGGATAATCTTCGGAGAGGGAACATAACGATCCCGAAGGAATACATGAAGGAGTTCCAAAAAGGAGGTTCCATGAATGTTATTTCAATGGATCCTATTGTTACAATAGACCCTTACATGACCAACGATGGATGGAATACTGTCTAAAAAAAGTCTTCAAAGAGAGTTTTGGATCACATCCAGACCGCTTCGGTGCGTGCTTCAATTTGGAGTTTGAAACCTGCCGAGCCGGCACTATCGCTTGCGATTAAAGAACCGCCCCAGAAGGAGGAGAAGATCGTGGAAGAAAAGAAGACCGAGGCTCCGAAGGGTAGAGTAGGGGCTGCTTTTCCTAGGATGGTTGTTTCTGATTCGGGGGAGAAATCCCTCGAACCTCTGACTCTGTATGATTATTTGCTCACCCCGGCGGGATCTTATAATGATAAGAGTTTTGGTGTTGGCTAAGTTTTAACTGTTTCTAACGATAACATAACTAACGACAACCATCCTAATCTGGATTTCAATCTCAATACAAATAACAATTCTCAAATCATACTAAAACTCGATGACCACGACGAAGGAGAAGACATTCACGAGGATGGCTACGAAAGCTCAAGATGTGATGAGTCCATTTGTGAATTTCGATGAGCTCCAATTGCAATAGAATTAGAGTTATCAAATTTCGAAACAACTTCAGAAGAGCCAGTTGTTCTGATTCAAGAAGAGACACTGGCAGATCCAACACCAGATGCAGAATAAATAACAGAAGTTAATCTAAGAAGTGGAAAAGTTTTAGCCCCGAAAATGGGTCTAAAGGATAAAGGAAAGCAGGTGGTTGCTCAAGAAGAGCCAGCCCGAGCAAAGGAATTGCCCATTCGGGAAGAAATTGAAGAACCTGATAATAAAGTGGATTATAACGTGCTAGCCCATCATAGGAAGCTACCAGCCAAACTGAGCATCTACGATGCTCTGATCCTGTCAAAGGAGATGAGAGAAACTCTGATCAAGGCTTTACTTGATCCAAAAATTTGCTTAGCTCAAATGGTCGGTAATTCCATAGATGAGGTTTGCTCGTTAAAAGAACAGTGCGGTGTTACCTTCACAGACAACGATCTGCTACTTGGAACAGCTGATCACAATCGACCGTTGTACATTTCAATCACTATCGGAAAGTTTACGCTCACCGAGGTGTTAGTTGATCCGGGAGTAGCAATCAACATAATGAATCTTCGGACGTTAGAATATTTGGAAATTGATGCTCGTGACCTCGAAGCAGACAAAATGTTATTAAGGGGCTTCAATTAAAAAGGAGAAAGAGCTCTTGGATCGATAACACTATTAAAGAAAACTGGCGATTTGGCAAAGACAACCACAAAATTCCACATAATTGATTCTGAGACATCATTCAACGCTCTACTGGGTCGGCCGTGGATCCATGAGAACCGGATGGTACCGTCGTCTTTGCACTAGCGCATAAAGTATTATGAAGGGGGAGAACAGTGTATCAAATGGGACTTGCAACCATTCTCCGTGCATGAAATCGAAATCCACCAGCCTACTACGCGCCTCCGAAGAAAACTATCTTTTCCAGAAATGTCATACCGAATGAAGGAAAAAGAGTTCGAGACGATGAAGAACCTGAAATTCTTGTTCAACAGTTACTCACCACTCCCTTACGACGAGATGGTGAAGGTTTCTCCATAACACGCACCTGAGGTCGAGGCCGGGGATGAGGTCAGGGAAGAAACGGTGGAACAGTTGAACAAAAGAAACCGGTCATTGATGTTGATTGGGAGAACAGTTCCGAAGAAAAAGAAACCAAGAAAGAAGTAATGAAGATAAATCAAAAGAAACCCCAGTTCGAGATCTCTCTCGAAGATGAAAAGAATGAAGAATACAAATCAATGTACAAGAAGATTAACCGTTGTGTACATACTATAACCCTAACCCCGATCTATCCTAATAAGGTCGAGGGTATGGTGGTCAAAGAAGTACATGGTGGTGGTGCTAAACCGATCAAGTTCTACCGTGGTGCTTCTTCTTCCAAAATTGAAAATGATGTACAATTTGAAGATGTTACTTCATCTGAATTAATGGAATTGTCTTTTGAGTGATACTCTCCCTGTGTTCAAAATTTAATTCAACATGGTGTCTTACCTAAACGGTGGTCAAAAGGTCAATCACAGCGCTTTGAAAAATTATGGAATAATGTCAGTCGACCTCCCAATTCAAAGCATGGTCTTGGATTCGTCACAGTAGGATCAGTTGATGATACGGGATTTTTCTTGGTTGTCACTTGCGAGCCTAATGAAGACTGCTTGGAAGCTTCAGATAATCTTGAAGACCTACCAATCGGAGACGCTCCACCAGAATTTGAAGAAGAAATTAAATCTACAATAGACGAGTTAATGGAAGTTAACCTAGGTACTACCGAAGAGCCTAGGCCGACCTTTGTTAGCTCCTTACTCAATAATGAAGACTCCAAAGAAATGATCAAGTTATTAATGAAATTCAAGTACTGTTTTGCTTGGAGTTATGATGAAATGCCAGGATTAGCTCTAGAAGTCGCAGTTCACAAGCTAGGAGTAGATCACGCTGTCGTTCCAGTCAGACAAGCTCCCAGAAGAATGCGTTTAGAGATTGAACAACAAGTAATAGCTGAAGTTAAGAAGCTAATAGACGCTAAATTTGTCCGTGAAGAGCAATATCCAACTTGGTTAGCCAATGTGGTACCAGTCAGAAAGAAGAATGGACAGATCAGAATCTACGTGGATTTCAGAGATTTGAACAAAGCATGTCCAAAAGATGAGTTCCGCTACCAATTCCAGAATTGATGATCGACATCCCTTCGACACACGAAGTCTTCTCTTTCATGGATGGATCATCAGGATACAACCAGATAAAGATGGCACTAGAAGATGAAAAGCTCACAGCCTTCAGAATGTCAATCGGAGTATACTGCTACACAGTAATGCCCTTCAGATTGAAGATGCAGGAGCAACCTACCAAAGAGCGATGACGAGGATTTTTGATGATCTCATTCACAACCAAGTCGAGTGCTACGTGGATGATGTGGTCATCAAGAGCAAACTGAAGGAAGATCACCTGTATGATTTGAGAATTGTTTTCGAGTGGTTAAGGCAATTTAACCTTAAGATTAATCCCTTGAAATGTGCCTTCTGTGTCACCTCTAGGAAATTCTTAGGATTTGTTTTCCGACATCGCGGAATTGAAATCGATCCGGAAAAGATTAAAGCTATCTTAGAAATGCCGCCTCCTAAAACCTTGAAACAACTACGAACTTTTCAAGGGAAATTGGCATATCTTCGACGTTTTATCTCGAATTTGTCAGGTAGGTGTCAGCCCTTCTCGGCATTAGTTAAAAAGGACGCCAAATTCGTTTGGGAAGAAAAATGCCAACGGGCCTTCGAGGACATTAAGCAGTATTTAATGACACCTCCTGTTTTAGCAGCCCTAGTCTCGGGAAGACCGTTGATACTTTATACCGCAACTTTAAACGACTCCCTTGGAGCCCTGCTAGCCCAGGTCAATGACAAGGGTAAAGAAAACACTCTCTACTACTTAAGTCGCCATGTAATTCTGACGGAGGTAAAGTATCCCCCGATTGAGAAGCATTGTTTGGATCTGGTCTTTGCAGCCCAAAAGCTCTGGCATTACATGCTTTCTCATAGTGTCAACCTTATTTCGAAGTTTAATCCATTGTCATAATTGATGACCCGACCAACACTTTCCGGCAGACTTGCCAGGTGGTCGATGATACTATCGCAATTCGATATAACTTTCGTGTCCTAAAGTGACAAGTCCTAGTAGACTTTCTCGCAGCACACCCTTTACCAGCAGAATCACCTCTCAACGACGACTTGCCGGAAGAATAGACAATGAACTTAGAAGACCCCGATGATCAAAGTTGGGAATTGTACTTCGACGGAGCATCTTCAGCACAGAAAGAAAAAGAATTGCAAACGATAGTGCCCGGTAAGGCAGGAATCAGACTAATCATTATAACACCATAGTGGGGGATGTTAAGATATTCCTACCATTTAATAGAACCGTGCACGAACAATGAAGCAGAATACGAAGCCCTTATAATCGGACTGGAGTTAACCATTCAGATGGGGATAACAAACAACAACATTTACAGAGATTCTCAGTTGATTATTCAACAGGTTGCAGGACAGTATAGAATTTTGAAGCCAAGGCTCGAACAATACTTTCAGTATGCCATGAAGTTGTTGGAGCAGATTTCGAATGTAACGATCTACAAGATCCCCATGAAAGAAAATACCCTTGTAGACGTGTTAGCCCGCCTTGCAAAAGAGTTTGCTTGCTTACAGAACGAGTCAGTTGAAATGTCAATTCAAGGACGATAGATCTTATCACAGCTCGACATGGATGCAATACAAAAATCAGAAAAAGAAAAACAAACAGTTGCAATAGTGGCTGAAACTATAGAAGATTGGCGGCAGCCATTAACAGATTACCTGCAAAAAGGAAACCTACCGGACGATAAGTCATTAGCCCATCAAATCAAGAAAAGAACTCTGTCTTACACATTAATGAACAATACGTTGTACAGGAGATCTTTCGATCAGATGTGGCTAAGGTGCCTGAGCGGGTCCGAAGCTCGTGAAATTGTTAAAGAACTGCATTCAGGGCTTTGTGGCGCTCATCAGTCGGGTCTGAAGATGAAAATGAAAATTAAAAGACTAGGGTACTACTGGCCCTCGATGATGATCGACTGCATGAAAGTTGCCAAGAGTTGTCACCAGTGCCAAGTGCATGGAGTGGTTCTACATCAACCTCCAAATGTGCTACACCCGATAATCGCGTCGTGGTCGTTTGAGTGTTGAGGCACAGACATTATGGGTCCAATAGAACCGCCTTCTTCAAGAGGACATCGCTTTATCCTTGCAGCTACAGATTACTTTTCCAAATGGGCAGAAGCAGTACCGCTCAGAGAAGTAAAAGCACATCACGTGCTGCAATTCTTTAAAAATCAAGTTGTCTACCGTTTTGGGGTACCACGCAGAATCATTTCAGATAACGGGACCGCATTCAGAAGTACGAAGATCAATAATTTTGTTAGAAGACATGGGATCGATTGGCACTATTTGATGATCTACTACCCAAGAGTAAACGGCTTGGCCGAGGCTTTTAATAAAACTCTCGTCCAAATCATAAAGAAAACTTTGGACGAAAACAAAAGAAATTGGCACGAGAAGTTGTTAGAAGCCTTATAGGCCTACAGAATGACTTTCAGAACTCCTACTCAGTCTACGCCTTACGCTCTAGTGTACGGGTCCGAGGCCGTCTTGCCTTTGGAAGTTCAGCTTCCGTCACTCAGAATTGCAGTTGCGAACAAGATTACTATAGAAGAGAATGCCAAACTACGACTAAAGGAATTGGAAAGCTTGGAAGGGAAATGACTTTCGGCACAGCAGAATCTGGAACTGTATCAAGTCAAGATGATCCAGGCCCACGATAAAGTGGTCCGCCTAAGGACATTCAAAGTAGGTGACTTGGTTCTAGTTCTCAGGAGACCTATTCTTGCACACCGCAAGATATGAGGTAAATTTTAACCAACCTGGGAGGGGCCGTTCGTGGTCGAGACAGTCTACTCAGGAGGTTCCTACCAACTTGTGAATTGCCGCGGAGAATGACCTATGCTTCCAATCAATGGACGATACTTGAAGAAATATTACGCAACCTGATGTTTCAAAGAATGAAGTCTCATTCCTAGAAGCACGGGCACAATAATCATTTGTAACTGGATCTGAACCCAAAATGAAAAAAATGGATGATAAAAATCATTAACAAAAAAAATGTGTTAAAAAGAAAATATGTGAATTCATAATAATAAAATTTTGATCCTTCCTTTCGAGTTAAGCTCACTCCTGATCTTTCCTCGTCTTTTCCTACTCTTATTAAAATTTGAAAGAAGTGAATAAAAACTTTCCATTAATAAGTAAATTTTTTTATTGTTCTCGTTCTGAGTACAGCCCCTGATCCTTTCCCTTGTTTTTTTCTCTTCTCACAGGGAAATGTCAAACGGGTGGTTGTTTCTAAACTTTAAAGATGATGTAAGTCTTGTACTTAACGAAGAAGAGCTGAAAGCTGATGCCGTAATCGAGGTTGACTTAGTCTTTGCACAACTGAAGCTAGGATATGAAGAAACTGCTTGGACTACTGTAGACCTCGGGCAATCCCATGGAAAGATAGTGATGAAACTCAGCGAGAAAGTTCCCCATACTGCAAACAAGAAAAGGAAGATCAACTTGATTGAAGAAAGCAAAATGAAATCAGTAATAACTACCGCAAAAGGAAAGCTTGTCAGCGCTGTTCCTACCGAAATCCAGGGGGAGAGAAGAGCCACTTTGACCCCAACTCAAAGAAGAAACAAGAACCGTTGTATCGCCATGATGCTGAAGAAATTAACAGAAGAATAGAACAAGGAGGAAGTTCCAACAACCACAGCAGTTGTCACGAAGAGGCCAGTCCTCAGGAGCACCATAGCAGAGGTTGTTCCAGAGGGGGTTACTACAGAGCCTGCACCTGAGACAGTGATGATTCCGGGAGAGCGTGACCGTGTAGAGCCATACATCCCACAGTATGTCACTACACCCCGACGGTTGCAGGTAATTTTGAAGCACGAGCTGGAGATGATCCAGAGGGTGCGGAGACAGAATTTTGAATACTTCCAAAGAATCAGAGACATATATGTCAACATCCTGGAAGGCCTGGATTTACATACGAATGTCTTCTCCCACTACGAGCAGAGTGAGATTGTGGACTACGTCAACGAACGTAAGAAGCAGGTTCATGCAGGATAACTACGTAGCAGGACCTACTCCGAGCCAAAGAAATGGAAACGAGGCAAGGGGAGGATTACAATCCAGTTTGGATGCTGCTACAACTTTGCTGATGACAGGAAAGGAAATCCGCTAGGGATACTTCGCTATGATGAAGTGGATCCAATTTCAGTTCTGATTAAGAAAATGATAAAGAGGATGGTGGCTTGGCGAGTCCTACCCACTGACTGCATACCAAACAGTTGTATAATCAATATCTATGCAGAAGGAGACTGCATTCCACCTCACATAGACCACCATGATTTTGTGAGGCCCATTTGTACCGTTTCCTTCATCAACCAATGCAACATCGTGTTCGGGACAGAACTCCGGATAGTCGGCCCCAGAGAATTCCGAGGGCCAGTGGGGATACCTCTACCGGTAGACTCTGTCCTCGTACTACAAGGAAATGGTGTTGATATGGTGAAGCACTGCATCCCAGGAGTTCCCTACGAACGGATATCCATCACTTTCAAGAGGATGGACGAGAGTAAGATTCTGGTCTACTTCTAGTCAGATCCAGAACTAGAGAATTTGCAGTCCTACGAGTTGTAAGCTACATAGTAGTAGCACACCTCTAAAATACACTTGCATGGGATTCTCCTTCGGAAAGTGGCTTAGAAGGTAATGTTACTACCTATGTCGCTTACTTTTCAAACATTGATGAATAGAATAGACAGTTTTGTCAGAATTCATGAGGATATCAGTGCAGTCTATGTTCAGATATATATGAATATTGTAGAAATCTGTCTTCGGAACGATGTCATCAGAAATGTTTTGATGGAATCACCAGATGTACCTTTCACATTTTAATGGAAATGACTATCGTACTTTGCCTTCAGTTTTGTGCAATTGACTGCAAATGCCACTAAATCTGAGTTCGACTCGATTTAAAGAAAAGTTGAACGAAGAACGATTTGAATGAAATAATAACAACAAAATAAAAATTCAAATTCAAAGTCTGAGTAAAACACGAAACCGAAACTTAAAGCAAATCAACTTAAAACCTCAAATTGTAAACCAAATAAATGAATGAAAATCCAAAGCAAAATGAAATTTCAATCAAAACAAAACTTTAAAATCAAAACAAAATCAAATCACTAAGAGCAACGAACATTGAAAACGAAACTCCGAATCTGAAATCCCCAGCCTCTGGCAGTTCTTGAAATCTTTTCGACTCCCTGCGATCTCTTTCCTCTTTTGAGAAGGTCTACTGAGTCTACTGACACAGAACCACGAAATTTTCGATTTGGTTCTAATGGCATGGATCCATATCCTTCGCCAAACAATCAAACTTTGATTAACTCTCTTGGGATATGAAGCACTCTCATGTCTCATTTCAATTTTCTGCTACGCCAATTTTCCGCAAGATCTTCAAAATCAAATCAAACGTTGACTTCCGGGATCAGGACTTAAATTCTGATTCTCACCCTTTTGGGGCTGGTACCTAACTTCCAGTTCCCACTCTTTTGAGGTTGATACCTAACTTCTGACTCTCTTCCTAGACTGGTACCTAACTTCCAGTTCTCACCCTTTTGGGGCTGGTAACTAACTTCCAGTTCTCACTCTTTCGAGGTCGGTACCTAACTTCCGACTCTCTTCTGAGACTGGTACCTAACTTCCACTTCTCACCCTTTTGGGGCTGGTACCTAACTTCCAGTTCCCACTCTTTCGAGGTCGGTACCTAACTTCTGACTCTCTTCCGAGACTAGTACCTAACTTCCAGTTCTCACCCTTTTGGGGCTGGTACCTAACTTCCAGTTCCCACTCTTTTGAGGTCGGTAACTAACTTCTGAATCTCTTCCGAGACTGGTACCTAACTTCTAATTCTCACCCTTTTGGGGCTGGTACCTAACTTCCAGTTCCCACTTTTTTGATGTCGGTACCTAACTTCCGACTCTCTTCCGAGACTGCTACCTAACTTCCAGTTCTCACCCTTTTGGGGCTGGTACCTAACTTCCAGTTCCCACTCTTTCGAGGTCGGTACCTAACTTCCGACTCGTTTCCGAGACTGGTACCTAACTTCCAGTTCTCACCCTTTCGGGGCTGGTACCTAACTTCCAGTTCCCACTCTTTCGAGGTCGGTACCTAACTTCCGACTCTCTTCCGAGACTGGTACCTAACTTCCAGTTCTCACCCTTTTGGGGCTGGTACCTAACTTCCAGTTCCCACTCTCTTGAGGCCGGTACCTAACTTCTGACTCTCTTCCGAGACTGGTACCTAACTTCCAGTTCTCACCCTTTTCTCGATCGAATTACTTATTCTCTCCTCGAGACTGGAACCTAAATTCCAGTTCTCTTTGCAATCCCTAGATTGGAACCTAGGTTCCAATTCTCATTTTTGAATTCAAAATCTCCTTGAAATCAATCTTAAGTCAAATTTCAACCAAAATTGAAACTCAAATCGAAATTCAAACTCAAACTTAAAACTTGAAATAAAATGAAACGAATTCGAAATCCAATCTCTCCAAATCTTGTGATTTGGAATCCACCTCCTTTCTATTCCCCAGTGAGAGCTCTGGAATCTTCAGTCTTGGAGATTTACCTGATACTCCTCAGCGGAAATTTTCTATGCTTTGTTCTAAGTATGAAACTTAGACGTCTGTGTTGGTTTTGTCGATGTCATCGGTCAACGCCAATACGTGCGGTGTGCTTAGTTAGCACACCGCACCTATTGGGAGTCCATTTGTTGACCTCATTTTTGGTGAGGTCTTCTTCCTTCCTCTTAGTGCTTAGGATCTAGCCATAGGACTTCTCCTTGACTATCCTAGAAGACTAGAGATGGGACCCACCATCTAGAAATTCAAACCCAAATCTTGATTCTCTTTGGAATCCTACATAGATGGACATTAACCTCTAAGTCACTTGGAAGGTTAAGACCAATGTGCAGGGAGACAAGGATGAATTCCTATAGGATGTCCAAGCCTTAGGACTACCCTGGGTGACCTTGGGTGACTTGAGCTTCTCTTGCACACACACACACCCCTAAGCCATTTCATCCTTTAATCCTAAACCTTGAACATTACCCCTTCTACCCTTTAAGAAACTCACATGATTGAACCAAAGCCACTAATCTTTAATCAAGATGGCAAAAGTTCAATATCTGAAGGAGCATAAAGTGGTTACCATTTGGCTAAGTTTGGTCCCAAACTGGTTAGACTTGTTTAAGGTCCATAAGCCTACCCCCATGACTATCCAAGATTCTCCAAAAATTACCCAAAATTCTCAAAAATCCTAAAAAACATTTTGAAACAATTACCACCTCTTAAATCCACCAAAATACCCAATACCCTCCAAATAACCTCTTAATACCCTAAATACCCTTTTTGACCCAAAAATTCCAAAAATTCAACAAATTCTCAAAAAATTCCAGAAAATCTCAAATACTCCCAATTTCATTTTTTTCAACTACCACATACCCCAATTTCGTCAATTTAACCCAATTTGATCAAAAATCTCAAATTAGCCCTTAAGGCCCAAAATGACCAACAAACCCAATCCATCCCAAATTCAACCCAAATGTCACCCAATTTTCCCCAAATTTATTTTGAAACCTTCCTAACATCCCCACAAACAAAACTCTAACTTAATTTGCCCCAAATTTGAACCCAAACTCCACCCAAGCCTAACTCAAACCAAAATTTCCCAAATTGGCCTAAACCAATCATGAACCCAAACAAGTCCAAATCCCAAAATTAAGATCCAACCAAAATTGAAAACTCTTTTTCACACCTCCATAAACATTTTGCAATATTAATTTCACATCAAAACCAACATTAGCCCAACTTTAGTCTAAGTTAGCCCAATTTGACCCACTTTGGTCCTATTACTAAAAGACCCAAATTAAACCCAATTCAACTCCAAATTACCCCAAACTTGTTCCAAATCATTCATGGCACATTCCTATACCATACTCAACATTTATTTGACACAAATTTTGACTAAATTCCACCTAAAATTCATTTGGGCCAAAAAGCCTAATTTTGGCCCATAAGCCCAATTCCCTTCAAATTGAACCCCATGACCCATGAAAATTCCCAAATCAATTTTCAATCAAAATTTTGACATGTCCAAAATCAATTTCAATCAATTCTTAATCATTTTGATCAAACCACTATCAATTTAAAAATACAAATCATTATATGCATGTTAAAGGCCTATACCCTTATGCATTTTGAAAAGCCCACAAAATCAAATTTTAAAGGCCCAATTTTGAGCCCACATGCCATATATCCCTTCTATTAACATTCCATGGAATTTAAATTACCATCTTATGGCATTACATCCAACTCATGCATACATACATGACATCATACCAAATTGGGCATGTTGGCCTAAAATCCCAAAAGTCATGAAAATTTTTAATTCCTTTTGCATGAAACATTCTCGTAGCTCATGTGCATCATGGCATGACCCATGGACTCTTCCATGACCATACAAAGACAATTCTTGCCAAAATAGGCAAGGGGAGGTGACCCTTTCCTTCTCCCCTCATATCAAATTCCCCCCACTTCCAAACAATCAAATCTTTCCCCAAAATCCCAAACCAGCTACTGAACTTCACCTAAACCTCCCCATGGACCTTAAAATCAGCTCAAACCACTTTGGGTAAAAGCTTAGCCAAAGAACCAAGAGGCTAACCCAAGTTAGCCACCTTTAACCCAAAATCCAAATTCCCATTGAATCTTAACCATGGAGCCACCAAATACTCAAATTGAAACCTCCACTCAACCTCTGTGACCTCACTGAGCTCAGACTTGACCTGACCCTGGCCGGACCACCACCTCAGCAGCCGGAAAACACCAGGCCGAGAGTCCTAATTTGATTCAAAAATTGAATCTTGCCTTGATGAGCTGTCTCATTCCAATTGGGCTTCACAGCTCTTCTTCCCTTGACCGAAGCAGCTGATCCCAGGCCCAAACTCTCCCTGGGAAGCTCTCCAGCCATGGCTATTTAAACAACCATCTTCCACAGCCAAAAGGTTTGCTGAAATCAAGTCTCTCAAAACCTTCATCCAAGTGGCCTAAACTCTTCCCCTAAAACAGAGAAGTAGCTCCCCACTATTCCCCTGCTCTCTTCCCCACTGATTGAGCTCAATTTGAGGGCTCAATTCTCATGTCAGAACAGGAAAACCCTTGAATCTGCACGGAAATCAAATTATCTCTTCTCACACCTTCACCAGAGGTAGAGAAGAAGTTTTCCAGTGGAAGCCACCCTAGCATGCCACTCAATTTCTCCAGCCGCCAAAGCTTGAAATCGGGCTTGGTCGAAGTCATACCTAGGCATTTCACCACAGCTCCAGGCTTCATCCCTAGCTTCTCAGGACTCCAACAAAAGTGTCAAGTCTCTCTGATTGAAGCTTCACTTCTCAGAGCCATGGTATTGACCTCTTCTTCCTCCCGAGCTTCCAGTCATTCTTCATTTTTTTTGGCTTGATTTCAATGCATTATAGCCGTATAGATGTGTTCGTTTTGTTGAGACGAGTTCATAGAGCCCAAAAACATGTAATTCGGTTGAGAAATGAGGGAGATATTATATCTAGAAAGGGACGGTTCTCGGCTCACACCAGTTGGGACGATGAACGGATGTCGTTGGATCACGTGTGTATTAGATGAACGACCAGGATCGCGCCGGATGGAGAAACGATACGTGAACCGCGGGCCGCGTGACATCCCAGTCAGATGGCGGCGTCGAATGGAGAAGCGCCTCATGGGACTTCGAAGCTGCCGAGGATGACGAGGCGTCGCGCTGGATAACTAGGAAATTAAAGTATTTTTGATTTATTTAATTACCCTAAACTTTAAAAATGCATAACTTTGCATAGAAAAATCATAAAAATAAAAGAAAAATACCCTCTTGCTCAATGAACTGAGGAGAAAAATGTGGAAAAAGAATTAATCTATTTTGTTGATTATTTTATTTTTAATTAATTTAATAATGTTCTGAATGTTGTAATTCTCCATGCATGTATGAAATTCACCATGGCATGAGACCATAGGGCTTTTGTAGCCTCTGATCTTGGGAATATTCTCTGAATTTTCCACGGCCAGAGGCCATCTCTATGGAAAGTTATTTATTTTCTAAATCTATCTTCCTGTTTTGGTATTTTAATTCCAATAATTAGCATGTTGATTAATAAAATCTAAGAAAATTAGGGGAGGTATCTTATGACCAGAGGACCCTAGAAAAATTATTGTTTGACTTAACTCCTTAAAAATAACCATATTTAGTCTAAGCACTTAAAACTGAACTTTAATTAATTAGGAATAATTACACACTAAAATAACTTGAAATCAATTCTCCACTAATCTTTAGAGTTAGAGGACTCTCACATAAAAATTTGAGATCAATTTAAAATGATTTAACCCACTAAATGAATTATTTAAGTGGTATGACCATTCTTACACTTTAAAAATACATAAAACCCAAAATACATTTCAAAAATTCACCAAATTAGTTTTGGTACTTCTCTGGGGTTAGATAAGTACAAGAAAATTAAAATTGAATTTTTCTAAAAACTTCATTTTTAACCTATTTTTAAATATTTTAATAATTAAAAATTAAAAAAATCACAAAAATATTAAATTTCATAATAATCACTTAGGAATCAACCAAATTTTCCTAAGCCCCAAAGTAAAGATATTGAATTTTAAAGGCTTAAGACAATTTTTAATATTAAAAATGAATTTTCCAACCTTTTCACTAAAATAATTCTAAAAATTCAAAGAAAAATCAGAAAAATGTAAAATTTGTTTCTCTGAACTCTTTGAGGTCAGAGAGACTTAAGAAAAATATAAAATCTATTTTTGAACTTTAATTTTATTTTATAATTAATTAACACCCTAAAATTTAAAATGATTATAATAAATAAAATATAATTTAAAAAATCACTAAAATTGGTCAAAGTGGTCCTCTAGTCAGTAGGAACATCCCATAATTTTTCTGAGGACAGAAACCTTACATTGGTCATGTTGTTGAATTTTCATTGAAAACCCTTATTTTTCATTAAAATAATTATATAAATTAAATAAAAAACAGAAAAATCACATTTTCTCCTCTAATGTCTTAGTTGACATGTGAGTAAAGTGACATAAAAATTTCAATTTTATTTGAGTTTAATTTAGTGAGTTATGAGATGAATAAGCTTAAAAGAGCATAAAGGTAATTAAGGACTTTAACCCTAATTAATACATTAGGCTTAATCAAAGGGAGGGATGAACATTTGATCTTAAATTTTCTCTTGGATGATTGAAACTTAGGGAATTAAAAGGGCAGAAACCCATTAATCACTTTGAATATATCAAAATGAAACAAATCATTTAAATTTTGGAAGAATAATTAAAAATTTGGATTATTAAGGGTAGCGATACGACTTAAGAAGATATCAATTCCTTAATCTAAAATCCCTAAATGGATCAATTCAATAACATTTAACTCTTAATTAATTATAAAGAGATGATGATTAAAATTAATAATTAAAAAGGGAAATAATTTGTTAAATAAACTAAAGCTTAAAACATTAAATGATTAAATAATCAAATTGAAATAAATTTAAAACATTAAAACTAATTTAAAATCACCTAAGAAGAAACTTAAAACAAATTTAAAACATTAAATAATCTCAAAACAATTTATAATTAAAATGTGAAAATTAAACCAATTAAAATCAACCTAAGATAACATGATTAATTCAAATCAAACTTAGATCATCAAAATTTAATTAAATGAAGCATTTTAAATACCCCTTTTAACTTAAGTAAAATCAAAGTACTTGAAAGAAAATCAACCCGAATTTTGAAACTAAATTAAATTATCCTAAATCACCAATGCAACTTTAATTAAAACGGCTAAATTCTTTAACGAACTAATTGCACCTAAAGACTTTCATTATTATAACTCTTAAATGAAGCATCAAATGAAATGTCACTTCACTCATAGGATAATCAAACATCCTAATTCACTGAGCAAGGGTAACCTGGGTGATTGATTCGCCACCTCAATGAAACCAACTGAACTTAAAGTGATCCCTAAAATGTTTAAGATGATGTTCAGAATTCAATTCCGAGCACTTCTCTAACTTGACGAGATGTCTCAAAGAACAGTGAAGCTTCATTGTTCTTTGGTGAAGAAAATCATCCTTAATAATACATAAGGACCTAGACGTCATTGGAATTGACTAGTGATAGGATTAGGATTTTAGTAGACAACCAAAACCTTCCTTAGCTTTACCTAGGTGCTTTCTTTAAGGTATGTAAATGCTCTGACATGTGTTTTGAGTGCAGCCAGGAATGACGAGAAAACCCTACAGGTACGCTTTTATTTTATTGTGATTTATTTACCTGCACTGTACTTTACTTCTCTTGCATGTAAAACAAGAATGTCACCATGCATGAAAACTGAAACTTTTAGGATAGCCACAAAACTAAAACCCAAAACTAAATTAAAAATCAATACAAGATAAAATTCATCGCCACAACATGCAAAAGATAAAATAACTCAAAATTTAATCACAAACAGAACAACAAAACTACAACTACAACTAAATTAAAACGTCTCGTTGGATGATCGGAAATCCCTCGGATGATGTAACCCACGTGTTGCTAATGAGATTTCCCACGGTCTAAATGAAAGTGTGGAACTCATTCAGTTGAGTTTAGCAAATTCATTTGGACTAAGTGAATCCGATGAAAATAACGGTGACGGGATGACGGAACCGTGGGATCTTAATCGATTCTGTTTAATCAACTTTAAGATTTGTTTTAATTAAAACATTAAGATATTTGAACCTTAAAATTTTTTTAAACCAAAACACTTCTCTCATCTCTTGATTACCACTTCTAAAACTAAACCTCTGCAACAACAAGGAGCTTGGAGCACAGTGGGCAGCATGGCCATCTTCGTCAGCAAAACTTGGGTCTACATCAGCTAAACCTTTATTAGAATTAAATAACCGAGCCATAGGATTTCGAGGTAGTTTGCCTAGTGCAACATAAATCCTCAACTTTCCGTTAGGCATTTGCATAATCATGTTATGCAAATTAAGCCCTAACCGGTCTTAGGACCCCGAGGTAGTCGTTTGGTACAACATAAACCCTCATATCTTCGAGGCTATTTGTGTGATTGTATCATACAAATATAAGTCCTAATTAACTAAAATTGGCAGGATTGAAACATTAAATAAACTCTCAAATTGAAGCCAAACAATAGGATAGTCGGGAAGTCACCGAAGTTCACTTCGGGTCTGTGACATCCCCTACTTCTCTTCCTTTGGACTCTCAAAATATACTGTTCCAATTTTGAGCTAATCACTATTGAAATTTCCAAAATCCAATTCATTTGAAACCTTAAACTTTGAAATTCTTGAGAGCAAAACCACTGATCATTATCTAGAATTTTCTTAAATGATTCCCGTCATTTAGGATGTAATTAACTATAGGGGCTTGCCCTTATAGGGAACTTTAAGAACCCAGGTAATATAAACTCTGCTTAATTCATTTATATTAAGTAGGGGAACTTGTCGGCTTATAAAGTTGGTTCGTAGACCAAACGAATGTCATAAATCTTCTAGTTTATTTAATCGAGCCCGATCATCAAGCAGTGTGTTTATTCTTCGGGATAGATACACGGTTTGTGGTGCGGTGCTCGTTTATATAAACTATTTGGGATGTGAGATCGGTTTAATTTCATATCTTAAAATTTTCGAACTTAAAATTATTTCAAAATCAAATGTTACTTTCCAAATTATATATATATATAAATTAAATTTAGAATTCGCCGAAAACTTCTGTAGGCGACCCCTTTTTCTAAAATACAACACATAACCTAAAAATAAGCCGGCAAGGGTACTACTGTCCCTCAATGATGACCGACTGCATGAAAGTTGCCAAAAGTTGTCGCCAGTGCCAAGTGCACGGAGTGGTTCTACATCAACCTCCAAATGTGCTACATTCGACAATCGTGTCGTCGCCATTTGAATGTTGGGTCACAGATATCGTGGGCCCGATAGAACCAACTTATTCAAGAGCACATCGTTTCATCCTTGCAGCTACAGACTCCTTTTCAAAGTGGGTAGAAGCAGTAGCGCTCAAAGAAGTAAACGCACATCACGTGTTATAATTCTTCAAGAATCAAGTCATCTACCGTTTTTGTGTACAGCGTAGAAATATCTCAGATAACAGGTTCGCGTTCAAAAGCACAATGATTAACAATTTTGTCAAAAGGCACGGGATAGATTGGCGATATTCGACGATCTACTACCCAAGAGCAAACGGCTTGGTCGAGGCTTTAATAAAACTCGCATCCAAATCCTAAATAAAACTTTGGACGACAACAAAAGAACTTGGCATGAGAAGTTATTAGAAGCCTTATGGGCCTATAGGACAACTTTCAGAACACCTACCCAGTCTACACCTTACGCTCTAGTGTACGGGTCCAAGGCCGTCTTGCCCTTGGAGGATCAGCTTCCGTCAGCCAGAATTGTAGTCAAAAATAAGATCACTACAAAAGAGAACACCAGATTAAGACTGGAAGAATTGGAAAGCTTGGAAGGAAGATGACTTTTAGCGCAGCAAAATTTGGAGTTATATTGAGCTAAGATGATTCAGGCCAACGAAAAATTGGTCCGCCCAAGAACATTCAAAGTTGGTTAATCAGTTCTCGTTCTTAGAAGACCTATTCTTGCACACCGCAAGATAAGGGGTAAATTTAAACCAACTTGGGAGTGACCTTTTGTAGTCAAGAAAGTTTACTCGGGAGGCACTTACCAACTCATGGATTACCGTGGAGAGCGACCAATGCTTCCTATCAACAAACGATATCTAAAGAAGTATTACGCGACATGATGTTTCGAAGAGTGAACTTTAGAAATAAAGTTTTGCTCGTAGAAGCACCGACGTGATAATTGTGTGCAACTGGGTCTAAACCCAAAATGATAAAATAAATAAATAAATAAAAACTTTAAAACCAAAATACAAAAGAAATTTTCTCGAATAAAATAAAATCGAAACTTGTTGCAATTTCAAAACTCAAAATCAAATATTTCCCTTTCTTAATAAAATTTCAAAATAAAATAATTGTATATAAATTTATAAAAGAAAATACATTAAAATTTAAAATTCTTATTGTTCTCGTTCCTTTTAGGTTTGGCCCCTGATCTCTTCCTTGTTTTCGCAGGAAGATGTTAAGCGGGAGGCTGGTCCTTTCCTTTAGAGATGGCGTAAGTCTTGCACTTAATGAAGAGGAACTGAAGGCTGGTGCTGTGATCGAGGTTGACTCAAATTTTGCATGGACAAATCTAGAATATGAAGAAATTGCCTGGACTACTATAGACCTCGGGGAGCCCCATGGAAAGACAGTAATGAAGCTCAGTGAGAAAGGTCAACACACTATAAATAAGAAGAGGAAGGTTGATGTGATTGAAGACAATATAATGAAATCAGTAATAACCGCAGCATGAGGGAAGCTTGTCAGTGCCATCCCTACCGACATCCAGGGGGAGAGGAGAGCCACTTTGACCCCGATTCAAAGAAGAAACAAGAACCGCCGTATTCATAGAATGTTAAAGAAGTTTACAGAAGAGCAGAACAAACAAGAGATTCCGATGATTCCTGCAGTTAGCCCGAGGAGGCCAAGCCTCAAGAACACCATAGCAGAGGTAATTTCAGAGGAGGTCACGACAGAGCCCATACCTAAGGTAGTGATGATTTCATGAGAGTGTGCCAGCGCAGAGCCGTACATCCCACAGTACGTCACCGGACCCCAACAATCCCAGATGGCCTCGGAGCATGAGTTGGAGATGATCCAGAGAATGCGAAGACATGATTTTGAATATTTTCAAAAGGATTCAGAGCAAGTATGTCAATATCCTGGAGGGATTAGAATTGCATACTGATGTGTTCTCTTACTATGAGCAGAGTGAGATCATGGATTGTGTTTTCGGTTTGAGAGATCAGATTCGTGGAGAATGACTACGGAGGAAGACTTATTTCGAGCCGCAGAAATGGAAGTGAGGCAAGGGGAGGATTACGATTTAGTTCGGATGTTGATATAACTTTGTCGATGATAAGAAAGGAAACCCGCCAGGGATACTCCGCTATGATGAAGTAAACCCAATGCAGATTTTAAACAAGAAAATGATAAAGTTGATGCTGACCTGGCGAGTGTTACCCGCTAACTGCATACTGAATTGTTGTATTATCAACATTTATGAAGAGGGAGACTGCATTCCACCTCACGTGGACTATCATGACTTCTTAAGGCCATTTTGTACCGTTTCTTTCATTAATTAATGCAACATCATGTTCGAGACAGATCTCCAAATAGTCAACCCCGGAGAATTTTGAGTGCCAGTAGAGATACCTCTACCGGTAGGCTCTGTCCTCGTGCTACAAGGAAACAGTGCAGATTTGGCAAAACACTGCATACCAGGGGTTCCTTACCAGCGGATCTCCATCACCTTCAAAAGGATGGATGAGAGCAAGATCTCGGTTCATTTCCAGCCAGATCCAGATTTAGAGAGTTTGCAGCCATACGAGCTGTAAGCTACATAGTGGTAGCACCCCTCTAAAGCGTAGTTACATGGGATTTTCCTCTCGAAAGTGGCTTAGAAGGTGATGTTATTACCTATGTAGTTTACTTTTCAAACATGGACGAATCAAACAGACAATTTTGCCAGATGACATGAAAATTCCATTATAGTCTGTGCCCATATATACATGAATTTTGTAGATGTTTATTTTCAAGAAAAATATCATCAGAAGTGTTTTGGGAACAATATGATATGTATTTTCGACTTTTGAATGGAAACGACTATGTTATATTTTGCCTTCAGTTTTGTACAATTGACTGCAAACGCCACTAAATCTGAGATTGACTCGATTTAAAGAAAAGTTGAACGAAGAACAATTTGAATGAAATGTAATAAACAAAAAAATGGAATTCATCGAAATCCAATAAATAATAATAATAATAAAATAAAAATTCAAATCCAAAATCTAAATAAGACACGAAATCAAAGCTCAAAGCAAATTAACTCAAAATTTCAAATTTCAAACAAAAGAGATGAGTGAAAATCCGAATCAAAATGAAATTTTAATCGAAACGAAATTTGAATATTAAAACAAAATCAAATAACTAAAACACGAAGAACAATGAAAACGAATCCCGAATCTGAAATCCCCAGCCTCCGGCTGTACTCAAAATCCTTTCCACTCCCTGCGATTTCTTCCCTCTTTTGAGAAGGTTGACTGAGTCTGAGTCTACTGACACAGAACCACGAAATTCTCGATTTGGTTCTCATGGCATGGATTCACATATTTCACCAAACAATCAACCTTCGATCGAATCTTTTGGGATGTGAAACACCTTCATTCTACTACACTTCTAAACACCAAAATCTTTATAAGTCAATCGTCAACTTTCGAGGCTGGTACCTAAATTTCAATTCTCATCCCGGAATCAGTACCTAAATTCTGATTCCCATTTTCTGAGATCGGTACCTAAATTTTGATTCTCATTTCGAGGCTGGTACCTAAATTCTAGTTCTCATCTTGGGATCAGTACCTAAATTCTGATTCCCATTTTCTGAGATCGGTACCTAAATTCTAATTCTCATTTCGAGGCTGGTACCTAAATTCCAGTTCTCATCTCGGGATCAGTAACTAAATTTTGATTTCCATCTTCCGAGATCGATACCTAAATTTTGATTCTCATTTCAAGGCTGGTAACTAAATTATAGTTCTCATCTCGGGATCAGTACCTAAATTCTGATTCCCACCTTTTGAGATCAAAACCTAAATTCTGATTCTCACCTTTCGGGATCGGTACCTAAATTATGATTCTCACTCTTAGGTCGGTACTTAAATTCCAGTCCTCACCCCTTTCCAACTTAATCTCCGTACTTGTTTAATTCACAACATCCTACGAATCACAAACTTCACTCAAATCAAGTCCTCAAGTCAACTTGAAATCGAAAATTCAAAAATTCAAAATCAAAAGATCAAAATCAAAATCAAAATTTGAAGTCTCAACCCAAATCAATCTCGAATCCAATCAACTTGAAATCTATCTCTTCGTCCCCAATGAGAGTTCTGAAATCTTTGGGGAAGAAAATTTATCCCCAGTGGATGCTTTCTCACTAAATTTATGTGTTTTCTCCTGAGTGTATTGACTTGGTGGGTTGTGTTGGTTTCTGTTGATCTCGTCGGTCAATGCCAATATGCGTGGTGTGCTCGGTCAGCACACCACACCTATTATGGGTACATTTGTTGACCTTATTTTTGGGTGAGGTCTAATCTTCCCCTTAGTTCTTAGGATCTAGCCATAAGACTTCTCTTGGACTATCTTAAAAGACTAGAGTTGGAACCCACAATTTAGAAATTTTCTACCACTTCTTAACTCTTTTTGGGACCCCACATGGATGGTTACAAACCTCTAAATCACCTTGGAAGGTTAAAACCACCATGTGAAGACTCAATAGTGAGTTCCCATAGGAATGTTTGGACTTAGGGTAACCTTGAGTGACTTGAACTTCTCTTACACAAACACATCCCTAAACCATTGAGTTCCCCCCATATGTCCCAAACCCTAAACTTTATCCCTTCTACCCTTTAAGAAACTCACATGATTGAACCAAAGCCACTAGTTTTTGATTAAGATGGCTAGGATCAATATGTGAAGGATCATAAAGTGGTTGCCAGTTGGCTAAACTTGGTCCCAAAGTGATTAGACATGGCTATGGTCCATGGCCCATGCCCCTAAACTCTAATCTCATTATGAATTCCAATTTTTAAATCCCAAAATTCTAAATCCATTTCAAAATCTCCAAATTCATTTCAAAACCTTATCCAAATAAATTTGAACCATCATTTGGCCCAATTGCACCTAAACCTACCAAAATTGGCCAAATTACCAAAATGCTTCTAGGATACCCAAAATTTCAAAATTTCAATTTTTGTCCAATTAAATCCCAAATATTCCCAATATCATTTTCTTCAACTACCACATGCCCCAATTTTGTCAATTTAACCCAATTTGACCAAAAAGCCCAATTGGCCCTTAAGGCCCAAAATTGATCAAGTAACCCAATTCATCCCAAATTGAACCCAAAACCACTCAATTTTCCCTAAACCAAATTTTAAACTCTTCCTAACATCCCCACAAACAAAATGCAACATTAATTGGCCCAATTTGAACTCAAACTTCACCCAAGTCCTACTCAAACCAAAATCCCCAAAATTGCCCTAAAATGTCCATGGACCCAAACATGCCCAAATCCCCAAATTGACATCCAAGCAATGTTGAGAACTCTTTTTCACATCCATATAAACATTTTACAATATTAAATTTGCACTTGACCCAACATTAGTCTAGCTTTAACCCAAATTAGCCAAATTTGCCTAAATTGGCCCTATGCCTTAAGCACACTCAATTAACCCTCAAATCAAATCAAAATCATCCCAAATTTGTTCCAAGCCCCTCATAACATATTCCTACACCAAACACAACATTTATTTAACCAAAAGTTTAACCAAAATCTCACCCAAATCCCTTTGAAATCAAAATCCCCAATTTTAACCTAAAAGCCTAATTTCTTCAAATTGAACTTTATGGTCAATCATTTCCCCAAATTTCACTTCCTAATAAAAATTCAACATGTCTAAACCCAATTTCAACCAAACCCAATTCAATTTAACCATCCCAAGATCAATTTCAAAAAAATCCAAATCAACATGTGCATGTTAAAGGCCCACCTCCTTATACATTCCTAAAAGCCCATTACATCAATTTTGACCCAAAAGCCCAAAATTGAGCCCACATCATATTACCATTCCATGGCATCATACCAACCTTCCATGCATGTACATGGCTCTTTATCCAAATTGGGCATGTTGGTTTATTTTCCTAAAAATCATGAACATCCAAATACCATTTTCATGAAACTTTTCCATAGCACATGCCATGACTCATGAAACCCTCCATGGGCACCCAAAGTCAATTCTTGCCAAATTTGGTAAAGGGAGGTGACCACTCTCCCTTCTCTCCTCATATCAAATTCCCCTCACTCCTAAGCACTCAAATCCAACCCCAAACTTCCATGGCAGCCTCCCAAGCTCACCTAAACTTGCTCATGGACCTTAGGACTAGCTCCAAACACTTTGGGAAAAGATCTAGCCTTTGGACCAAGGGCTAAACCCAAGTTAGCCCACTTTAACCCAAACCTCAAGCCTCCCTTGGATCTTCACTATGGAGCCTCCAAATGTTTAAATTAATTTCACCACTCAACCTATCTGACCTCACTGAGCTCAGATTTGACCTGACCCTGGCCGGACCACCACCTCAGCCAACGGAAAACATCAGGTCGAGAGGTCCAATTTAATCCAAAGATTAGATTAGAGCCTGCTGAGGTGTCCCAACCCTATTAGTCAATGGAGTTGTTCTTCTCCTCAGCAAGGCAGGTAATCCCAGCCCCTAACTCCCCCTGGGAAGCCCTCTAGCCATGGCAATTTAAACAGCTCTCCCCACGGCCAAAAAGGTTGATGCACTGAAACCTCCCAAAATCCCCATCCAAGTGACCCAAACTGCTCTCACAACCTAGAGAACTTGATCCCCATTGTTCTCCTGCCCTGAACTCCACCACCTGAGCTCAATTTTTCACTCAAAATTCAGGCCAGAAACAGGATACTCTCTGAAACTTCACCAAATCCAAATTAACTCTTCCCACACCTTCACCAGAGGTAAAGAAGAAGTTTCCACCTAAATTTCCCCTCTGCCGAGCACCCTAACATAGCTCTAGACCAGGGCCGGCCACCTTTTAGAGGAGTTCTGAACCAAACTCAAAGAGGGTTCAAGTGTTGTTTACAAGAGCTTCGCCAGACCCCACTAAAAGTGTCACAACCATCTAATTGAGGCTAAACCTCTTGGACAAAGGTAAAGAATCAAAACACCCAAATCCGAGCTCGGTTTAGGCCTTTATGAAGAAAATTTGAAATTAATGCATGATCAACCGTATGGATGTGTACAGCTAGATAAGATGAAGGTTTTAAAACAAATTTTACTAAATTTGGTTGAGTATCTGCTGAGATTTTAACCCTAGAAGGTGTTCGGTCATCACTTCGAACCAGACGGAGAAGATGAAGGAAGACTGTCTGATCGCGCGTGTATCCAGTGGAGGGCTCAGATTGCGCTGGACTAGGAGATGGGGCGAGAAAGCGGGACGCGTGGCTGCTGAGTCAGATGGCGAAGCCGAATCAAATCGTGCCTTGTGGAACTTTGATCCGCCGTAGGATCCAGTCAGCGCTAAGCTGTTTATGTAGAAAAATAAGGATTTTTCTTATTTATTTAATTCAGTAAACTTCAAAAATGCATATCTTTGCACAGAAAAATGATAAAAATAAAATGAAAATATCATCTTACTCAGTGAACAGAGGAGAACAATGTGGAATTGAAATCAAATTATTTTGTTATATATTTAATTTTTAATTAATTATTTACTGTTTTGAGTATTTTAACTCTTCATTCACACACATAATTCACCATGGCTTGGGACTATGGGGCCTTTGTTCCCTCTGCCTTGGGAACATTCCCTGAATTTTTCAAGGTCAGGGGAAACCTCTAGGTAGAGATCCATATTTTCCAAGTTTATGTGCCTGTTTTAATGAATTAATTCTAGAAATTAGCATGTTATTTAGAAAAATCTAGAAAAATTAAGATAGGTGTCTTACGACCAGAGGACCCTATAAAAATTATATTTTGATTTAACTCACTGAAAATAACACTAATTGGATCAAACACTTAAAATTGAACATAAATTAATTTGGAGCCACCATACATCAAAATGACATGAAATTAATTCTCCACTGTATTTTAGGATTAGGAGGACCCTACATAAAATTTCAAAGCAATTGGAGTTGATTTAACCCACTAAATAAATTACTTAAGTAACACGGTCATATTTGAAATTAAAAAATTCATAAAACCCAAAACATAACTCAAAAATTCACCAAATTAATTTTGGGAGTTTTTTGTGATCAGAGGTGTCCATGAAAAATAAAATTGGATTTTTCATAAAAATTTCATTTTTAATTAATTTTTAAATATTTAATAATTAAAAAATCATAAAAATCATAAAATTATTAAAATTCACCAAAATGTCACATTGGCCTCCTAATCAATTAGGAACCAACAAAACATTTTTCCTAAGCCTCTAAGTAAAGATATTAAATTTTAAAGGCTTAAGGTAATTTTTAATATTTAAAAATGGATTTTTCAAGCCTTTCACTAAAATAATTCTAATAATTCAATGAAAAATCCTAAAAATACAAAGTGTGTTTCTCTAGGTTCCTTGACTTAGAGAGATTTATGAAAAATATAAAACCTAATTTTCCCCTTTAATTTTATTTTATAATTAATTAATACTCCAAAACTTAAAATAATTCTAATAAATAAATTAAAATTCAAAAAATCACCAAAATTAGTCCAAGTGGTCCTATAGTCAGTAGGAACCTCCCATAATTTTCCTAGGGATAGAAGTTTCACATTGGTCATGTTGTTGAATTTTCATTGAAAATTCCTATTTTCCATTAAAATAATTATATAAATTAAATTAAAAAATAGAAAAATCGCATTTTCTCCTCTGATATCTTAATTAATATATGAGAGAGGTGACATAAAAATTTCAAATTCATTTGAGTTTAATTTAGTGAATTATAAGGTGAACAAGCTTAAGAGGGCATAAGGGTAATTAAGAAACCTTAGCCTTAACTAATATTTAGGCTTAACCAAAGGGGAAGGGGAAATGTTTGATCTTAATGTTCCGCTTGGATGATTGAAACATAGGGAATTAAGGGATAGAAACCCATTAATCACCTTTAATATTAAAGGAGAAATTTCAATTAATTAAATCATTAAACTTTGGGAGTTAATTAAAGCATAAGTTGTTAAGGTTAGGGGGTTTGAAATAGGAAGACTCTAATTCTCTAAATTGAATCCCTAACCAATAAATTGATCAAATACCATCTAACTTTTTCTAATGAAACCATAAAATGATAATTAAAATTAATAATTAAAAAGAATAATTTTTAAATCTTAAAATTAAATTAAAAAAAATTTAAAATATTAAGATTAATTTGAAATAATTTATAATGAAAATAAATAAATAAAAAGAAAACTCAAAATATTAAAACCAATTTAAAACATCATGATTAAATTAAAACAAGTTAAAATATTAAAATTAATCTGAAATATTATGATTAAATTTAAATAATTTAAAATATTAAAATTAATCTAAAATGTTATAATTAAATTAAAACAATTTAAAACATTAAAATTAATTTAATTGAACTAAAATGATTTAAACACTTTTTCCAATTTAAAAATAATTTAAAATATATAAAAATCAACTAAAACTTTATAACTAAATTAAATCATTTTAAATTACTAATTCAACTTCAATTAAGAATGGTTAAGTTCTTTAATGGGCTAATTTGCCCCTAAAGGCTTTCATCTTTATAACTCTCAAAGGAAGTGTCAAATGAAATATCACATTACTCATAGGATAATCAAACATTCAAGTTCGCTGAGCAAGAACCAAAACTCAACTAAACCTCGGATGATCAATTCATCCACATAATGAAATTCATTTGGACTAAAAATGATCACATAAGCGTTGAAAAGATGTTCAGGACCCGTCTTAAGCACTTTCTCAATCCAATGGGATATTTTAGAAGAACAATTGAACTTCATTGTTCTTTGATGCAGAAAATCATCCCCAACGCACCTTAAGAATTCATTAGGGATAGGATTAGGATTTGCTGGACAACCAGAACATTCCCCTAGCTTTACCTAGGTGTTTCTTTTAGATATTTAAATGCCCTAACATGTGTTTTAAGTGCAGTTGGAAATGACGGGAAGACCCTTCAGATACACATTTAAGTTTATTCTAATTTACATTCTGCAATTATTAAAAGCTTTACTTTCCTGTAATTTATAAACCTGTGAAAATGATTGAACCCAGCATGTTTAAACAACTCAAAATTTAATCACCAACAAAATAAAACTTGCAACTTCAACTAAATTAAGACGTCTCATTGGATGACCGAGAATCCCTCGGATGAGGTAACATACTTGTTGCTAACGAGATTTCCCACGGTCTGGATGAAAGTATGGAATACATTCAATTGGATTTAGTAAATTCATCCGGACTAAGCGAATCCGATGAAAATGGTGATGTCGGAATGAGGGAACCATGGGATCCTAACCGGCGTCGCCATAATCAACTTAAACATTTGCTTTAAATAAGACTCTAAGTCACCTCAATTTTCAACTTTCTATAACATGATACTTCTCTCATCCCCTCATTTGTCACTTCTTTAAACTAAACCTGCTACAACGAGGAGTTTGGAGCAAGCGCGGTGGGCAGCATGGCCATCTTCAACAGCAAAACAAATCTTCGTCAGCTAAACTTTCCTTAGAAATAAACAACCAAGTCATATGATTTCGAGGTAGTTTGCCTAGCACAACATAAATCCTCACTTCACTCTTTAGGCATTTGCATAATCATATTATGCAATTTAAGCCTTAACCCGTTTAGGACTCCGAGGTTGTCGTTCGTTATGGCCTAAACCCTCATAACTTCCAGACTACTTGTATGGTTATATCATACATGTGTAAGTCCTAATTAATTAAAATTGTCAAGATTATAACCTTTAATAATTCTCTCGAATTGAAGTAACCATAGGATAGTTTGGAGATCATCGAAGCTCTTTTTGGATCTATGATGTCCCCTACTTTTATTCCTTTGGATTACCGAAAGAACTGTTTCAAATTTGATCCATTCCTTTTTTTGAATTTCCAAAATCCAATCGTTTGAATCCTAAACTTTGCAATTCTTGAAAGTGAAACCACTGATCTTTATCGAGAGTTTTCTTAAGTGACTTCGATCATTTAGGATATAATTAACTATAGGGGCTTGCCCTTATAAGGAACTTTAGAACTCAGGTAATATAAACCCTATTTAATCTTTCGTACTAGATAGGGGAATTTATCGATCAACATATAAAATGGTTCGCAGTCCAAACGGATGTCATTAGAAGTAAGAAATCTCTCACTTTCTTTCTCTTCTTCCACTCCTTAGAAGAGAAAACACAAAACCTAGATTTCCTAAACTAAATGAGAATACACTCTCTCTAAACTCTAAACTCTTCTCTTTTCTTCTTCTCCCCTTCAAACTTGGCTCCAAAAGAGTTTAAATTCGGCCAAAACCGAATTCCCAATAGTTTCCTCAAGCAACCTTTCAAAATCCGGCCAAATACATTGAATCTAGTTTACAAACAGGATAGGGCGCGGTCCGGCACCGGATAGGGCGCCATTCGGCGCATTTTTCCTCCAAGACAGTCGCAACTCTCTGGAAAATAGCGCGGTCCGGCGCTGGTGACAACTCCGTTCATCGCTAGTTCAATAAAATGCACTTTTGTCCATTTTTGCTCCAAATTTGCTTCTTTTCGCTTCATTTTGCTCCAAAGGCCTAAAATCATTGTACCTGCATGAAATCATGAAAAATACATTCTTTTAAAGTGCAATATCATCAAAAACATGTATAAAATGGATAGTAAAAAGCGATTAAATTTTCAATGGATCAATCATCATTCATTCAAATTTTTATTTAGCAAAAGAATTTAGAAAATAAAACTTTAAATATTAATTTTTGAAGATAAATTTTGCTAATAATTTTTAATTAAAAACATTTTATCAATCTTTAAGCATTCAATAATTATATCAATCTAATAATTTTTGCTTTTTTCAACAGAGAACAAGCTTAAATTGTGTAGCTTTTGGTATAATGAGTTGAATTCAAAATTTTGAGATAGAAGCTCATGAGTTATGAGGTCTTTTACTGCTTTGATGATCACAGTTTGCATAGTAATCATTGGAGGAGCTAAAATCCGCATCATATCCTCGATAAAATATTTAATTCATTACAATAAAATAAATACCACTGCCTGTTTCACAATGGCAATACAATAGCTCCGGTAGCTTTGTATTACGTGATATCTCTCAAAGAATCTTATATATATATATACATTTACACCACACAAATCTTTCATATCACAAAAAATATCACTATTTTAACATTTAAAAAATGAATTTTACATTTTCATATATGGTTAAGGTTAAGGATTGAGGTTTAGATATTAGTTATGTAAATACATAGGAACTTAGTGGTATGTATGTAAATCCAAGTGTCATTCAAGTTGTATCGATTGACTTTTGCTCTAGAAATCTAATCATCTCAAGTTGTTGCCAGCCGACTATGTGTCTGCCAGTGATCTGGGCTATCGTTTGATAATTGGGCAGGATATAAGCCAATCAGCCTTCCTCTGGCAGGCTGAAGATTTTCAGTTGACCGACATCTCGAGTACTTGAAATCTATAAGATCATTAAATTACTATTTTTCCTTCTTGACCATTGGATGCCTTAGCAAATCTGAACACTTCACTGAAATAACTCGCTACACTCAGTACTTTCTAGAGTCTTCAATGGTTTGGCTCAAGAGATTCTGAAATTCCACTCCACCTAAAGAAAAAATAAAATAAAAATAAATAAAATAGTTGGTACAAGTATCAGCTATATTTCCGCATTCAGATCACCAAACAGTAGAATCATTACCAAATAAGCTATCTTCTTTTTCAGATAGCCAACCTGAAGCCGCTGCGCAGCTCCCCATTCCCAATCAAACAAGCGCAGTGAAGATGCAGCGGAGGAGTTTGGGCGTATTCTCTTTGCTCCATCTTCTACTGCTTCGCTCTAGTGCAGGAAAGGTCCCGGTCATCGTTGTGTTCGGCGACTCGACGGTGGACTCCGGCAACAACAATTTCATCAACACTGTTGTGAAGTCCAACTACGCGCCCTATGGCCGCGACTTCGACGGCGGAAAGGCGACGGGAAGATTCTGCAACGGTCGGCTGGCCACAGACTTCATCTCCCAGGCCTTCAACCTCTCCCCCACAGTTCCACCTTATCTCGATCCATCTTACGCCATCAAGGACTTCGCCCACGCCGTCTGCTTTGCCTCCGCTGCCTCCGGCTACGACTACGCCACCTCCAACGTCGCCGTTCGTAACTCATTTAAGAAAAGCTTCTACCTTTATAATTCAATATTAGAAACTAGAAAAAAAGAATAATAATTTTTAAAACAAATCGAATCAAACTGAAGTTTTTACTCCTCCCAGTCTGCCATTCCCCTGTGGAAGCAGCTGGAATACTTTCAGGAATACATAGGGAAGCTGCGGGGCTATCAAGGGGAGGCGAAGGCGGCCGAGACGATAAGGGAGGGTCTGTACATCATAAGCATGGGGACCAACGATTTTTTGGAGGACTACTATGCGGTGCCGGGCAGGTCTTCAACCTTCACTGTGGAAGAGTACCAGAACTTCCTCATCGGAATCGCAGGGAGGTTCGTGGAAGAGATCTACGGGCTGGGAGCTCGGAAGATTGACCTCACCGGGCTGCCGCCGATGGGCTGTCTCCCGCTGGAGCGCTCAATCAACTTCCCTCCGTCTCTGTCTGACGAGTGCAAGCAGGACTACAACAGAGTAGCACGAGACTTCAACTCCAAGCTGAATATTTTGATGGATAAGCTTGGCAAGGAAAAGACGGACATCAGTCTGGTTTATAGCAACATCTATGATTTCTTCGACGCAGTTCTCAAAAGTCCATCTTCTTATGGTGAGTTATTATTATTCTTTTTTATTTTGAACGGAATGTAATTGCAATGATTAATTATAACTTATTTTGTTGTGTGAAGGGTTTGAAGTGGCGGAAGTAGGTTGTTGTGGTGCCAGCGGGCGGTTGGAAATGGGTTACTTTTGCAAGTTGCCATTAACATGCAAAGATGCGAGCAAGTATGTGTTCTGGGATTCGATCCACCCCACGCAGAAGATGAATAAACTCATCGCTGATTATATCGTCAACACCTCCTTGGCTCGTTTTATGTGAATGCATGGATAGATACATACATACAGACACTCGTAATGATATTATTATGGAGATGAATTTCTTTCTTCCTTGGAGGAGGAGAGAAGCACATGTATCTTTTTTAATCGGCTTTCAATATATATATATATATATATATTATTTTGGTTTGTTAGTTATGACTTTGCTAGATAGGGTCAACACAAGGGTCAACACAGTGTGAATTAGATAAGAGATTGGTGGCTTTATATAGTGTGCATTTAATTTAGGCCTCCTAATTTGGGAGAATATTCTCAACCAACTTATTCATATGCTTTGCTCAAATTTTTAAACTTTAAGAAGCACTTTAAGTGCAAAATAATACATTTTTTTTTTAATTTTATTTAAATTGGTGGCATGATGAGCATTTATCATTAAATATATTCAATGAAACTTACTAATTAATGTAAGGAGTCAAGTTAGTCATGTAGGATTACAAAAGGCTATTATTTTTCAAGTAGATTAAATTAAATTATTAAAATGTTAGTATTATTTTTGGTGCGTAAGATGATTTTGAGTATTGCAATATAAGTCAAAAAGTATAATTTTGGTGGGGGTTTAAAAGCCTTCATATATTTCTAATATTCTTGTATTTATATTATTATTAAATTATTATAAAGTTTGGTTAGGTAGTATTTATTAATTTTAATCTTTTGCCATGGATAAAAAAATGTGTTATCTTAAGTTTCATTGAAGAATGAGCAAAAAAGGCAAATAGGGAAACCTAGAGGAGGATAAGAGAAAGAGGTAGGGAGTTGCACAAGCATGTTTTATTAAATGTCAATATAAATATTATTTCATGCTAGATATACTAGCGGCAATAACTAGAGTTAACATCTTGATATTGTTATGATGTCTTGCTCACATGAAAAATAAGTTTAGAATGGTTTATGATAGTTAGCAACAACAAAAACTAACTTTAGTGTCAATGGTGAATGGGAATGTTGGTGATGATTGTAAGTTTTGGCATTGATGTCATGGTGTCACATTTGTGAAGATATCAAACTTTGACCTTGTTGTTCGTGTTATATGTAGAGTTCTTTAATCATTTATGTAGCCTCATTTTAGAATTTATAGATTTTTTAAGAGCGAGATTATAGTTAGTTCAACTAGAAATTAGAACACTTTATTAGAAAATTTTTATTTTTCTCATATAGTTTCATTTGAACATATAAATTTCTTAATCACATATCATATTAGGACTATCTCGGGTTTATCAAATTTGCCTCATGAAGACATGTTTTTCAACAATAGGTTTACTCCTAAAATTTTCAAATGATCATGCTATCAATTTACGAATAATCAACTTATAGTCACCAAGATCCATGCATTATCAAATAAATCGTCTCGTGCATGAAATTTATTAGTTGTCTTCATTTTTTGACATACAAAATATATTTATCAAAAAAAATAATTTACAAGATGTAACTACTATTTTGACATGAATATTTCAAATAACATAATTACTATTTAATAAATTCTTAAGTACATTAAACTAAAACTTAAATTTTTTAAAATATATTAAATATCTTATTGATTACTTTAATTGCTATAATTATTTTATATTTGGTCACTAAATATACTAAATTGAGAATTTAATAATTAATTAACCTTTTAATTATCTTAACCAAGCCATAAAAACTCTTTACCTCTTTAATCTTTTTTAAAATTATCTTAATTTACCTTAATTGAAATTTTATGTAATTAATTTAATTAATTAAAATATTGATAGTCTAATAAACTATAAAATATTAACTTAGACATTCAAAGAACTTAATATATTAACAATTTTTCTAAATATCAAATAAATCAATTAAATAACTTAAGTAATTTAATCATAAAGATCAACTTTAATCATGCAATTAAATCATTTAATAAATTTAATTAATTTAATTAAATCAAACATAATTTTTTTTTTGTTATAAGATGAGAGAATGAGTTGATTTTATACATATATATGTATATTTAAATATGCATGTTGAGTATATATTTTATGTGCATATGTATATAGCATTAATTATATAATTATATAGTATATGATTGACATACATATATCTGTGTATATTAAATTTGTTTTAAATTATATATGTGTTTGTATATTTATGTATGTATATGTATTTGTTTGTATTTGTATATAAATGTGTAAATTTCAAATTAAACCCTATGAATAATTCTCCTAATAGCTTTCATATGTGATTGACATACATATATGTCTATAATTAAATTATTTTAACTTATATATGTGTTTGTAAATTTATGTATGTATATGTTTGTGTTTGTATGTTGTATACAAATGTGAAAATTTCAAATATAATTAAATTATTTTAACTTATATATGTGTTTGTAAATTTATGTATGTATATGTTTGTGTTTGTATGTTGTATACAAATGTGTAAATTTCAAATTAAACCCTATGAAAATTCTCCTAATAGTGTAAAGCAATGCAAAACAGTTCTCTTCAATGTCTTAATACCAAATAGTTCGAAAGACAAAAAAATATAGTACCGAGAGCCAAAAGTGTAAAGCAATGCAAAGCCCTTCTCTTCAACGTACTAAAGCATGATCTGACACTTGATTCTTCAATGTGAAGACAAAAAACTAGTGATAATTCTAATGGCTAATCCTGTTTGAGGAATATGTGAAAGAAATAAAAAGTGTTGAAGGGAAGGGTCGGAAAACGTGGACCACGCGCTGCATTCACGCCCTTATTAACTCATTTAACGTTATTTGCAAATGGATACCACAACCGGGTGCACAATCATCATTCTAAACAGAAGCTGGTTCAAAAAGGTAAAACGTGCAAGGCCTAAGAAAATCAAAAAATATATATTGGACCAGAAAATAGGCCTAAAAAGGGGCATCCTTATCAAAGAATTTCTATGACTAAATGATAATTCTTAAACTTAAAAAAAAAAGAAAAATTAGCATGCTTCCAACATCATGAGTTAACTTGTTTAATATTTTATTCCAAAAGTAAATCGTTTAATTTCTAGAATAAAATAATTAATTACCATATTGTTTCCCAAATTTATCCTTTTTCCATTATAAGATTTCAAAAATTGCTGTGATTTGTATGTGCTTCGAACATGCAGTCTTGAAAATAAGTTCTTTCAACCATAAATGAACATCCCTCATTAATCATTATAAACGTATTCTTGTCTGAGATTGATTTTTAGGCGAATTTACACAAATAAAAACATCAAGGTTATTTTTGTCTAAACATATGTATTTTGAGGCATATAAAGTTAAAATTTCTAGTATACATATTATCTTTAAATATTCTTGCAACCATGTGAAAGAGAACTTACATATCATTAAATTTTTATTTATTTTTATATCTAACACTTAGAATCTATTTATTTATTTATATATATATATATATATATATATATTAAGGAAAGAGACACAATAGGCTCCCTACGTGTTAATATTCCAAAAAAATGTTACAAAACGGAGAAGGTGAGGGAGCCAGGTCCTCACTACAAAACCCAAAAAAATACAGAACTCACACCTAGAGGTCCCGTTACCCTACATCCTCCTCCCACCGTACAACCCACGCAAAGTAAATACTCTAAAAAAGAATAGAGCCACCAAAAAGAGTCAAAAAAAGTATAAAGAAACTGACAAGAAAGAGTCGAAAAATAAATGTCCAAAACAGTAGAAAGACCAACTGATGAATCCATTCGAAGGGCACCATCCGCAAGAGCAAGCATTAGAAAAAGGAGAGACGAACAAACCCACAGAAAATCTGGATCAATGAGGATAAAAAACCTGGCTAATATCCACGCAAAACAAAGTGAGACTAGAGATGTAGATGTTCCTGCACAAGTTGAGGTAAGGAGGTGTTCCTGCACAAGTATAAAGACTGCCGCAGGCAGAAAAGAACACAGGCACCAAAAAGTAAACAGAGCAAAACCGGCAGCAAAAGAAAAGAGGCAGCAAAAGAAAACAGAGGAAAAGATTAGCATAAAATGATCAGAAAGGCTATTTATATCTGATGTAAGGCAAATTTAAATTGTCCCCGTGAACCAGGAGAGCAAGTTGTCGAGGTGGATTTTTGCCCACAAAAGGGGAGTGACCAGCATTTTTTGCCAACCAATCTGCTGGCCCATTTCCCTCTCTATGAATAAAAGAGATGCTGAAATGCAAAGAAGAATTGTCAATAATAAACCAAATCCTTTTAAGAAGAATAATCAAGTTCCAGGGTGTATCAACCCGCTTAAAAAATATATCAATAAGTCTCTTGGAATCAGTCTCCATCTGTAAAGAGAGAAAATTAAGATTGATGGCAGTTTGTAGAGAAAGTAATAAAGCCTGAGCCTCGGTGAGAGAGGACAATCCGCCACCACTGGGGAATGAAAATACGCTAACAGATTCCCCAAATGGTCTCGAAACAGATCGCCAGCAGCAGCGTGGGAGAGAGACCAGCTGCCATCAATATTTGCTTTGATAGTCCCCCTCACAGGTGGTACCCAGTTAACCACACAGGGCCTAAAGGAGTGTTTAGCATCTTTATGTAAAAGCCTGAGAGATCTGTTATAGTAGGCCAAAATTTTAGAGAAAATAGCATTAGGGGAGGGATGACATTCAGTGTGCTTATAAGAGTTCCTAGCACACCAGATGAACCACAGAACAACATATGGGAAAAGAATAAAACCATTACCAGCCCGGGTTGAAACATTCCAAACCTTCACAAAGTCATAAATAGTGCAGGAATTTTTCCAAACCAAACCAAAATCGCTAGCCAACCTGTTCCAGATGTGCTTAGAATAAATACACTTGAAAAAGAGATGAGAAGAGGATTCATCGGCATTCTTGCAGAACACACACATAGAAGGCAGTCTCAAACCTTTTAATTTTAAAATGTCATCTAAAGGTAAAATACAGGAGAAGAACCTCCACAGGAAGAAGGATATAGAAGGAGAGAATATAGGCTTCCATATCCCCTTCCCCCAATCCAACTTACTAAAGGAATGAAAAGTTTTATAAAGGTGCTTGCTAACAGACAGCTGAGGCTACTTCTTCCAAACAGGTTTATCAACGTTAGTTCTATCTATAGGAATTTGGTTAATAAACATAGCAGTGTCCTTCCCCACCAAATCCCTAATCTTCCTCAAATCCCACTGCCCAAAAGACCAGGCAATCAATGATCACAAATTGCCCATGGCAGAGGGATGAGGAGGCTCATTTAGGTTAGGCATACCCCAGTTATCATGCCAGAAGGAAATCTTCCCATCCCCAATGTCCCAAAAAATAGCCTTAGAGGCCTCCTGCCTAATACTCAGGATAGCTTTCCAGATTTTGGAGTCCCCACTTTTCCAAGTAACCATAGTAGGGTGAACATTTTTACAATATTTAGCATGCATGTAGTTAGCCCAGATGGACCCCCTAAGTCTGAATTTGTACCACAGCTTACACATGTTGATCTCAACAATGTGAGAAAGAGCTTTAAAACCAAGCCCCCCAGAGTACTTAGGCTTACACAACTTTTTCCAAGTAAGCCAGTGCTTTTTAGAACCACCCCCCTCCCAGAGAAAAGAATTGAAAATTTTCTCCAACCTATCAATAGAACTTTTCTTAGCATTAAAAACTTGGAGTGCATAAAGAGGAATGCTATGAAGCACACTATTCAACAAAGTTAAACTCCCCCCATTGGAGAGAAAAGTATTCTTCCAGTTCCTAATCTTACTCTTGACTTTATCCAAGACATCATCCATCTGAATTTGCTTACACCTGCCTTTAATAAAATTAACTCCTAAATATTTAATAGGCAGTCTAGCAATTTTATACCCAATAAAGTTGGTAGCCCATAAAGGATGAGACTGAGGTAAGTAATTACTAAAATACATATGGCATTTGTCCTTGTTAAAAGACAAACCAGAAACCCCTTCAAAATCATTTAATATTTTCATCAAATTTCTAATATTAGCTTTAGAGGCATTGGAAAAAAGCATGATGTCATCAGCATAAGCCAAATGAGTAACCTGAAAATGAGCTTTGTTAAGGAAATAAGCAGAATCATGCACATGTTGAGTATTAAGCAATCTAGAGAGATAATCAAAAGCAATAATAAAAATTATAGGAGAAAGAGGATCACCCTGTTTGATACCTCTTTTAGTAGAGAAGAAGCCATAAGTACTGCCATTAACCAAAACACTGTAGTGGTTGTTGGAGAGACATCTTCTAATAAGCTGACAAAAATTGGCATTGAAACCCCTAGCCAACAAGACATTAATAATAAACTCCCAGTCAAGAGTGTCAAAGGCTTTCTTGATGTCAAGCTTAATTATAAGATTGTCTCCCCGACATTTCCTATCCAAATCCTCAAGCAGTTCTTGGGCCAGGAGAATATTGTCAGTAATCTCCCTACCCCTAACAAAAGCAGATTGGTGGGAAGAAATCAGACGATTGAGAAAAGGCTGAATTCTAGCCACCAAGAGCTTGCTAATAACTTTAGAAATAACAGAGGTTAAAGAGATAGGTCTAAAATGACTCCAGTCAGATTTGTCATTCCCTTTAGGGATGAGCACAATAAGAGCAGCAGAAAAATACTTACAAAGATCCTCACCAGTGAAAAAACTTTGAACAGCCCTGATGGTTTCCTTCTTCACAATATTCCAGCAATTAATATAAAAAGAGGAAGTAAAACCTATATATATATATATATATATATATATATATATATATATATATATATATATATATATATATATTTATTTATATATATACAAATGATGTAATCTTTGATATTAGCATTAAGTTATATAAAATAAAATACATATTTTTATGCATCTATTTTAATATGATTCAAGTTTTAAAGAGTTACTCCTATACATGATACTTGGACTCAAAGTGAAGAGGGTCTGAAAAACTCTAAAGCTTAATCTCATGATCATTGCCATCCAAGAATCATGGTTATCAGGTTGCATTACCATCTGCCATCTTCAACCCGCTATTGTACAAAACCATTATCGCTTAGTTATCGTCTTTTTGTTTTCATATGCCCTCCATCACCCAATTATTATTACTTGATAGTCATTAGATGATCGTCATCTTTTCATTACGATCACCACTGAATCATCATCTTCAAACTATTGTCTTCTGATAGCAATATTCATATCATAGTTCCTTATTGTCGCCTCCTGATTGTTATCATCCGACCAATGTTACCAGCCATTATTATTATTCGATTACCATCATTTGATTATCATCATCCAACCGTCATCCTCACCCTCTATAAATTTTATCAGCATAATAAAAGACTAAAATATTACTTCTAAAATATTAAGTATCTTAATTCATCATAAATTTTAAGCTCGTAACAATAACTGAGCATAAAAAACTTTCCCTTCTTTAAAATAAAAAATTAAAAATTTTAACTTCATTGATACACACATTGCCAACCTGCCATAGAAAAATCTAGAAGTATTTCTGATAATAAATATTTCAGATTTAAATTCATTTTTATTCGGGGTCTCATATCCAACAAACTTAGAATCAACCTAACTGTCTCGATAAGGCGATCACAAATTAAATTGTTTGAGCGTAATTAGAGGCTTTAAATGGCAATTGAATGGTCAAATCGATTCTAAATCTGACAAGCTTATAGTCAAATCGAGCGTCAAGTAAAGCTAAACCCAACAAGCTCAAGATCGCTCGACTGCTATCGAGCCAACATCGTTGAGCCACCGCCACCTCCAGAACACTGTTGCTGCTTCTCATCGATCGTTATCAACTCACCAATACAGAAAGATAGTGGTAGGCACAATCGACTTCTTCTGTTCACAATAGCCGGGTCATTACTACTTTCTTAGACCAAATGATTTTTTACTCTTTGATCATTCCACATAAAAATACTCACTATATATTATGTAGATTTCTTTTTAACTGTTTGTGTGTGCCCCAAATATTCATATAACACTCGCCAATACCCATTGGAGTTGGAACCATAATAGAACCATATGGTTGAATAGCAGTTGTTAGAGGATGTGGAGCAAAGTGATCCCCAAAGCATAAACAACTTTCAATTTCAACGGTGCACATCCAAGTGAGTACTTATCTATGTCATCCTTATTAAAGCCAAACTTGTAGCAGAAATTTAAGAGTGAACATAAAATCAGGAATAGAGACCTTCACGCTCACAACTACCTCGTTTAATAACATCGAATGAGGACGTGGACTCCAGTGGAAGACGAAGGCAACGACAGGCCTGGGCTTGAGCAACGGTTAACCAGGCTATTGAGAAAGGAAGATGGCCTTAAAATTCGACAGAATTACAAAAGATGAAGAAAAATTCCAAATATGGTTTATCTAATGATCATTGTCATCCAAAAACCACGGTTGCATCACCCATTTGTCATCTTCGGGTAACTATTGTACATAACCATTATCGGCTAGTTATCATTTGTTTTGTTTTCACATACCCTCCATCACCCAATTGTTATTACTAGATATTCATTAATTAGATGACCGCCATTTTTTAATTATGGCTGTAAATGAGTCGAGCTTGAGCGAGTTGAGCCTCGGCTCGTGTTCGGCTCGTTCCAATTTGGCTCATGTTCGGCTCATTCTAATTTGGCTTGTGTTCGAAATGCCTCGTATTTGAAATGGCTCGTGAACAATGTGTTCATGCTCGGCTCAAATAACATATTCATATTCATGCTCGGCTCGAAATAGGCTCTATAGAATATAAAATGCAGCGGAATCGCGGCCATAATACCGTGGACGGCGGAATAACAGTGATAACACCCGAAAAACAGCTGCAATAACATCTCGGTAACACTCAAATAGCGTGGGTGTTACACAGGTATTATTGCAGTTGTTACTCGGGGTGTTATTGGGTGTTATTGATGATATTACGGTGTTATTCTGGTGTTATAGAATAATAAAGTAGAATAACACCAATAATACCGCGGAATAACACTAATTATACGAGAATAATACTAATTGATATTATTATGCAGTATTATTCACATATTATTGGTGTTATTCGGCAGTTTTTTTAGTGTTATCTATGTTATTCCACGGTATTTTAGTATTATCGGTGTTATTACGGGGAATTACACCTATCACACCGCGGACGGCGTGACAATACCGATAAAACAGCGGCTATTACTCGGTGTTATTACGCGGTATTGTTGGTGTTATCGATGTTATTCTGCAGTGAATACACCACAAAATAACACCACCACTAATACTGCTGATGGAGGAATAACACTGATAATACAGCGGGTTTACTTGAGTGTTATTCCGCGATGTTATTGGTGTTATTCGGTGGTGTTACATCGTGGAATAACACCACTAATAACACAGCAGATAGATGAATAACACCAATAACACATCGGGTGTCACTCGGATGTTATTCCTAGGTGTTATTGTTGTTATCAGTGTTATTACGCGGTGTTTCACTGTAGAATAACACCATCAATAATATTGCGGGCAGAGGAATAATGTGGATAACACAATATGTGTTACTTGGGTGCTATTCTGCGATATTATTGGTGTTATTCCGCGGTGTTACACAGCGGAATAAAACCACCAATAACACAGCACAGAATAACACCAATAACATAGCGGAATATTGAGTATATTTATATTTTTATTTATTGTTAATTTATTTATTTCTTTCAAGCCAATTTGAGCCGAACACGAGCGAACAAATATTTGTTCGTGTTCGGTTCATTTGTTAAGCTTAACAAACCAAACACGAGCTGCAACAACAGTTCGAACACAAGTTGTTAGCGAACAACAAGTCTTTTCGACAGCCGTACTTTTAATTATAGTCGCCAAGCAACAATGTTTTCCAATAGTTATCATTGAAACACCATTTTCAAACTATTGTCGTCTAATAGCAATCTTCATATCAACATTATTTATTGTCGTCTCCTGATTGTTATCGTCCGACTAATTTTACCAACCATTATTATTATTCGATTATCATCATTCGAGCACCATCATCCAACCGTCATCATCACCCTCCATAAGTTCTATCAGTGTAATAAAAGACTAAGCTCTTGCTTCTAACTTTGCATAAGAATGAATATTTTATAATCTAGAGAAAATTCGGACTAGTGCCTCTTTTAATAAGTTACTTTAATCATAAAAAATCCTAGGAGTACTTATAAAAATAAATATTCTATATTTAAATTCAGGAACATTTACGGCCGCAATTCTAACAAACTCATAACCAAACTAATAGTCTAGATAAGACAAGCTTAGGAAAGTCAAAATTGGTTCGATCCAAGTACAATCAAGCCCAGATCAAGTTGTTTAGGCGTAATTAGAGGCTTTAAGTTGGTGATTGAATGGTCAAATTAACTGTAAATTTGATAAGCTTATAGTCAAATCGAGCCTCTCATAAAGCTGAACCCAACGAGCCCAAGCTCACTCTATCTTACATCATTAAGGTGCTCAAATGATCATAGAACATCAGTCCATCAAAGGGATCACTCTAGGTTGTCCCATGGTGTGGTCCGGATTCCTGTGGTATTTACATCAGGCGCACCATGCACACACCACTTCAAGCACCGCTTGTGCGCACAAGCATACACATGCGCGTCCACAGGAGTTTGCGCTTGCCCACACGCACCCACATGCACACTTTCATTCCTGTCAAACTATCATTCTCAAAGCACCACAGTCTGGCCTCCGTACCTCAGAACCATTATTTGGTCACGCCATTGTCAAACTGTAGTTGCGCAGCCACCATCATCGAGTTGTTACCATCACCTTCGAACGATTGCTGTCAAGCCATCACCATCGAGCCACTGCCAGCGCCAGACCATTTTTGCCACTTGTCAACCATCGTTGACAGCTCGCCACTAGCGAAGATAGTGATAGACACACAACCCACATCATCGTCTTTTATTCACAATAGCCAGGTCCTCACTATTTTCTTATCATTTTTTGTCACTTCCACACCGAAACTCACATCTCAAGTACCAGTAAAATTTTCTAACTTATGTATTCATAGCAAAATTATTTTTTTTTTTGAAAGAGCATTATACGGCTCCTTTCGCGTTAATAATAAAAAAATACAAAATAAAGAATAAAATTCCTATCTAAACCCACTAAACACTACACACGCCAAAAAAGAATCTAGAGGATGATTATCCCAAAAAAAGAGAAAAAAACAACTCACACAACACAACAAACAACCTAAAAATTATAAATCATTCAAGACAACATTAACAAGATCCAAAGGAATAAGATTGGAAATCCAAGCACTATGCGTAAGTAACCTCAATTTAGAAGCTAAATGAGCAACCTTATTACTATCCCTTTTCGTATGCAACCATTTAATACAAAGAGTATTAGCAATGCTAAAAATCTTCTTCAAATGAATAGATATAGACCAATGAGGAATAGCATGAAGCGTACAACAATTCCAAATAATAAGCGAATCCATCTCAATTTCAGCATACTTCCAACCCATCTGTTTAGCAAATTGAAGTCTAAATAACACAGCATCAACCTCCGCAGTAAGTGGAGATGAAGAAACAGCTCTAGCCGTAAACCAGTAAAGCACAGTACCTATAAAATCACTAACAATTTCACCAATACCAACAGCTTTATTAGTCAAAAAGCCATCAACATTAATTTTAACAAAAATAATATTGGGTTTCAACCATCTGGTAATCCGAGGAGCAGAATTCAAATCATGTATAATGAAACCCAAATTAGTCAGAAGACTGATAAATTTAACAGAATTCTTCTTACTAGAACGAATAAAATTAAAACCTTTAAACAAGTAGCCACAGATTAATCTAGCTGTGACAGTAATAGAAGGAGAAAAATTAGAAAATCTAATGTTATTTCTGGTAACCCAAATAAACCAAAAAACGATAGCAGATAAGGATGCAAAAAAATCTGCTCCAATAGATTTCCAGCCCGCAAAAAGATCAATCATAGAATTATAATTAAACTGCAGGTGATTAAGTTGCAAAATATTAATACATAAACGCCAAACATTAAGAGTATAAAAGCATTTTATAAATATATCATTAATAGACTCTTCATGGGAGAGACATAAGGAGCAACGAGATGATAATCTTAAACCTTTCAATTTAAGAATGTCATCAATAGGTATAAGTGAATTAAAAGTTCTCCAAATAAAAACTGAAATCGATGGTTTAAGCCAATGATTCCAAATCATTTCAGATTCATACTGGGAGAGTAAGAAAGAGAATTAGCAGAACTCTTAGTACAAGAATCACCAATATTACCTTTTATTTTAGGAATATCCATTTGTTTATCACAAATGAGAATAGAACTAAGGTAATGAGCATCCTCAACTTTCACAACCTGCTTAAGCTTGTGCATATTCCATTTACCACCTTGCCAAAAATCATTAACTCTAATATTGATGTGAGCTGGGTCTCCATAAGAAACATATGAGGCACCAATACCAAGCCAGTCATCAAACCATAAAGATACATCCCCTTTACCAATATCCCAGTAAAAGTAAGTTTCAACAAACTCAGCCACCTTAAGCATCTTTTTCCAAATAAAAAAATTTGAATTCTTAACAGAAATAGCACGAGGATGAATGTCACCACAATATTTATACTTCATAAACTTAACCCATAAGGAGTTATTAAGTCTAAATCTGTACCATAATTTCATGTAGTTAAGAGTAATAGAGTCAGATAATTTTCTGAAACCTAACCCACCATGATTAGCAAAATTATTTAAACGGGCCAAACTATTTCTAGCTCTTGAGGCGTCCACATAAAAAAGACTTAACACTTTTTTACTATTCAACACTATGATATTAATATATCACTAAATTTTTTACATACATGACACGAAATTTTTATATATTTACATATGTAACACCGTCACCGAATTTTTTTTATACTACATTAAAATGTCATTACTTTAGGCTTTAATTAATTCAAATACATCTTAAATGATATATATAAAAATAAAAGTGCATCTTAATGAATATATAAAGATAAGTATAATTATTTATTTATTTATTTATTTATTTATTTATAAAACCAAAATGACCAAATCCACGATATACGACGAATAGTTCATTTTTTAAATTTCTAACCCATCGAGGCAGATGCATTTAAGTAATCCAATACAATATCTAGCCACCAAAAAAAATAAAAATACATTTAATTCCATTAATAAATATTATCGAGACAGACATCTGCCTCAATCCCATGATGCCACCACAGGCGAGCCCTAATGGAGCTTTGCCGCGGCAAACTCCCCAAAGGACACCCATTTCCTGATTTCATCCACAAACTTATCAATGTTGCGGTCAGATGAACCTCCGCCGGCGACAGCGGCCACCGCCAACTCCCTCCACTCCTCCGCCCGCTTCCTCATTGCCTCCGCATCGGCCCCTTCGATTACAAGGTCGAGGCAGCGCACCACATCCGCACGAGCCGCCGGCGCCGGAAGCCGAACGCCGACGCCGTAGACGTCACAGAGGAACTTGGCGTCGGGAACCTGGTCCCCCCACTGCGGGTATGCCACCACCGGCACTCCGGCGGCGATGAGCTCCAGCGTAGAGTTCCAGCCGCAGTGCGTGACGAAGCAAGCGATGGCCGGATGAGCCAAGACCTTCTCCTGCGGACTCCAGCCCACGAGCAAACCCTTCCCCTCTGCTTCAATCTCCTTCTCGTATCCCTCTGGCAGCAGCTTCCGAAGATTCTCCCTCACCTGTAAGCGACATTAATACCAATTCCATCAAACATTTCTTTAATTGTCACGCTGTATACATGTTAATTATTATAAATGAAGGTTGGGGTTGGTGTGATTTTTTAATTTCTCATGTATGAAGACGACAGTACCACCCAGAGGAAGGGGCGGCCGGAATTCTTAAACCCATGAGCCAGCTCCTGCATCTCTTCCGAGCTAAGCATGACGATACTGCCGGCGGAGATGTAAACAACAGATCTCCGCTCATGCTTGTCAAGCCAGTCGAGGCAATGGTCGGCAGACTTCCATATATCGGCTCTAACCTTCTCCTGAGACTCTCCGGCAGAGTCGACGAGCGGACCGACAGGTATGACCGGCAACAGCTCTGCTATAGCCTTGAAAGCGTCCCTTTCGAACTCCTCAAATGAGTTGGCGAACACCCATCGGGCCCGGGAGATGTTCTGGAATTGTGCCAGGATGACTTTGGTGAGCGGCTTGTAGGGGTTGGAGGGGTGAAGAAAAGTAGGTAGGTCTTCGGCCGCCATGGGCGGGAGGCCTGGCAGCTGGATTGTCAGCTTCGGGTTTTCGTCGGTCGGAAAGTCAGCGAGGCGGTGGTGGAAGTGGTAGTATGTGGAGAAGACGGCGCAGGACTGAACCCAGAGGACGGCACTTGGGATGCCGAGCTCCGCGGCGACATCGAGAGCCCAGGGGAGGAAGGGGTTGTTGACGAGACAGGAAACCGGGCGGCCGGAGTGAGCCTGGAGGTTGATGAGACGGGTTAGAGAAGGCGGGCCGTTGGACTCCAGTCGTGGCATGAGGACATCCAGATCGTCCCGCGTGGGGTCGTCTGGATCTGCGCCATCGTTGAAGAACTCGAAGCGGAGGTAACCGCGGCCGATAGGGATGGGGTCGGCTTCGTAGGTGGATGCGGTGGAGCCGTTGGAGGCCGCTTTGATGCGGCGGGCGAAATCGAGCGTGGTGGAGAATGTGACAAGTGGCCCCTTGGCTGCGATTCGCTTGGCCATTCGAAGGAGCGGGTTTACGTGGCCTTGCCCGGGGAAGGAGACGAAGAGGAAGTGCAGCAGTGGTTCGGCCTCGCCCATCTTTCTTCTTCCTCTTCTTCTTCACCTTTCTTCTTCTACTTTCACACTGCGTGACTGGTAATGATGATAATAACAATAGTAACAGAGGTTGGCCTGCAATATACATATCTATATATTATTAGGTTATTATAGAGTCGGGAAAGGCTGGGGGGAAGGTTTGGAGTTTTGGAGTCACGTGAGTATCACGTGGTCGAATTTAAATGGAGACTGGTTTCATTTGTAGTGTAGGGAGATGGCGGTTAGGTTTGTGGGAAAAATTTACGCACCTGTATCACGTGACTGCGGATGTATCATCCATGATATGGTAGAGAGGGTTTGGTGTGCGGGATGGACGGTTGTGATTGGGTTGTATTTGCGTGCTGTACTCTTGGCGGGGGTTGGTAGCACCTTCATGGATAAAATTTTTGGAATAAACATATGGTTATTCATTCAGCTACCATTTATTGATTTTTTAGATTTGCTGAACCACAATTAGGGCTGTAATTGAGCCGAATAGTGTTGAGTGTGTCCTGATTTGTTCAATTCGAATTTGAAATGAGCTTCAAAATTATATTTATATTTGGGTTGCTTAAAATTCTTAATGTTCATATTTGATTTCTATCTGGCTTATTTATATTAATTAAAAGTTTAAAAAGTTCAAATGAGTACTTAATTTTTTTATAAAAAATCATTTGATTTTGTACATAAAGAATGTATCAGTGTTGATCCTGAGGAGATGTAATGGCCTAGAGAAGGAAAGTACAAGAAGGGAAGCCCACCCTAGAAGAACGTGAGGCCCACTTATCCGACCTAGTAAATCTGTCCAAGCCACAGTGGCCAAGACCAAAATCAATCGAGCCACGAGGAGGGCAAAAAGATGATCAAATGATCCAAGTTTGAATTGGTCGACCAGAAATGAGATAATGAGGTATCCGAGCAAGCCACTAATTGATGGATTAATAATTCAATACTTTTTAAATTATGCTTCATAATGATATAAATGGGCAGTGAAAATCTCGTTATCTCATTGATGTGTGTCACTCATTAGATGACGAGACATTTGGCTAACTTAAGAAAGTCATAGGTGCTCCTGTCATTTACCTGCATCTGATTGAATTTATTCACTTTGACATTTAGAGCACGGGACAAAAATCACATTGCGTGAGCAGCCGATGAGACCAACACAATGTTTTGTTTGAATTAAACAGTTGGATTCCCTTTAACCATACCAATTTTGAGTGGGTTGTTTGGCACCCCAGCAAGGCCTCCAAGAGAATATTTCTCAGTCTGCCCCCAGCTCATACGCATCGACACTGATAGTCGTTGGATTCGGGGTTGGGACCCTCGTGCTCAACCCTTAAAGTCAATCCTTGAAGTTACAGATTTATTTTGCCAACTTCCCTTACATATATTGCTCCATCGACTAGAGATTGTTCACCTTGGAAATCTTATGTGGTTATGAATAAGACCAGGCGTTGACGACACTCGGCACTCTAGATTTTCAAGTGCCACCAAAGGCACACCAGAGGTCGCTCAATAAGCAATGCTCTTCCAGTTGCTAGACCTACCTCTGATTGATCTGTTTCCAGGGCTAACTGACTGTCAAGCAGAAAAAATAACCTTTCCCCGACCCCCCCTGCCTGACGTCTCAGGACTACCTAGCGTGCCCATCAATTGCCACATCATGCTTGAGAATTTTAACCCAACTCCCTTCTAAGCTCACACGAAGGCATGATCTTTGATGAGCCTCCCCCGTTCTTAGGATTGGCTCACCCATGTGCAAGTGTCGTTCATATGGAACATTTCCCCTCCTACCTTCAAATCTCTCATTTGAATATTTGCTACTACCACGAAGATCTGCACCGATGACCACTCTAAAGAAGCTTGTTCCCCGAATTTTACGAGAGTCACCACACCCTCCTACTCTTCCGGGACTAGCCATAGCATCAATGGTCGGGTGTGTGTCACACATTTAAGCGTCATCTATTTTCAGGGCTACTTTATTTGGCAGGTGAGCTGTTACACAATCCTTAGTGAATTTCTACTTTCATGACCACTGTCATGCAATCTTAATTGACTAACAACCTTTATGGTTTCTTGGATAGAGCACAATAACTCGGCTTCAGGTTCATCTTGCATCGGCAATTCTTCCTTCAAAAAACATCCTACTTGGAGCCCTTGATGTCATGACATGGCTCATTGAAGCAGCCTAGCCATCTTGTCTATTTAATGTTTGAGAATAGATCAATGGCATCGTGCTCCTGACGCTTCTAATCGTTGGGTTTACTTGATATAACTCAGTCAGGGGCTCCAATTATACAAGGAGAAACTTCCGAGGGAACCACCTACTAGTTAGCTTGATTAGTCCTTTGTCCTTATACACGATTCAAATGAATGATTTACACATCAGTATTGTTGCAGACCTCCACCACAGGTTCTCATGGCTTCACTCAATAGAGGAAGAGTTCGTCATGTTTCGGGTCCCAATACACATGCTCCTACTCGAACCCTTCACATAAGATCCAGGTCGGTCGGCGGTGCACCCATAGAATAAGATCCAACACATCATCTTTCTTGTATGCACCAGGCTTCAACACCCGTGGATTCACATGGATGTCAGGCTCCTTGGCCTGTGTTTTAAGATGGGTTGAGAGGACCTTTGCGACGAGCATGCGAGAACCCAACATGGCTTGCTTGATCAGCACATGATGTGTTTGATAATTGCACCGATGGTGTCTCTACGAGCGTTAATCACCTTGACTCTTGCTGCTAGGAAGGCTGCAATGATCCACACCTGGAGGCGAGCAACATATAAGACACGGTCATTTCGCTTTGAAGAGAGGTGCACCACTAACCACTTATTTGCTTATCTCCTAACAATTTTAAGCAGTTTTGGACTCTCTTTTTAAACTCCCTTTCATCTTTCCCTCGCGATACTTGTTCGATATTGATCTCTCCATATTTAGCCATGGAAAAAAATTATTGCTTTATTAGGGCTGCATTTTCAAACAAACTTTTTCATAGATAGTGCATCATGTTGGGACAGGGTTCCGGCCGCGTAGGGCTCTCACCCTCCCCAATGCCTCTTTCTAGGGGACTTGGGCTCGATCTATTGCCTAGGATCCTTCTCCAGATTACTATTAGCATCAATTTTTGATGTTACACTTGACTTAGGATGACTTCGTGTCCATTCATACCATCCGGAGGCTCAAGATACTTATTTGAACATCTTGGTATGTGCTATTAGCATGGAGCCAAGATCAGTACCGATTTTTGCCCTATCTGGTTAAAAGAACCATAGAATGAGGTTAACTCTGACTCGAGACATGTTTAGCACTCGTCCTAATGTTTAGAAATCTTACCTAATTAACCCAGACTAGTCTCTAGCTATACAGAGTCACTGAGCTCTCCCACGGGCTTTATTAGGTGAGAATTAGGGTTTTGAACTACTTTGCGTTGTTCGAGAATACTCACCATTTCAAGGGTTATTTTGGTGTTATGTCACGTTCGAAGGCCTTTTATGATGGTTTGAGGTTATCTCCCATTTATTTGGTATCTTGCAAGGTCAAGGGAACTAGTCCAAGACCTCCGCCGTGCACCATGGCATCAAACCATAAGTTTGAACTGTCGTGATCATGTCCAATTCTGACGCGGTCAAGCCAAAATGATCATAAAATGTGCTCAAGACAAAGAACATGACATAATTATGCCACTAATGTGGCATAGCCACGCCAGGACACTAGTGCGACCATACCATTTTTGGGAGTGGTCACACCGACCTTAAGGAAAATCAGGGTTTAAACCCTTCGAACTAGCGTGACCACACCAGTTTCGGGCATGGCCACGCCATGCCTACATTTCAACAAGCTAATTTTTTTTACTTTTTCCTCCCACTTTTTCGGTTGCCGTCATAAGTTTGGGAGGACAAATGGGAGTGTGACATGTGGCATCCACTCCCAAGGAACCTATGGGTGAATGACATGTGGAATTTCCGTCATATTTTAAGCATTGGTGGAAAATTTTCCTCCAATTTGATTGGCCTGTTGGTGTAGTAAGTGGCCAATCCGAAAATAGGAGAGGAGAGCTCATTCTTGGCCAAGAGAGACTTCTTGAGAGATGAGGAGAGAACTTAGGGAGGAAGGAAGAAAGTTTTTATTCTTCCTTTTCTTTTTCTTCTGCTTCTTCTGCTTCTTCTATCTCACCTCCTCCATTAAACCTCTCTTCTCTACAAGGGAGCGAGTGTGTGAGTGTCTTGAAGAACTACATTCAAGGAGGAGAGCTTCCTCTTACTTCGAGATGGAGAAAGGAGCCACTATCTCCTTCCACAAAGAAGAGCTTAATCAAATCTTCGGAGGAGCCACATCTTCTTTGGTAAGAGAGTGTCATCCTTCTTTTGGAGGAGGAAGAAAGGAAGCTTCATGAACTCTTATACTAAGAGAAGAGCTTCATCCTACTAGAAGAAACACATTCGCAGCCTCTGCGGTGGTCAGATTCCGATAGTCCCTTTGATTTTTCTTTCTTGGGTATCCCTAGGAATATATTTTGCTAGGTTGTTACGCGTTTAGTTACCCACACGAGGCAGTTCTGACCAATCACCCATTATTGTATAGCTTAATCGATCATCTGTTATCAAAAGATCTGATTGGCCGAACGACACCGGTCGGTCCGATCATACGCCTTTTCATTGGCCAGCTTTGTGGTGTCTCCATGAGTTTGGTTACCCACGCTAGGCGAGTTGGCCAGCCGACACTAGTTAGCACAAACATACACCTATTAATTGGTCATTTTATTTCTTAGAGGTCAACGGTTGCATTCTTGGTAAAGCCGATTAACTTTCCATTTGTGAGCTCTATATTTAAATCCTAACGAGTCAGAATCTCAATTTCTCATAGTTTAGGAGCTTCCAATCTTCCTTGGAGTGGTTGGAATGGATGGATCTTGAAGAACGAGAAAAGCTTTGTAGCTAGCCCGTTCAACAAGATCGTGGAGGGGTTGTATGATTGAAAAATCATTGTAGCTAGTTCATCCTACAAACGGTGAAGGAATTATCCTATGAGAAATTGGATCAAAGTGATAGGTTAATCAAGCCGGGGCGGCCAATAGAACCACAAGAATGGTTGATCATGTTGGGGCGATCGGTCGACCCAAGAGCATTGTGCAATATACCATTGTTTTCGCCATTCTTTTCTCTTTTTTTATTTTAAAAGGAGTCGCCAGCTTGTCAGTCGTCGTATACTTCCCTTATTCGAATAAATCTCCCTCCCAAATCAAATAAGTGATTCGAAGAGGAGAGGAACCGATTAAGAAGGGACATACGACAAAGTGGCAAACAAGAGAAAAGAAAAACATGGAGAGTCTACGTGCGATAAACCTCGCAAGGATAAGTCGAAGAATGTCCTCCCAAACAAGATCGGGCGAGGCACCTCGAACCAATATCCGCGAAAGAAGTATCTACGTAGACTACCCATAACCGGAGAGTCGAGTGTATGTACCGTTGCGGGGTCGAGAGCACTCCCAGAGGAACTTATTCCTACTGGTTATTACATCTTGGGGGATACCCAATAATACTCTCGATAAAAGGAGTTTCGCTTTATATTATCATAGACCTAGGGTATAGGCAATCAAAGGGAGATTATTCCGTGTGGGAAAGTCTCGACGCTTCAAAGCTCTCGCTAAGCCATCAGGCAGAGAGTGAGTCTCTCACATCCCAAATGGGGTCGCGGCTCATCGACATACGGAACCCACGGAATAACCTAAATCATCTTGACGGGGGTATCCCAACACGTCAAAGCACATCCGGGCCATAAGGGCAGAGGACAAATCGTCGTATCCCAAACGGGCGACAACTCATTGGCATCGGGCCGTCAAAATGATATCAACGAAGTCAAGGAGCGAAAGGGCTCGACGGGGGTAGTCGAAAGGAAGGAAGGAGTAATCCTAAAGGGGTAGAGGTAGCCGAGTCGGGGTATCACAATCCCGTCATCCAGCAACGTAGGACCCTAAGTCTACCCGAACGTGAAGGTAGTCGACCCGACACATCCCGAGATCCCGGTCAGCAATCCAAGAATTGCATTATCCACGGGGACCTCGGTAGCCCTAAGGTCAAAGGAAGGAAACTCTATCCTATGACTATAAGATGGAGCTCCAAGAGGTGGGTCTCACACCTGCCAAAGTGGCAAGGATGCCTCAGGAAAGAAGAGAAAGGGAGGTTCAGCTACAAAGCTGAAAACGCTCCAAACAACAGGACTTATACCCCGTCTGGGTCGGGGAGCCTTCTAACACCCTAGGCGCACTAGACAACCACCTATAAAGGTATGCTGGGCCAGTCAGGTTGGAGAAGCACGGGGACTCCTCCTCGGGACATGCAAATATGAATGCAGTTATCTAGAGCGGTCCTTAAGTAATGTGGAGGCCCTATTAGTATGACTTGGGTGATAGCCATATAATGCAACCCATTTAAAATCCGGCCCGAAGGCCATGCAAGAAAGTAAAAGTGCATATTTTAAAATCTTGAATATTTTAATCCTAAAATTCATTTATCTTGAATATTTTATTAGGATTTTTTTTAACGTATAAAATTTACAATTTTAGGGTCCTTAAAGAGCCTAAATGATATCTCGAAATCCCAGATTACAGAAAGAAACAAGGAAAACACATGCATGCATGCATGCAAATATGCAATAAAAGCAAGAAAGAAAGCACTCCATAATAAAATAAAAGAGGCCAAAATGCCGCTGGACCGGCAACATAATCCAGAAAAAGAAAAATGCGGCCGGACTCCGCATATACATGCCCGGTCCTAATTCTATACATCAATATAAAAATGCGAAATTAAGATACGGGGCACGAGCATCCGCTCCTAGTCCCCTCCACGTGGTTCCCGCGCAAAACGCCTCGGAACCCGTGCCCGTATCTTATTTCTGCTACAAGACTCTCCTAGACTCTAAAAGTACAAAGGAAAATAAAAAGACTCAATCCTGCATGAAAACAAGTGTTAGCGGGAATGCTCACATGCAAATGACATATAATGAGCCATGCTTTATAAATGGGGGAGCTAATAGCACCTGCAAACAAAAATGTCAGAAATCATCACTTGCTCCCCCCATAGCGGTACCTGTGTGTGTGTATAAATAAGCATGGCTCCCTGCAGAAAAGCACCCTAACACACTACCATACATATGAAGCATGCAATCACATCACAGGCAAAGTGCAGAAGAAAGATACCTGGCTAGGGCAACCAATCCAACAAAGAACAATAGCCAGACATCAAAAAGACTACCTAGCAACCTAAATCCTAGCCTAGCACACCATCTAACGAAAGTGCACAAACCTAGCGCCTAAGTGCGGGGTAAGTCTGGGTATAGTATGACTTTGACGGGGTCGCCATACCGGCCCCATCCTGAAGATCCGAAGGATCTAAAGGGCGTCACGAAGATGGGTGACACAAGTTAGATCCAATGGATCCTTAGCACAATCATACATGTGTCGATCCCGATGACTTAACTCGCATTGCTCATTGGGCTCAACCCAGCAAGCAATGCTCGTTAAGGCATCGCGACTGACACATGGTCACTCTCCTAACGAATAGGACAAGTCATCGAAGAATGGGTAAGCAAACAGTCATGCAAGAAGCCCACATTGTGATTGCTCGACTGAAGTACGGAACAATCACAATGGGCGCCCAAAAGGGCAAGCACACACATCATGCAAAATGCAAGGATGCTACATGCAAAGAGGATGCACCAAAGCGGTGATGGTGAGTATACCATAAAGGCAGTGACTCAAAAAGAGCGGGCATGCCGTGAAGGCAGCGGCCCAAAGGATGGGTATGCCAAGGAGGCAGTGACCCGAAGGTGGGCATGTCGTAGTGGCAGCGGCCAGGAGGTGGGCATGCCGTAGCGGCAGCGGCCCTAGCAAATGTGTATGCCGAGGAGGCAGTGACTCGGAGGTGGAATAATTCTCACTAGGGAGAATCATAAAAGTGTGGTGCAAATGCAATTGCAAATGCAAATGCAAAAAAAAACAGAATAAGGTGCAACATGCAACCAGACCAACATGCACATGCCAGAAAACATGCAATAAAATGCAAAAGCATACAAACATGAGTGATCGGTCGACCGGACCGTGGTGGCTGGTCAGACCAAAGAAATGGGTAGATTAGTTCGGGGTAACTAATCCGACCCTGAAGGATAGGTGATCGACTTAGGACAGTCGATCGAACCTAACTGAGGATTGGGGATCGGCCCAGGACAGCCGATCAACCCGAAGTGCTCATGCGAACATGCATACAATGCAACAAATGACCACATGCAAAAATGCAACAAGATGATCCATGCACATGCGATGAAACCCAAAAGGTCGACGACACGTCGAACTCGTCCTAACGACCTCACATAGGTACCTAGGGTTGACGCACTTGGATCTGCGGCATCACCGCCTCCAGTTTTGGAGTGGCTATGTAGAGGGCTTCCCCCTCCGATTTCTCGTGGGAGAAACTCGCCACCGTTCGTAGGGCGGACTAGCTACAAAGCTTTTTCCGCTCTACGAACGCCCCGATCTTATAGGACGGACTAGCTACAAAGCTTTTCCCGTCCTCTAAGATCGAACTCAACTAATCCCTCCAAGGGAGATTAGGAGCGCCAAAACCGTGGGAAATTGGGATTCCAACCCAGCAGGATTAAGATCTAAAGCTCAGAACAGGGAATCGCTTGACTACGAATAGGAATTGGCCAACGCACAAGATTCCTAACCTATAGCTCACTCTAGGTAAATCAATGATCCATCACATAGGCACGTCGACACGCCAACTCACGCTGGCGCACGCACCCCGTGTGGGCGATCGAACCCACACGCCTAGACTGGACTAAACCTAGGGTCGGCTAAGGGATAAGAAAATCTCACCGCCGCGAAGGTTGAAGACGAGTTCTCTTTATGCTGAAGAAGAGCCCACGCTTTCGGCGAACCGCCGGTGTTCGGTCCATTTGCCGACGCACCTCGCAATAACAAATATGGAAAACGGGATCGAGTGAGGTATGCAATGTACCAAAAAATAATAATAAATAATTTTGGCATAAAAATATGACCAAAATATACCTTCAGAAGAGGTCGGATTGAAGTGTTGCTCGACATTGTCTTGCAAGCGTAAATTTATCGAGAAATGTTGGAGAGCTCGATGCAATATCTCTATTGCTTTCCAACACTAGGGGGGATTGCAATGAAGCATTGGCACTTCTTCCAAATGATTTTAAATCACCCAAGGTCCGCTTGTATGCATCCATGAATCAACATTCCAGCTTGCAAATCACAATACATCAACTTTTGCTTAATTTTGTGAATCAATATCTACACATTCAAGAGATTTAAAGCAAGATTTTACCAAAATATAAGCACACCTCATCTTCATCCATGGAGTTTACGGCAAGAGGAGATGGCTGCCAGCGAGGAAGAAAGACCGGATGGCGAGCTCGGGCGTGAGAAGTTTCAGCGGCGATGAAGGAGCCGTGATTCTCGTGTGAGAGAGCCTTCAGATTTGAGGAAAAAAAAAAGAAAATGGTTTCCGACGTCTAGGGATACGGCGGCGGGCCGTGACCCAAAATTTTATATTATGATATTTTAATTTAATTGCAACGAAGCCAAAAACTTGACCCCGCTGTATTATATGTATAGAATTGTAATTGTTTATGTTGTGGATGCTACGCAAGTATACGTATCGTATCGAGTAATACGGGGCTCTAGTGGAGTCACGGTTATCGATCCCATAGGGAAAGAGAAAATAAAATAACGACTAATTTTAAAATAATAATAATAATTCTAAAATAGTATACGAAAATTTGAAATTCTAAATTTAATGCGTAATAAAGTAAACTAAGTATTTCAATTAGGTAACTTAACTAAGTAGAAAATTAATACGTATTGAAAGTGCAGGAAATTAAACTAATTGCTAAATAAGTCTTAACTATTCAGAAAAAGTATCTTTCCCTTGTTTAGAAATTTAAGTGATTGATGAATTTAAATAGATAATTTTAAGGTATTGTGACAAATAGGAGCATTCCTATTATTTACCCTTTAGTCAGGTGTAAAGAATATTGACTAATCCTATGTTTGATTGCGAATCGCGGCTAAGTGCTGGGAGGATACCAGCTGCCACTTCGGAGCTCCCACGTTCCCCTCGCACGAGGGCTAACATCTACACTTCGGCTCTCGAACAATAGGACCGAATTGAATATTTTAGTCTGTCACACTAAAATGCTCGATTCTACGCCCAGTGATATTATTTCCTATTTATTTGCACCCTCCTTCCAAGGCTTTTGAATTCCCGAATATCGGATGTAATTTTTACTATAGTTGATAATCAATACATTTTAACATTTCAAATGGCCGGTTTGAAAGTAAATTAAGTTTTAAGTAAAAATTATCACAATTTATTAATATATAAAAGTACTTCTATTTTTAGTTCATCAAGTCACTTAATTTCATAACGAGGAGAAAGACTAATAAACTACTCGGAATGCATGGAACTAAACTAAGCATGGATTTCATTTAAAGTTAAAAACAATAAATACAAATACTTATCTCGATTTATCCCAGACGGACTCCTCGCGAGTTCCTTTGACTCTTCCTTCCGAGTACAACAAGACTCACTAAAAACTCACTAACTCACTAAATACTCACTAAAGACTCAAAATAACTCACTTATAACACTCGAAAGACTCCACTAAGACACACACTAAGACACACACAACACTTAATTTCAGCCTCTATATATAGATGTGAGCAAAGGATCAAGAGGTGTGTAAGCATCCCTTCAAAAAGTGTCCAGGTTCAATGTATCAGAGCCATTTGAACTAGCTCGCCGTCGGCGACGAACTACCTCGTTGTCGGCGAGGCTTCTAGAAGATCTTCAAACCGCGCTAGCTCGCTGTCAGCGGGCTCGGGCTCGCTGTCAGCGAGACAGTTATAATTCCTTCAGAAATGTCTCCTCGTAGCCTCGCCGTCGGCGGGCTCGATCTCGCCGTCGGCGACTCAGCACAAATTTCATTATTTTCTTCCTTTTTGCTCCAAATTCGCTCCTTTTTATGATTTTTGCTTTTATCACCTAAATTCTTCATTCCTGCAATAAAATAAAGAAAATACCTTTCTTTAAAGTGCAATTTCATCAAAAATAGGTATGAATTTCTTAATAAAATTTTTAGCGATCAAAATCCCCCAAACTTACTTATTACTTGTCCTCAAGTAATTTTAGTACTACATAAAAATAATGAGTTTTATAATAAGATTTTTCAATTTAAATAACTATGAATTAGATTAATTAATATCATAATAAAGTTAAATAAAAAATAATTCATGTAATTTAATTAATCTTATAGAAATAAATTATTTAGTTATCGAGTCTAAGATTTCTAGCTTACTATTCATTTCGGGAATGACTATATTTAAAAGAATAACTACTTAAGATATTCATATGATAAGAAATTCAAGAAAATACTATTAGGTAAAATTCTAATCCATAAACATAAGTTTGGAAATATCTAAGTTTTTCCATTTAGGTTAATTCAAATGAAGCCAATTTTTGATAAGACATCTCCTCAAGCTTCTCCTCATTTTTCTTTTTCTTTTTTTTTATTTTTCTTTTCTTTTTTCTTTTTCTTTTTTTAATGAGGATTATCGTATCTGGAGAGCACTGTTAATAATTTTGAACTTCATTTTCATCTTCCTAAATTTGAAACTTAGAAATATTTCTTAGCTTATATATACTTCATAGTTTTTACTTCATTGATTTTCAATCTTTTCTTTTTCACTTGAATACTTAAGAATTTTAATTTTAGAATATAGTTTTCCTTACTAAAAATAGTTTACTATATTCTTATTCTCTTTAACCAAATATTTTATTCTATTTAATCAATTAAAACACTAGAAATATTTCATTTAACCTTTTATAATAATTAAATAAAATAATTCATATTAATTAAATTGAAAAAAATTTGCTATAAAAATCATTTTATAATAATTTGAAAAATAGAAATTGAGAACAAGTTAATAACTAAATTTGTATTTTACTCCCCCCAAACTTAAATTTTTATATCTAATCTAAATAATGAAAAATGAGGAAAGTAAATAAATCATACCTTTGAAGTTTAGGTATTTCTCTTTTTTTCTTTGAAATTTTTGCAGGCTTTTTCATTTTTTTTTTTATTTTTCATTGAACCTGTACTGTTAGTATTCTCCATATATATATAACAATTTAAAGAAAATGCAGGGATAAAATGTGAGATAAGTATTAAACACAACAATTAAAATAACTCTACACTACACATATGAATTACTACATATTAAAAACAATTGAACTAACAGATTAACAATTTTAAAAACTTAAAACAATACAAAATAAAATAAAAACATACTAAAGAAAACTATCATCCTATTTAACATAAAAACAAATGCAATTAACTAACACAAAAACAAAAACTAACTACTATAACAATTCGAGCAAATTAATCTAACTAACATCCAATGTCTCGAAATATAAAGTGCTGAATATTACAAACATATAAAGTCCTCAAAATAAATTACACCAAACAAATAAAATAAATAAAGTCCTAATCTTCGGCATCAAAGTCCCAAACTATATCATCCCCTCCTTGATCCGTAGGCTGAGAAGGCGAAGCGGGATGATGCCGAGTATACCAGGGCATTACGGAAAGACAACATCTAAATCTCCACTCCTATAACGACGTTCGGCTTCATAGTATGCAATTTCGTATTCCGAATGTCGCTGGAGGTACTCACTATCATAATCATGTCTCCTCTCCGGATTATCAATCCTTTGATCAAAATGATCAAATCTTCTTCACATGGTCTCTCCAAACTGCTCAAAACTCCTCCTATGCAGGGTCAATTCATTCATCAGATCTTGTAGGGTAGGGGTGGTAGGCTCAGGAGGTTCATAGCTAGTAGAGGGTATATCTCTACTCGGTCGAGTGAAATAACTTCTCACTCCTGATCTCCACCCTTCATGAGATTCATACTTCTTAATGTTGGCGAGTTGTGAGTGGTTTCATAGGTTCCACCCATTCTTCATCATCTACTAGCCTCAACTCCGGAGAGTTGGCGAGTGCAAAAATTAATCCGGGGTGTCCCGATCCGGCTCCACTCTCATTTCGAAGAGTGGCTAGGATGTTTTGATAAATAATTCTCCCGATGTTGATGCTTCGTTATTCCGAATACAGAAATTCAGAATTGCTCTATCTCGTGTTACCTCACTGTGGTGATATGTGGGTAACAGAGTAGAACAAATAAAGTAATGCCAGGCTTTGGAGACTGCATTTAATTTAGAAAGAGGAAAATTCACTCTTTCCTGCTGCTTAATTTTCCAAACTCCGGTTCCATCAGTGAGAAAGCTAATGACTTCCTCCAGTGGTCCTTCCATCGTTCCAAAAGTTTCATACTCGCTAAAGTGCGAGTCATGAACTTCATAGAACGCGTTAATTCTTGCAGCATTGAAATCTACGAAAAACCCTCGTACCTTTACTTGGTGCATCTTCGGCGACGATCAATTGGCATAAAATTCTTTAACCACTTCTACGAAACTGCTCTATATTGAACGTAACAGAAATTCTCCCAACCTCGTTCCTTAATAATCCGCTCTACTTCTCCTCCCGGATTTTTGAATACCCGATCCGCAATGCACTTTCTTCCTTGTATGTTTTCAAAATATTTAGCCTGTGCTCGTGCATTGATGAATCGGTTTTCGTCGAATTCTACTCGATGTTTTTGTCGTGGAGCCATACGATCGATCTGTGAAAATCGTGAAAATTTTCAATAAACTTAAAAATAATACTAAGAAGGCTTCCTACAACATTTGTAAGCAATTTAAATCAAATTCCATGGATTTCCACCGAATATTTCTTCCACATTTTGATTTTTCCCAAAATTTGCAATGTGGTGAAAATATATGGTGAAAATCAAAAATTTTTGCATAGGAGTGAAGCTCTTACCAAGGGAAGATGAAATCCGGTGTTAAAAAGTGTTGAAATCGCTTCAAATCCAAGATCTCTCAAGCCCTAGGTCGGTTTTTGCGAAAATGAGAGGTTGGGGATGATGAATAGTGTTTTTGACCGGTCAAAATATATGTTTTTCCCGACCTCGCTGTCAGCGAGATTTTTCTCGCCGTCGGCGAGCTAATATTTTTCGGAACCAAAAACTCTCGAGAAAAATCCGCTGTCGGCGAGAAATTCTTCGCTGTCAGCGAGATCGATCTCGCTGTCGGCGGGATTTTTCTCGCCGTCGGCGAGATTCCAAAAATTTTAAATTTACGAAATTCGTCACTCATTTTCGTCCTTGATTTGCCTTATATTATATTTCCGATCACATCATTTATTAATTTAATATGAAGATTAGCTACTTATACACAAACAAATTCACACAACACAACAAATTAACTTTAATATTGAAATCCATGAGATGTACAAACTAACATAATTTTAACTCTATAATCAAACTTCCAACTTCAATTCTTACTACTAATCAGCATCGCAAACCAATCCACGACACACTAAATGCTGATACAAAACTATGACGCATATCTCAATTAAGTTTGAGATATTCAAATCATCACTCCACACATAATAAAATCTAAATCAAATCAAATAACATAAATTCAAACATACTATAGAAATCTTTACTACTACTCTTCAAGGTCAGAATCTTCATCTTCTCTGATATTTCCGATATGACGATGATGCACAAATAAGTTATAGAAAGGCCTGAAGGGAAACTCCGAAGCAGATTCTTTAGTGATCCAACCCTTCTGTCTCAGTAAATGAAGAAAGCTAGCTTCCAGGTGTCCAGAATGATCAAAGTGTTCCTTCATTCTCCGATCAATGTGATCAAATAAATCAGATATATTGTCGATTAAATCTCTCACATTACGCAGTTCTTTCTCCATTCCATTAATTTTCTTCATAAGTAACTCCGTTTTATCCGAAATAGGCATTGTTATAGGATTATTCGTGAATCTCTATCGAGAGATGAATGTAATGTCTTCATTATTGTCCAAAGTAGGGAACATATCCGTAGGATCAAGCGGCTTCAAGGTAACGAGAACCTTTTCCCAAGCTTCATAAGAAACCCGATATCGACTACATAATGCAAAAATAGTAGATGGGTGTCCTAGTCCAGTGAGCCGACCCATGCACAATTAAACCCAATGCAGACTTAACAATTATTGATCCAACATCAATAGGCAATCCAATTTGAATACAATAATTCAATATAGCGCATTCTTTAGAAACATTGTTTACCCTCATAGTAGGTAACAATTTAGATGAGATGAAAAAGTGTCAGTGCTTTGAGACAGGATTCAAAAGTGATGCAGAGAAACTAACATACCCTTCTTCACGCATTTCCCAATCTTCCGGTTCATCAGTCGGATATCGAAATATCTCATTCATATTATATCGAGAAGGCACAAAATTTGAATAGTGACATACCGGGGTGTTTTCTACAGAGAATAATTCATTTACTCTTGATGGAGTAAACGTCACCCATCTTCCTCGGACGTAGATATTCCCATTGTTCATCGCATGTAAGTTAGAGTAGAACTCTTTCACAACTGGAATAACAACAGCAGACGTAGTGCAACAAAATACCTCCCAGTGCCGCTGCGCGATCATTTCTTCTATCTTCGTAGTGGAATTCTCTAATCCTCGATTAACAAATCCCCGTTCCTTGATAACTCTTTTCTTTACCAAAACCTTGTTGAAGATCCGCTGCGCTTCCGCACTCACAAATTTCCTCCGGTTAAACACTCCAGATTTAGAGGAATCTAAGAATTTGGAGGCCATTATGGTGAATGGAAGGAATTATAGTGAAGAAGGCAGATTTAGAATGAATTAAGAATGGGTTTTCACTAAGGATTTGGTGTTGAAACCGTCCAGATCGGCATTCAAAGTATAAATAACTCATCTTTATAACTTCCTCGCTGTCGGCGAGAAGTTTCTCGTCGTCGGCGACTCAGTTATAAAGCGCGCTTTCGGGTTCTCGCTGTCGGCGGGACGTTTCTCGGCTGTCGGCGAGCTCGATAAATAAGCCGATATTAATTTAGGCGCGAACCTCGCCGTCGGCGAGTATCGACCTCGACTCGTCGGCGAGATTCCAAAATAATGTCCAATTTTACTCTAAATCGAATAATTTCTTTTCTCATCATAATGGTTCTTATATGTGATGATTCTTAATAATAAATGAGTAGTAAAGTTTCAATAATATAAACTAACTATTAAGATACAATAAAAATAGATAACTAATATGGGTTGCCTCCCATAAAGCGCTTGGTTTAACGTCGTCAGCCCGACCTAATTTCAATTATTAATCAGGTCGACTAAGCATTATAACCTCTTTATAGTTAGGTCTTATACCTTCAAAATATGGTTTTAATCTATGTCCATTAACTTTAAATTTATGTCCAGTTTTTGGATCTTCGATTTCTATAGTTCCGTATGAAAATATTTGATTTATGGTGAAAGGTCCTAACCATCGAGACTTCAATTTTCCAGGAAATAATTTCAATCTAGTATTATATAGCAAAACTTCCTATCCTGGTTCAAAATTTCTCTGATTAATCTTTCGATGATGCCATAACTTCATCTTTTTCTTATAAATCCGATCATTATCATATGATTCATTTCTTAATTCTTCCAATTCATTTAATTGTAGCAATCTCTTCTCACCGGCTTCCTTCATATTATAATTAAATTCTTTAATCGCCCAATATGCTTTATGTTCTAATTCAACTGGTAAGTGACATGTTTTTCCATATATAAGTCTATAAGGAGTCATTCCAATCGGAGTTTTATAAGTAGTCTTATAAGCCCATAATGCAGTGTCTAATCTAATAGACCAATCTAACCTATTTGGGTTTACGGATTTTTCTAAAATACGTTTAATCTCACGATTAGATACTTCAGCTAATCCGCTAGTCTGTGGATGATAAGCAGTGGATATCTTATGAGTAATATTGTATTTTTCTACTAGTTTGTGAATGTATTTATTTCTAAAATGAGTTCCTCCGTCAGTGATAATTACTCTCGGCATTCCAAATCTAGTAAAAATATTTTTCATCAGAAATTTTGAAAAACTCTTAGCATCACACCTAGGTAAAGCTTGTGCTTCAATCCATTTGGAAACATAATCAACAACTACTAATATATATGAGTTTCCAAACGAAGGAATAAAAGGTCCCATAAAATCTAATCCCCAAACATCAAAAATTTCAACTTCTAATATAAAATTTAGAGGCATTTCGTTTCTTCTAGATATATTTCCTACTCTTTGACATTTATCGCAAGTTTTAATATATCCGTATACATCTCTAAATAGAGTAGGCCGAGTAAAATCCGGATTGTAGAATCTTATAAGCGAGTTTTATCGATCCCAAAATGTCCTCCAAAATCAGAATAATGACATTTTTGAATAATTGGTTCGATTTCTTCATAAGGTACACATCTTCTAATAATTAAATCCTTACATTGCTTATATAAATATGGTTCATCCCAAAAATAGGTTTTCGTATCATGGATGAATTTTTTACATTGTTGCAAAGTTAGCATAGGTGGTAAAATATTACTAACTATATAGTTTACTATATCGGCATACCATGGTATTTTCCATTCATTGATATTATATAGTTGTTCATCGGGAAAAGCATGTCTATAATTTCATTTTCAATATCGGATAATTCATGATTTTCTAATCTTGATAAATGATCCGCAATTTGATTATCGGTTCCTTTCTTATTAACGATCTCAAAATCGAATTCTTGCATTAATAGCATCCATCTAATTAATCTTGGTTTGGAATCTTTCTTTTACATTAAATATTTGATAGCGAGAATGATCGGTATGCACGATACATTTTGTTCCAATCGAGATAAGGTCTAAATTTATTAAAACCATATACTACCGCTAATAATTCTCTTTACGTAATTGTATAATTTATTTCGGCATCATTTAGAGTTTTACTAGCATAGTATATAACTTTAAAAATCTTTTCATATCTTTGCCCGAGAACTGCTCCTACAGCATAATCACTAGCATCACACATAAGCTCAAATGGTTTCTCCCAGTTAGGTGAAACTATTATAGGTGATGTAATTAATTTTTCTTTTAAGAGTTCAAAAGCATTCAGGCATTCGATTGTAAATTCAAATTTCTTGTCCTTTTCGAGAAGTTGGCATAGAGGTTTAGTAATTTTTGAAAAATCTTTTATATAGCGTCTGTAGAATCCGACATGTCCAAGAAAACTTCTTACCCCTTTTACCAGTAGTTGGAGGTGGTAATTTAGCTATAACTTGAATTTTTGCGGGGTCCACTTCCATGCCTTTTCTAAAATTTTATGCCCTAATACAATGCCGCCCGCAACCATAAATTGACATTTCTCCCAATTTAGAACTAAATTTGTTTTCTCACATACTTCTAATACTTGTCTCGAGATGAGTTAAGCATGTGTCAAATGATGTTCCAAATACGGAGAAATCGTCCATAAATACTTCTATTTCATTGTCGATTAACTTACTAAATATAGACATCATACATCTACGGAATGTTGCTTGGTGCATTACATAATCCAAAAGGCATTCTTCGAAAAGCGAAAATTCCATAAGGACTAGTAAATGTAGTTTTCTCTTGATCCTCGGGAGCAATTTGTATTTGATGATAACAGGTGTATCCATCTAGAAAACAAAAATACTTATGTCCAGCTAATCTATCTAACATCCGAGTCTAGAAATGGTAAAGGGAAGTGATCTTTCTGGTGGCGGTATTTAATTTCCTATAATCAATACATATACGCCAACCGGTAACTTGTCTTATAGGAATAAGATCGTTATTTTCATTGGCGATGACGGTCACTCCTCCCTTCTTAGGAACACAGTGAATTGGGCTTACCCAAGCATTGTCAGATATAGGATATATGATACCATTATCTAACCATTTTAAAATTTCTTTCTTAACTACTTCTTTCATTATCGGGTTTAATCTCCTTTGGGGATGCTGCTTTAGGTTTATGTTCATCATCTAAAATAATTTTATGCATACGAATTGAAGGACTAATTCCTTTAATATCTGCTAAAGTCCAACCAAAAGTTTTCTTATATTTTTTTAAAGTTTCTAAAAGTTTTTGTTCTTGAGATTCGTTTAATGCGAGATGAAATAATAATTGGTAAAGTTGAAGAATTACCTAAATAAGCATATTTCAAATGATCGGGTAATATTTTTAGCACGAGTTCGGGAGGTTTAATAATTGATGGAACTATATTCTTGTCGGTGTTTTCGGTATTATCCAAAAATTCAAATCTTTCCCGAATATAATCTAGTTCTTCATTAATATCTTCAATTAATTCAGTGTTTTCTTTTTCTAATTTATCTTCGTAATATTCCTTAAAATGTTCTTGTTGTAAATGTTCAAGTATTTCCATCCGAAAACATTCATCATCTTTTTCTAGCGCAGGATATTTCATTGATTTTTCAATATTAAAGGTAACTTTTTGGTCATTTACTCTCATAGTTAATTCTCCTTTCTGAACATCAATCATAGCTTTTCCGGTAGCTAAAAATGGTCTTCCTAAAATGATAGGAATTTCTTTATCTTCCTCCATATCTAAAACAATAAAATCTATTGGGAAGATAAATTTATCCACTTTTACTAACACATCTTCAATAACTCCCTTAGGATAGGTAATCGAACGATCAGCTAATTGAAGGGTTACTGAAGTAGGTGTAATTTTTCCTAATCCTAATCTCTTAAAAATCGATAGAGGCATTAGATTGATGCTTGCTCCTAAGTCACACAAAGCTTTTCCATAAAATTTTTCTTCTATAGCGCAGGGTATAGTGAAACTACCAAGATCTTTCAATTTTTCGGAAGCTTCTTCGAATAATAGCACTACACTCTTCACTAAGTGCGACTTGTTTCATTATCGGTGAATTTTCTTTTCTTATTTAGAATATCTTTCATAAATTTTACATAATTTGGCATCCGATCTAAAGCTTCGACAAAAGGTATATTGATTGTTAATTTCTTTAATATTTCAAGGAATTTAACAAATTGTTTATCTTTTTATGTTGAGCTAGTCGTTGAGAAATGGTGGTGGAGGTTTTCAGAAATTTTCATAGGTATTAAGGATGTTCAGTTTGAATCTTGTTGAATTGTTTCTTTTCCACTTCTTCTTTTTGGCTTTCAAGTTCTTTTTGAAATTGAGGTTCTAATTCTTTTCCACTCCTTAGTTGTATTGCTTTAATTTGTTCTTTTCCTTGATCTTTAGGATTTATTTCCACATTACTAGGAAAAGTTCCGGGTATTCTATTATTTAGCGCAGTAGCAATATGTCCAAGTTGAGTTTCGATATTTTTAATAGATGTTCCTTGAATTTGTAGTTGATTTCCTTGAATTTGTAGTTGATTTCCTTGATTTTGTAGTTGATGACCCATATTCAAAATTAATTCATCCATAGATAATTTCTTATCATTGAATTGAGGGTTATTGTTATTAAATCCAGGTGGGTAATTAGGTTTATAGTTTGGATTTGCTTGATTAGGTTGATTCATCCATTGTTGATTAGATGTGTTATTCCAATTAAAATTTGGATGAGTTTTCCAACCAGGATTATAATAGTTTGAATAAGGGTTATTAGTTCTATTATTAATAGCATTTAAAGTTTCATAATTAGATTGAGATTCTATGATTTGTTCGGATGAGTTTTCTTCAGAGTAGGAGAGTAGTTCATTCCAAAATGATCTAATTTCTTAGATATAGCAGCAATTTGAGAAGCTAACATAGATATTACATCGTTTTCATGAATGCTGGCTATCTTTTTCAGATTTACTCTATCAGCGAGCCATTGGAAATTATTTGTTGTCATTTCTTCGATTAGTGCATAAGCTTCATCAAATGGTTTAGACATTAATGAACCTCCAAGTAGCAGCATCGATGATTGATCTTAAAGATCCTACTAATCCATTATAAAAGGTTTGAATAATCGACCGATACTGGTAATGCATGATGTGGGCATTTCCTAAGAAGTTCCTTAAATCTCTCCCAAGATTCATATATTGATTCTCCATCTAACTGTCAAAAAGAAGTTATATCATTTCTAAACTTAGCAGTTTTAGATGGTGGAAAATATTTGGATAGAAATTTTTGTGATAATTCTCCCCAAGTTTTAGTAGATCCAAGTGCTAACGAATTCAACCACATTTTAGCCTTATCCCTTAATGAAAAAGGAAAAAGTCTAAGTCTTATAGCATCGTCGGATACTCCTTGATATTTAAAAGTAGCACAAAGTTCTAGAAAACTAGCAAGATGTAAGTTAGGATCTTCGATGGGTGAACCACTAAATTGATTGTTTTGTATCATTTGGATAATTGCGAGTTTAAGTTCAAATGAATTAGCGAGCTACATCGGGGTTTTGAATAGTTAAATGAATTTCATCCGATGTAGGGTTGGCATAATCTCTTAATGGTCTTTGTTGGTTCATATTTTGAATTTCAGGAATATTCGCCATTTGTGTTAAATTTATTATTTGTTTCTTTTGTTTTCTAATTCTTTTAATTGTACGCTCTAATTCAGAATCGTAAGGTATTAAATTTTCGTTCCAAATTTGTGCATACAATTTTAGAATAGATATTAATTTATTTATTATGATTATTTTAAAATAGTCTGTTACTCTAGTAAATTTTTCTTACTTTCCCCGGCAACGACGCCAAAAACTTGAACCACAATTTTATATTATGATATTTTAATTTAATTGCTACGAAGCCAAAAAACTTGACCCCGCTATATTATATGTATAGAATTGTAATTGTTTATGTTGTGGATGCTACGCAAGTATACGTATCGTATCAAGTAATACGGGGCTCTAGTGGAGTCCTGGTTATCGATCCCACAAGGAAAGAGAAAATAAAATAACAGCTAATTTTAAAATAATAATAATAATTCTAAAATAGTATACGAAAATTTGAAATTCTAAATTTAATGCGTAATAAAGTAAACTAAATATTTCAATTAGGTAACTTAACTAAGTAGAAAATTAATACGTATTGAAAGTGCAGGAAATTAAACTAATTGCTAAATAAGTCTTAACTATTCAGAAAAAGTATCTTTCCCCTTGTTTAGAAATTTAAGTGATTGATGAATTTAAATAGATAATTTTAAGGTATTGTGACAAATAGGAGCATTCCTATTCTTTACCCTTTGGTCCAGGTGTAAAGAATATTGACTAATCCTATGTTTGATTGCGAATCTGCGGCTAGTGCTGGGAGGATACCGATCGCCACTTCGAAGCTCCCATGTTCCCCTCGCCCGAGGGCTAACATCTACACTTCGGCTCTCAAACAATAGGACCTAATTGAATATTTTAGTCCGTCACACTAAAATGCTCGATTCTACGCCCGATGATATTATTTCCTATTTATTTGCACCCTCCTTCCAAGGCTTTTGAATTCCCGAATATCAGATGTAATTTTTATTCTAGTTGATAATCAACACATTTTAACATTTCAAATGGCCAGTTTGAAAGTAAATTAAGTTTTAAGTAAAAATTATCACAATTTATTAATATATAAAAGTACTTCTATTTTTAGTTCATCAAGTCACTTAATTTCATAACGGGGAGAAAGACTAATAAACTACTCAGAATGCATGGGAACTAAACTAAGCATGGATTTCATTTAAAGTTAAAAACAATAAATACAAATACTTATCTCGATTTATCCCCAAGCAGACTCCTCGCAGTTTTTTTGACTCTTCCTTTCAGTACAGCAAGACTCACTAAAAACTCACTAACTCACTAAATACTCACTAAAGACTCAAAATAACTCACTTATAACACTCAAAGATTCCCTAAGACACACACTAAGACACACACAACACTTAATTTCGGCCTCTATATATAGAGGTGAGCAAAGGACCAAGAGGTGTGTAAGCGTCCCTTCAAAAAGTGTCCAGGTTCAATGTATCAAAGCCATTTGAACTAGCTCTCCGTCGGCGACGAACTACCTCGACTTGTCGGCGAGGCTTCAGAAGATCTTCAAGCCGCGCTAGCTCGCTGTCAGCGGGCTCGGGCTCCCTGTCAGCGAGACAGTTATAATTCCTTCAGAAATGTCTCCTCGTAGCCTCGTCGTCGGCGGGCTCGATCTCGCCGTCGGCGACTCAGCAAAAATTTCATTATTTTCTTCCTTTTTGCTCCAAATTCACTCCTTTTTATGATTTTTGCTTTTATCACCTAAATTCTCCATTCCTGCAATAAAATAAAGAAAATACCTTTCTTTAAAGTGCAATTTCATCAAAAATAGGTATGAATTTCTTAATAAAATTTTCGGCGATCGAGGCCGCCGGCGAGCCTCTAACGGCGAGGAGGAGGGCGGCCGAAAGCTTTCGCAAAGGAGGGGGTGCGGCGAGCTTCGGGCGTGAGGGGGTCCAGCCGCGGCGAGGCTCGCCGGTCTTCGCGAGCGACGAGGAGCTCCGGCGAGGGTACTCGCGACGAGAGAGGGGAGCCTCGCGATTCATTTCGGCGCTTGGGGACTAGGGTTCGTGATAGATAAGGAGAGAGAGGGAGAAAACGATATTATATAGGATAATATATAATAATATATAATATAATAATAATAATATTATTATTATTATCCTTCTCGTATTTTAACATATATACGTCCTCGCAGCGAAGTAGATGTCCCTCCTAGCTAAAATTGACGTTCCGGACGTACTGGCGCAGTCCGTTTCGTCACCCGGGGTCGTTCGGGGCCGCTCGAGCCACTTTTTGAGCAAATGGGCCAAAAAAGAATAATTCGCATATTTTAAGCCTGGCCGCGGCGTCGTAGCAAAATGAACATCCTCCGTAGGTAAAATCGAAGTCCCGGACACAATCGTGTGATCCGTTTCGTCGTCTGGAGTCGTTTGGGTGATTTTCTGACAATTGGGCTAAAAACGATAATTTGCACAATTTTTACCCCACCCTCGAAGCCGCAACAAAATAAATGTCATTCCTAGGTAATATCGATGTTCCAGACACACTCGCGTGGTCCGTTTCATCATTCGAGGTCATCTGAACAAGCTCGCAGGTGGATGAGCCAGTTTGAGCTAATTTCCCGTGTGACGCTTCGAGTAACACCTGTCGACCCTAGTATGCTAGAATGGACATCCCATGCATGTAATATATAAAAAAATGATGCCAACAACCATGCAACATACATCACATCAAAACATATAATGTAATGCAATCATCATGCATTATAACAAACCAGCTCACCCTAACATACTCACATTGGAACCTAGGGTTTAGCTCTTGGATATGAGACATAGCCGCCTATGACTTTTACGAGGAATGTGGAGAACTTCGTCCTTTGATTTCTCGTAGGAGAAGTCCTTTATTGTTTGTTGGATGAATTAGCAAAGAAGCTTTTCCTGTCCTACAACCCTTCCACGATCTTGTATAATGGACTAACTACAAAGCTTTTCCCATTCTTCAAGATCAAACTATTCTAACCCCTCCAAAGGAGGTTGGAAGTGCAAAAGACATGGTAAATTAGGATTCCGACCTGCTATGATTAGTCCTAAAACTTGTAACGGTAAGTCACTCGGATTGTCAAAGGAATTAGCCATGAATGTGCTTCATAACCTAGAGCTTCCTCTAGGAGATAAATTATCAATCAGTAGGCCTACAGTCATGCTGAATAGTGTCATCCGGCCAACATGCTTAGCACGGGCGGCTGAACTCACAATGACACCACAAAGTTAGCAAATCAAAAGGTGTATGGCCAAGCCGACTGATATAGTTCGGCCAATCGGATATCCCGATAACGGGCGATCAATGGACTCAGACGATAACTGGTGGTCGATCTAGGATGAAACTCTCCTTTAATGCAGGAGAGAAGAAGTCTTGCTCCTTGCTAGCCACACTTTACCTCAAGAAGCTGTCCTCACACACTCAAAGAATGGTGGAGGAAGAAGAAGATTGTTTTTTTTTAAAGGATGGAGAAGGAGAGCAAGAAGAAGAGAAGGGTTGTGAGAAAGAAACCCTCATTCTCACCTTTCTCTCTAGCTATTCACCTCAAGACATTCAAGAAGAAACCCTAGTTCCAAGGAAGAAGAAGAGTTCAACACTCGGAGGCAAAAAGTGTTAAAGGTTGTTGATAGAGGAGAATGGGGCGGACAAGTGAAATTAAACTGGCCTCCCCATGAAAAACCCATAAGTACCCCTTAATTAAGCCAAAAATGATTAATAAAGGGCACTTAGGACATGCCAAAAAGGGTTAATCCCCCAGCCTTTTCATAATCCCATGGAAATCTTCCCAAGTCCAAGGAGGGCTTGAAAATTTGGCTCCAGTTGGCACACTTCCCTAAGGCTGCCAAACCAAAATTTTGAAATTTGGACGGGTCAGAGCGGTCATGTCGCTCTGCTCGTGGGGTCCGTATTGTCACACTAACGCCCTGGTGTAATTACTCCAAGCTCACTATCTTGTGGCGTGGTTACGCCGCCTTCGGGCATGGCTACGCCAAAGGTGGCCTTCGCACTACTGCTGGGAGGTCCAATGTAGCCAAGCCATCCAATGACATAATTACATTGTGGGCTTTATCTTTCGGCATGATCACATTGTGTTCGGGCATGGCTACCCTGAAGGCAGCCCCCTATGAAGAGGGGTTAGGAAGATGGTCACGCCAGACCCTTTTGGATCATTTTTGCCCCAGGAGTCTGTTAAGCGCTTGTCACAACATAGAAAAACTCTCCATGACTAGAATGGACTACATAGAGCTTAGAACGATCGTTCAACTTGCCCCTAGAACGGGGAATTATTATGAATTAGTAGTAGTCGTTGTCTGGCAGGACTAGGTCGAGGTGACCCTAGTCCGGAGATCGCATGCATATGGTAACATCCCGACAGATTCCTTGAGCTATGGGAGGGCCCACGTGAGCGCAGCGCACTCCCACAATATCACAGAGGCATCCAGTATTTTTGACAAAAAATTAATGCCAACACAAACGTGCAGACCACAACATCACATACCTATTAGTGCCTTAAACTTTCGTGACCTTAAAAATCATATTTCCTTTTAGATGTTGCACGTACAAGTTGAACTCCACATAACTATTAGCTAGGCTGTTGAATTCTCTGACCTAAATAATAAACTTGTCTAATTCTCTGAACCAAACCCGACTCGAAAAATATTTAAGTCAACCCTAACCAGATTTTTCAAGTCGAGTTGGTGTGTCGGGTCAATTTTTAACACCCCTATAATTAGCAGGCTACGGTCTTATTCATTACGAAATTTACTAGACAAATCGCTCCTCCAACTAAGAACGACTATACAACACCACCCAAAAATCAAGGAAGAGCTTACAATCTATCAATCCCTCTCAGTTTGTCAATCTTTACTATGGCTGGATCTGGTAAGTTTTCCCATATTGAATCAAATTAAGCTACAAGCTTCACTCTCGATGGTACCATTCCATTAATTTCTTTAAGTTTCAGCATATGCTGAATTCTTGGAAGTAGGCATTGGTCAGCCTCATCCCTAAAAATTGCAATGCAAACACTCCTAACCAATTTTTCCTATAATTCTTTGTCAAGCCATTTACAAATTGTGGCTAAAGTGCTTATTAATAGGCTTAAAGAAATTTTGTCGAATATCATCTTGGAAGAGCAAGCCACTTTTGTTCCTCCATAATGGATCTCAAGCCACTCTATCATTGCCCAGGAAATGATAAATAATTCCACCTCGTTTGTCAGTTTTATTGCTTTTAAAGTTTATATCAATATGATGAGCTTGGACACCCTCCATAGGGTGATGGAAAGGATGACATTCCCTGAAAATTTCAGAAAATGGGTGTCAGCCTGCATATAACACTTGAAGTTCAGTCTCCTCATTAATGGTAACATGTTTCTTTGGATCCCTATCGAATGTGGTTTTCGGTAGAGTTGTCCGTTATTGGCTTTCAAGCAAAGAACTCAAACAATGGGAGTGGAAATAACTAGAAATAGTATGAGGTTATCTCACCTATTGTATGAGTATGATATCCTTATATTCAATGAAGCTTTTATGCAAAGTGCCAAAGCCATTAATAAACTCCTACACGATTACAGTAAGTGGGCTGGGCAAAAAACTAACTCTTACCAAATCTGCTATTCTTTTTAGCAAAGCCACAGTTGCTTGGAACGGAGGAGGATCACTCGATACCTTCAACTCAGAAGAGTTGATGATATTGAATACTTTGTAATCCCCCTCACTCAAAAAAAATTATAGAAAAATGACTTCAAAAAATCTGCTCCAAAAGGTGAACGCTAAGCTTGATTCTTGGGGGCTATGATTTCTCTCCCTTGTTGGTAGTGCAACGTTTATCAACACCTTGCTGCTTGTTATGCTTAGCTACTTTATCACCTATATCATGAAGTGTTGAAGTCTATCTTCCTCAGAATTGATAAAAGATGTAGAATATTTCTATGCGATAAAGGCCAACAAGATTGTGAGCTGCATTATGTCTCATTAAAGGACTTTTTACAAACTAAAGCATTGGAGGACTGGGATTCCACGCTCCTACCACTCGGAGAGGGCCTCTAGGGCTCTTCTCTTGAGAGGGCTCTTTTGTGGGATAATCTCCTATATTATTCGTTGGATAAAGACTCAAACATCCTCTTAGTGAGCTTTTAGGTGAGTTGCTTGGTTAGTACCGGTCGACCATCCTCACATCTATTTTTAATTTGTTTAGCTTTACTCGGCTGGCTCAGTGGATTTCGTGGTCTCCTTGTAGGGGATCTTCCTTCATTAGGCTTTCTAGTAAAGCATTAAATTCAAATCTGAATTAAATATATACAAGAGAAGACATGTAACCACATTACACTGAACGCTAAGCTTAAAAAAGTATTCATATTAAACTCATTAGTTATAAAACAGGCATACAAGGGAAAATTTTTCCATCAGGACTCCGCACGTACCTCTACGTGCGGAGTCCAATTACAGGACGCCACGTGGCATCCTGCCACATATGATGCCACGTGGCGTCCGTGGGTCCCGCTCAGAAGAGAAATCGGGAGAATTTACGACCCGGCCCGAAACCCGGACCGTCTGTCGTTCAAAAAAAGCGCTTTGTCTCTCCCGAACCGTAACGCATTCTGCCATTTACATCTTGCATCTTCTTTAGAATTTCGACGACCATTACGCTGCCCATTATCGCCGGCGACCACACGAGACACGAGGAACGGTGCTAGCGCTAGCGAAGGAGAAGGCAATGGCATCCGAGCGGTCGGTTAAGTCGAGGTATGAGGAATTTTTTAAGTTTTAGGGTTTAAAGAATTCCTAAAACAAGTCCGAGATATTATTAAACCTCGAGAATACTAGGGTTTAGGGTTTAGGGCATTCAAAAAGTAAATTCGAATCATGAATTACTTATAAAGCATGAATAACACAACAATAATACACAAGTAACACACCAATATGGTTGCAATAACCGAGTAAAACATATATTTTTTTCGTGTTTTTGTTGTATTACTCTATGTAATAATTTTCTTAGTCAATAACCGACATCCTAAATAAAGCAATAACATTAATTAAACACTCGTTTTATATGTGTTTTTGTTGTATTATTATCGTGTTATTACCGTGTTATTAATGTATTATTCATGTTCTAGGGTACATGTGATTCAAGTATTATTAATGTGTTACATTAGTTGATGTGCTTCTGTTGTATTCATATGTTATTCGTATGTCTTTAGGGTAGTGATCTCTGCTATTATTATTGTGTTATTTTAGTGTTATAACAATGTTATTCCTGTATTATTAGTGTGTAATTCATGTGTGATTAATGTTTTATTAATGTGTTACTTTAGTTGATGTATGTTGGTCATGTTTTCACCTGTTATTCTTAGGTGTTGTTTGATGTGTTATTCCTATGTTATTCATGTGTTATTCCTGTTACTCCTGTGTTATTCATGTATTATTCATGTATTATTCCTGTGGTATTCCTGGGTTATTCATAATATTCCAGTGTTACTCCTGTGCTATTACTATGCTATTTCTGTGTTATTCATGTGTTATTCCTGTGCTTTTCCTGTGCTATGATTGTGTTATTCTCGTGTTATTTACGTGTTATTCTCGTGTTATTAATGTATTTATGTTGTATGGTTGTGTTATTCATGTAGCCATGTTTTAGTCTGATTTATTTTGCTGTGTTATCCTCTGTTTATGTGTTATTCTTTAGTGTTGAGGTTATTGTTATTTTTTTAAATGTGTTATTTCTGTGTTATTCCTGTATTATTTTTGTGTTATTCATGTATTACTGTTCTATAAATATCGATGTATTTCTGTTGTCTGGTTGTGTTATTCACGTATTATTGTTTTAAGTTGATTTATTTTGATGTGTTATACAATTTTCATGAGTCATATGTGTGTTATTTATGCATAATTTTGTTCATTTTTCAGGATAATGAGCGCAAGGACCTTCATCTGCGGATGTCGTCCATCCGCAGGTGAGGGCCGTATCTTGGATGGACTCGGGCATCGTATTTCCGAGCGGTATGTAAATAACTTAAGGGAAATGAGAATCTACAATTTTTTTGACATGCCCCCTATCCTCGAGACAACGTTCTCACTTTGCATATTTTGAGATGTTGGGATAATAGGAGGAGGGTTTTCGGATTTGGTGGGAAAGAGGTGAGGCTAGAAGGCGACCACGTGGCCTTGTTGCTTGGCATGCCGAACGGAGGAGAGCGGGTTGCATGGAAGAGAAGTGGACTAGTCGCGGAGGATGCCAAAGCGATAAAGGAACAGTTGGCGGCTTTCTTTGCGGAGGAGCATCCGCCCCTCCTTTTGAGCAGTTGTATATAAAATTTACGTTAACTAACCTATTCTTTCCTTCTAGCAATTTTCATGTGCACGCAGAGCTTGCTGCATTTGTCGATGATGCACAGGCCTTCCCCTCCTTTAATTGGCTCTGCTGCCATACATGAAATGCTATTGGAACAAGTCACCACAGCGTACACAAAATTAAAGGATAATAAATCATTGGGATATATCCAAGGTTTCGTGTTTCTGCTTACGGTATGTAATTCTTTAAAACATTTCATTATGAGTTTTAGTTTTATTTTTTTTCTCTTACATTAATGGTTATTGTGTATGACGTCTTCGCGTATGGTTTTACGAGATAACATCACTGGTGACTCCTGCCGCCCCTGAGGCTCGACCACGCATGCTGAGATGGCCCACAAGTCATGGACGGACTGCAAAGCAGATTCATGAAGCATTTAGGGGTCTTCATCCTTCACAGGTTCGTAATTCATTGGATTAAATTGATTGTAAATGGTTATACAATGACATTTAATTTCATTGCAGGTCAATGACGCATTCTTGGATTTGAGGGATGACGAAGTACATCTCGCTCTCAAATCCGGATCGAGACCACGTACTCCTCCGAGGCCTCGCCCACAACACGAGGCCGAGGCGGGACCATCCTCACCTAGAGCGGGTACTCGAGTGTCGAGTGAGATGACCCCGGTGATTGGTCGAGCTGGTGGTCCTACCGATAATGAAGCTATGTATGAGGCGATGAGACATAACCACCAAGTGACCTTAAATATTCGGGACGATTGGACTCACATGACACAAGCTGCATACCATATCTGATGCTGTTGCCAATCTCACAGTCCTTGTAAATAGGTTGGTTGAGAACAGAGCTGATCAGGAGGTTGAGAATGAGCAGTCCAGTAGCAGTTCTCGAAAGAGGTCTTTTGAGCCGCCGGTCACTCAGTACCAGTTCAGACGAAGACCTAGGGTAGCTGATGTAGAGGATCCTGTACATATTGATGATCCCTCTCCGACATTACCTGACAGAGATACAGATACTAGACTACATACCGCTGAGGCTGATTTGCAGACGGATGCTCCCGCAGTGGCCCAAGCGGCTGATTTGCAGGTTGATGCTACTGCAGTGGCCCGAGAGGCCCATGTGCATCTTCGGGATTCGACGGTCGCCGAAGAGGTCGATGTGCATGCCGAGGATCCCGCGGAGGCCATAGAGGTCGATCTTCGGATCGATGCTCCCGCAGTGGCCGAGCGGGCGATCTTCGGAGTTGAAGCTCCCGCATTAGCCCAAGAGGCCCATGTCCTTCTTCAGGATTCGACAGTCGCAGAAGAGGTCGATGTGCATACTGAGGATCCCGTAGTGGCCATAGAGGCTGATCTTCAGATCGATGCTCCCGCATTGGCCCAAAAACCCGATTGGAAACAACACTTAAAATGGCAGTTGGAAATGTTAAGATTCAGGACAGAATTTGCTTATGATATCTGCAACCTGGCGAGAATTTAAAATGTATAGATAAAGGGTTAAATCTGCAAATGTATAGAAAATGTATATATATTTTGGGTGGTACATATGTAAATAGAATTTGGTTAAATCTGCAACTGTATAGAAAATGGTTAAATCTGCAAAAAAAAACAATATATCTTCAATTAAAATATTAGAGTTTAAATTATTTGATTCTATTAAATATTACTTTTATTTTGGAAATTAAAAAACTCAAAATATAAATTTTTCGAAAAATATTTCTATTTGTATGCTATAAATATTTCAAAAAATATATATTTGTATGTCTGTAAATATTTGTATTTGTATGTTTGTTTCGGAAGTACGTAACATTATATTTGTATGCTTATAAATATCTCTAACAAGATATATATTATATTAGAATAATGCTTTTTTATCACGAGTAACACGATTTTTTTACGATTTTTTGCGGCGAGTAACACGATTATTTGCCGATTTGTAGCAGAATATTCCATAGTAACACGATTATTTGCAGAGTAAAAGCCGCGGTAACACGGGGTTGACGTGGTATTACTTACCAGAAAAATATCGTTGTATTATTCTGGTGTTATTGGCGTAATATTTGCGTATTATTTATGTGTTATTGGGTGTTATACAGGTATTACTTACGTGTTATTTGTGGTTATCCTTGTATTATTTATCAGAAAATTACAGTTGTATTATTTTTGGCGTATTACTTATATTGGGGTTACCCTAGTATTATTTATTAGACATTCATGTTTCTGTTATTTTGGTGTTATTAACGTATTTTTTGCGTGTTATCCGGGGTTGACGTGGTATTACTTACCAGAAAAATATCGTTGTATTATTCCGGTGTTATTGGCGTAATATTTGCGTATTATTTATGTGTTATTGGGTGTTATACAGGTATTACTTACGTGTTATTTGTGGTTATCCTTGTATTATTTATCAGAAAATTACTGTTGTATTATTTTTGGTGTATTACGTATATTGGGGTTACCCTAGTATTATTTATCAGACATTCATGTTTCTGTTATTTTGGTGTTATTAACGTATTTTTTGCGTGTTATCCGGGGTTGACGTGGTATTACTTACCAGAAAAATATCGTTGTATTATTCCGGTGTTATTGGCGTAATATTTGCGTATTATTTACGTGTTACTGGGTGTTATACAGGTATTACTTACGTGTTATTTGTGGTTATCCTTGTATTATTTATCAGAAAATTATAGTTGTATTATTCTGGTATTATTAGTTGCTAGCTTACAAAAGCAATTCATAAACTAAGCAAAACAAGGATCGAATTATTTCTCCAACAAACAATAAACTAAAGAACTTGTCAAACATAAATACATCTATAACAAACTGGGACCTAAACAACAATAAATACATCTATATCATACAGAAACCCAAACAACATATCACTAACTCGTGGAATCCATTAGCATTCCAATGTATGTACCGACTGGTTGCATTTCATAGTATTCCTGCAATACAATATCAAAAACGGTTAAACATGAATTGCATAATCCTATCGAAGAACCAGCTGAATTGAATAAATTGAACGCACCTGTGTAAGAGAATCTGTCAACATTTCCTCGAATATATTAACAGCTTCACGGCTAGATGACCCATGTTGTTCCTTTCCTGAAAGCAAAGCCGAAAATTATTTACCAGAAGAGAACAAAACTCAACATACTTAGAAAGAAAGCATCACTGAAACAACGACTTCTTACTTTTGCATTTCTTAGTTTTTTCCCAATATCCTTTCAATCTCGATGTTGAGACTCCTTTCGGCCGCATCTTTGCGGGGTCGTCGACAGAAAGTCCTAGTTTTGGAATTCTTTTCTTCTTCGTCGTTGTAGTAGGTTCGGATTTCCTCCTCGCTAGAACGTCGGCAAGGCCAACAGATAGTTTTTTAAATGTCGTCCACAACAACTCCTCCGCTGCATCATGTCCTTGTGTCATATTTATGAGTTGATAAGCAAATTTCTCAGAACTGGACTTGAATAACAATGCACTTGATGAAACATTGTTCACATTCGAATTTCTCATATCTCTACATCCATGCCTATTGTAGATATCCCTTTTAGCATTTTTAGACCAACGCAATAAGAAATACTTATCTGGAATCACCTTTATTTTCACAACATTGAGCACAAATAGAGCATGGGAGCACAACAGTCCCATCATCTCAAATTTTTTGCAAGTACATGTAACCTCAGCACTAACTCTGTCGACTAATACAGTCCACGGCTGCATTGTCCCCTCCTCATCCAAACTCATTACATTGTATCTACCCTCGCTATCCGCAGATAATTCAGCTGTAAGCCCACATAATCCATTCATTAGCTCTTTTTCAAACATTAAATAAAGCTTCCTTGTATAGAATGCAGCTGCTTGCCTCAAGACGGGATTGCTTTTAACCGTGGGCTTTGTGACGGACTGACCGCATTTGAAATCTTCATCTTTCTCGTTGCGACGCCAAGATTTCATGATGGTTTCAAGTCCAATGAAACAATCCGTTAGAGAGCTAGTTGGTTTTGTAACATTATGACATATATTATTGGTTGACTCACTCCTCTGTGTCGATAAGATTCCCATACCGAATACATCCTTATTAAATGCTGTTGACCATCTGTGCCTGTGACGATACATTTCATCCAACCACGTATTATTCTGAAGTTCCCCAACTTCAATCATTAATGACCAAGTTTCTTCGAAATCCGCCTCGGTGTCACACTTACTCATGCATTTATAAAAAAGACCACAGATGCTCTTAGTACGAACTCCATAATTCACCTTTGAAGGAAGTTTTTTATGGATATGCCATTGACATAATCCGTAACGTGTCTGAGGGAAGCACTCTGCAATGGCTCTTGCCATTGCTTGATCCTGATCGGTAAATATTGTTACTGGGTGCTTCTCTCCCATTATTCGAGCAAAAGATTTGAAAAGCCACACGAATGAATCAGTGGTCTCATCGGACAGAAATCCAACTCCAAATAGTACGTTCTGCCAGTGGTGGTTAACCCCCACAAATGGAGCGCAGCATAAGTTATATTTATTTAATCTGTAGCTTGTGTCAAATATTATCACATCCCCAAAACAATCATAATCCAACCTGGACAATCCATCGCTCCAGAAAATGTTTGTTAGCCTTCCAGACTCATCTGTTTGGAAATCCCAAGCAAACATGCTATCACCAGCCTGCCTTTCCATGAACAGCTGTATTAGTGCATTGACATCTCCCTGCTCAATTTTCTGTCTTCTTTCTCTTTGAATGAAATTATGTGCATCTGTCTTGGTGCATTCCAAATTCTCTACACCACCAACCTCCGAAGCAATGAAATTGTATGCATCTGTTGCTCTGATTCCCACACCTGTCATGGATCTTAAGACATCTGCATTCAACTCACTTATCCTTCGCTCGAACGAAGAAGATGTTTATCACCATTTTCGACCAAAAGATGGTTGTGATTTTCAATGAATTTTGCCACTGTCCAGTTGCCCTCAAGGTCAACTGCAAATCGAACCATGGCCTTACAACCGGTCCTCGTGTCCGATTTTTTGTACTTAACGTTCTCCGTGTTGTTAGGCTCTTTCTTGTAGCCGGCTTTCCCGCATATATAATCTTTGCTCTTCAGTTTCCTGGAGTTGGGCCAGTAGCTAGTGTGGTCCTTCCGAACAATGAACCCTACGTGATGTGCATAGATACGATAGCTTTCATAAGCTTCTCCCTCATTGCAGACGTTGCTTCTCAAAAACATCTCTGTAATTGCTGGATTGCAAGGTTCTGTAGCCAAACCTGACTGCATATTTGATGAATATATTTATACAACGTTAGATATTGTCAAAAGAGCATCAAAAAGCCATGATAACATCAGAGTAATACTTCAATAATAGGACCAACATAACAACACTCCCACACCAGAATAACACCACAATTATACAAACGTAACTACCGTAATAACACCAACATATTAATTCATCTTCTTCAAAGTAAACCCTATAGAAAAATCCCTAAAACATATATCAAAGCCATGGACCAACTAAAAATCACAGCAGCACCTTGGTAACACCTTAAACACAAAATTTTATTCAACTTACACAAAATAAAGCTAAAATAACACCAGAATAACACCACAATTATACAAACGTAACTACCGTAATAACACCAACATATTAATTCATCTTCTTCAAAATAAACCCTATAGAAAAATCCCTAAACATATATCAAAGCCATGTACCAACTAAAAATCACAGCAACACCTTGGTAACACCTTAAACACAAAATTTTATTCAACTTACACAAAATAACGCTAAAATAACACCAGAATAACACCACAATTATACAAACTTAACTACCGTAATAACACCAACATATTAATTCATCTTCTTCAAAGTAAACCCTATAGAAAAATCCCTAAACATATATCAAAGCCATCGACCAACTAAAAATCACAGCAGCACCTTGGTAACACCTTCAACACAAAATTTTATTCAACTTACACAAAATAACACTAAAATAACACCACAATAATACAAACGTAACTACCGTAATAACACCAACATATTAATTCATCTTCTTCAATGTAAACCCTAGAGAAAATTCCCTAAACATATATCAAAGCCATGAACCAACTAAAAATCACAAGCAGACACTTGGTAACACCTTCAACACAAAAATTTATTCAACTTACACAAAATAACACTAAAATAACACCAGAATAACACCACAATAATACAAACGTAACTACCGTAATAACACCAACATATTAATTCATCTTCTTCAATGTAAACCCTAGAGAAAATTCCCTAAACATATATCAAAGTCAAAGACCAACTAAAAATCACAAGAAGACCTTGGTAACACCTTCAACACAAAATTTTATTCAACTTACACAAAATAACACTAAAATAACACCAGAATAACACCACAATAATACAAACGTAACTACCGTAATAACACCAACATATTAATTCATCTTCTTCAATGTAAACCCTAGAGAAAATTCCCTAAACATATATCAAAGCCATAGACCAACTAAAAATCACAAGCAAGCACCTAGTAACACCTTCAACACAAAATTTTATTCAACTTACACAAAATAACACTAAAATAACACCAGAATAACACCACAATAATACAAACGTAACTACCGTAATAACACCAACATATTAATTCATCTTCTTCAATGTAAACCCTGAGAAAATTCTCTAAACCTATATCAAAGCCATAAACCAACTAACGTAAAGTAAAATAAAAAATAATAAGTACTCACTTCGATTGCTTCGAAATTAAGGGAGAATGATGGGGGGTTTAAATCCTCGGCATTTCACCGTCCATGGAGAGCAAAATTTTTCGAATCCTCGACACTAAGGTGCAAATAGAAGAACCCGAGCTCAAAAAAAGTTTCACTCGCAATCCAACAAGATTATCTTCCATTTCGCGGCAAATTATTTTCACGGAACGGAACAAGCGGGAAATATTTCGGTTCGGATTTCGGGCCGGGTCGTAAATTCTCCCGATTTCTCTTCTGAGCGGGACCCACGGATACCACGTGGCATAATATGTGACAGGATGCCACGCGGCGTACTGTAAATTTTCCGCATACAAGAGCTATTCCAGAGTCCGCTAGATAGATTGGGCGGAGCTCGGGTTTGGTTTGTCGGCGGTCTAATGGCCTCTGCAGCCGCGATTCTCCGCCTGAGGGGCTTCCCCCTCCTCCGGGCTCGAGCTCTGAGGGCCTCGCTTCCACGCCGGTGCTCCGTCGGTATTTCCACGCTTGAAACTCCCCAGCAGCTGGAGCCCGCCAACTCCGTTCGCGAGGTCTCTGCAGCGGTCGGTGAAGACGGAGTGAGAGGGCTTTCACCGCCCTTGCCGCCTAAACAGAAGGATATTAAGTGGGAGGACCATCCGGACAACCGGCGGTGGAAGGATAAGGAGGGGGAGATTCTTCTAGACATCGAGCCAATCAAATTCCTTACAAAGGACATTCTTCACTCTGATAGGTAAATCCGTTTTTCTTTAATTTCGTTGTCTCTAATGTGGAAATTGCGGGAAAGAAAATACATTGGACTAGAGCGAGTGTGGTTGAGCAAATCACCTTTGTGATTCTTGCTCGTTGCTTTGAATTTACAATGGGAAGTTCTGTGCACCCAAGCACACGAAAATTTATTACCGTTTTACTACTCAATCAAGCTTATCTCTACTACCTAAAGCTCTTATTGGGAATTGCACTAAACTTTTTTTTATTACATGCGGAGTACAAAGTTTTTCAGCTTTTTTTTTCGGCTTGGAGAGTGAACTACTATATATATATATATATTATTATTATTATTATTTTTTTATCAAACTTAACTTTTTTAAGGGCAAAGAAAATAAGTGAAATAATATTGTTGAATACTTTAGGAGTTCTGATCCGTATAATCCGTGAATCCATACAATCTTGGAGAGATCTTGTTAAAGAGGTCTGAAAGAGAGGAATTTTTTAGGGGAAAAATAGAGACCCCGAGAGAGAGAGAGCCCCTTTTTTTTAGACCTTGTAGAGCCAATGTCCCGTGCGGGGGGCCAAAGAATAAATAAAAATTATTTTATAGGTTGTAAACTATAAAGCCGGAGCATACTCTCCATTGGTAAGGTCCTTAGTGTGGGTGTCAAACAGCTTATAATAAATGGTAGCATACATGATGTTGATATTGAACTCTTTTCGTTGTCTTATAAAATTATTTATTGACCTCTGTGGTGTGGCTTGGTAGCTATCGACAGGCTTGATAGAAAGTTTCTACCTGAAGGAGCTCACCTAAAGTTCTACGATCGATGAACTTGATTAGAGGAAATCATGTGAGCATTGATGAGCTTCAAAGGTACTTGTTAGGTCCTTTTGGGTGGCAAAACGTTATGTAACTTGCCACTTAGTATTTGGGTTTTTTTATTGTTGAAATAGAACTCATTTTTGGACGTACATTTAGTTCCCTTATTTTCTTAACTCTTCGACAAAATACTGTGACAAGGATGGGTGAATGAAAAAAAAAAATCTTACATTACACCCTCAAAGTGGGCACATGACTAGCTCGTAATCACCTAACTAGTCCAGAATTTGGCAATATAGCTCTTTATCTGACAAGCTAAGGATGGGGCTTCCCATCATCCCAAAGTTTGATGGTTGATCCCATATGGCGCAGCTGCTATAAAAGTTTCAAAGCTGATCCTGGACTTTCATTTTTCTCGAGGTTGGCTAGCTACACTTATAGGGGGTGGTTAAAGAGGTTCGGGCCCGAAATTTACTTCTCCTAGGCGCACATGCGCTACACTTACAGGGAGTAGTCAGAGGCTTTTGTTTTAAGTGTTAAGTGACAACTAACTTGCTTTTGGGGAACATATTTCTAATAATGGTAGGAGCTAGTTGCCTTATGGTTATAACCCTCAAGGGACATTTTCGAGTCTTGACTTGTCAACTGGCCTTTAGCGAGGGCGATTATTTCAAGTTAGGACAAAGTATGATTTTCAATATTTGAAGAGAGTTAACACTAGAAAATAAACAGAGGTTTTTATTTTTCATGCTTTTGGGAATAAGCTTTGTTCAACAACTTTTTGCTATAATGCGCGCAGATGTACGGGCGTGTTTGATTTTGTGTACTAGGTTGTTGACTCCTCGCTATATAAGGATGTATGGGTGTCGTTTGGACTTTGTTTAAGCTATAGATTTGCAAAAGGTGTAGAGGAAGGTCAGGAGTTTCGGTTTTGTCGGGATCGAAGGGCCTTCTGGTCCGGTGGAACCACACAGTCGAGATGGACTTTATGTTTGTGTTGCCTGAGTGCTGTGCTGCCTTGAATGATCCTATTTCGAGAGGTAGTTATGGGCTTCTTCAAGACTACTTAGATAATAGCCATATTCGATTCTATCTTCTTTATATTCGTAGGGAATCAATCAGTATCATCACCCATTATCTCAATCACTGATTCCGAAGAGTATGAAATTATTGTAGGTGAAAGCTCTGAACCTGCCAAGCCGATCGCTAGAGGCGAGCCACGAATGTATACCCAAGATCATCAATCCTTGGCAGAAGCTTCTTTTGGTCATTATGCTGCTTTCAGGAAAGGCATGGAGGAATTATTAGTTGAACTGGATGCTACTTGTAAGGGTCAGCATTTGGATGGTTCGGTTTTTAAATTGGGCAAACCGATTCAACCGAAGTCTCAAAACCAATGTATCAAACCAAATAAAATTTTGATAAAACCAAACCATTCAAACTAAAGTTTAATTTGGTTTAAAGAGTTGATTTTACATAAACTGAAATATAGTTTAAAGATATAAGGATATGATGATAACGAGAGAAAATAAAAATTACTAAACAAGGATTATGTAATTTTGATCATTAGAAAGTTTACTTCTAAATATTTCTAGGAGTATTTATATGCATACCAACCAATTCTTATGTATTTATATATCTAACACCTAAAAAAATATTAATTATTCAGTTTTCGATTCATTCGTTAAAAGAAGAAGTAAATCAAACCGTAAACTGAAAACCAAACTTTAGCATTTTTAAAACCGGGATCGAAAATATTTTTTTTAAAACCGAACCAAATCAACCAATTTGTCTCGATTCGGTTCGGTTTAAAACAAATAATGCACATCTCTAGCTGCTTATGAAAGGTTAGCAAAGAACGAGGAGGTTCTTTTATTGATCATAGATAAAATGACATCTTTTAAATATCCAAAAAGAGTAGCTATTGTAGTATCAAGGTTGAAAAACAACATTTTGGGACTAGAAGGAGACTTTGAAAAGTTGAAAGAGTAGACAATGACTTTGAAAGAAAAGATAGATGCGGCTTCAACGACTTCTCTCGAAACTTGTGACGAGTTTGAGAGAATGAATTATAAGCTACATCTTTTTCAACAACGATTGGAATCTTCTCGATCTGAAAAGTTCATTTCTATTGGAAGAGTGGTAATTAATAAATTTCTTCAAGTTGATTGTATTTCCTTATACGATATTAGAAAAAACCATATCGACATCTTTTATGATAAATTCTAATTGTATACAAATTATTGTGCCATGCAAATTATAGTTCATGTTTTGAAATATCATTTTTCCTAGTAATGATAGATGGTAATCATGCACAAAATATTTAATTTTATTTTGTTCTGCACTCCAATATCCCATATCCTTGTGTTGAGGTTATATTCTCCTCTTGTCAGAGAATAAGTATCATGTCATTTGAGACAAGTACCCTGTGGATGTTTGTAATGTCCGTTAATGCATATATATTAGTCTCGCAAGTCCTTGCAAGAATTTTTATGTCATAGGCTTCATTTTTGCGCTTCTTCCTTTTTTCTCCAGAGTTTACCATTGCTTTGATCATACTTCGATGGAAAAGATTTTAAAGAGTAAATGGATATTCTGGAGGGATGGCTGAAAGCGATAGTGAACCGAAGTTGAAGAGAGGGAAGTGTTCTATGGACTCACGATTTGAAAGGCAAGAACGACGAAGCTGAGAGCTCAAATCCTATTGAGGCAAAGGAACTATTAGAGTGTTCTGCAAGGGGTATGACGATTCTGATTTTGGCCTTGGAAAATGATCTAAATGAAATGGTTATGGAAGAATGCTCGCACTGCCAACCTCAAATCTTGCCCTTGAGGAATCGTCTTCTGCTGACCCTAAACTCGTCGTTGAAAGACAATGTTTAGACCTCCTGGATGATTGGAAAGGCTCTAATATTGTTACGCTCCAAGAGCTAAGTTCTAGTAGATAGATACCAAATTTCTATGCTCTTTTTAATTTTTGTAGTTTGAGAACATGATCCTCTAATCCCTTGTTTAGAGAAATCTATAGATCAACAACTTGTTCTTGCAATTGTTTCCAATAATTCAATTATGGTTGAGGTTGAGAAAGCAATAGAATATGCCGCAAGAGTGATGACTGAGATCCAATCATTTGCTAGCGAGCTCACTCCTAAGTAGTATCGAGGTTAAAAGACAATATTGTGGGACTGGAAGGAGACTTTGAAAAGCTCAAAGAGTGGACGATGACTTTGAAAGAAAAGATAGATGCGACTTCAGTAACTTCTCTCGAAATATGTGACAAGTTTGTGAGAATGAATTATAAGCTACATATTTTTCAGCAAGATCAGAGTCTTCTTGATCCAAACAATTCATTTTTGTTGGAAGAGTGGTTATGTTAATCTTCTTCATATTGGCTGTATTTCCTTATACGGTGTTAGGAATAATCATCTCAACGTCTTTTATGATAACTTGTAATTGTATACGAGTCGTTGTGCTATCAAAATTATAGTTGATGTTTTGAAATATCCTTTTCCCTAGTAATGATAGATGGTAATCATGCACAAAATATTTTTATTTTATTTTGTGTTGCGCTATCCCATATCCTTATGTTGAGGTCAGGCAAGTACCCCGTGGATGCTTGTAATGTTTGTTAATGCGCTATATCTTGTCATGAGAAAAAAATAATTTAGTGACGGTAGAATTAATTTCAATTAATGCCTTTATCTTGTCATTGAAGGGCAAATTTCTGACTTGTTGGATGATCGGAAAGGCTCTAATATTATTACGTTCCAAGAGATAAGCTATAGTAGATAGATACCGACTTTCTATGCTCTTTCTAATTTTTGTAGTGTGAGATCATGATCTTCTAATTCCTTAGCATAGAGAAATCTATAGATCAACAATCTAATCTTGCAATTGTTTCCAAGAATTCAATAAAATGGAGGTTGAGAAGGCAATAGAATATGTCATGAGAGCGATGACTGAGATCCAATCATTTGCTAGCGAGCTCACTCCCAAAAGGTAATTATGATTCTTTCTACCCTGGAAATGCATTGGTTTCATATCCCACAATTGTTTTTATGCTTGCAGATGAATCAATGATGAAGAGGTCTGATGTGGACAAAGGAGGCGTCGTGGAGACGAAGGTCATTGCTTCTGAAGGATTGCTCTTGGAAGCAGAGCCAGCGGTTACTACCGAGGCCATGCCGATGAAGGAAATCTCTCTAACACTTCATGGCACTTACTCTTCGGTCATGTGGAAAACTCGAGGAATGAGTTCATGCCAACTCGAGAGGAGTGGGAGAAGACTAAGGAGGAGCTCGAGATGAGCTCACTGAAATTGGAAATGATGGTGATCGCAAAAGATAAAATTGGACACCTTGAAGATTGGTTGTTCAATATGCTAGACCATTTCATGGATGTGGAGGATGACTTATGGAGGGCTAAGGAGCATGATCTTTCTTTGAAGAACAAGTGAGCGACAAGTTTGATGGAGACTCGAAAGAATCATAGAGTTAGAGGAAATAAAATTGACATCGTTGCTCCTTCGCCAACCAGTTGAATTACCCTATTATGGTCAGTTTCTTGCAAGAGAACATATAGTATTGAAGAGGCTACTACAATAACAACAAAATGCCTTTATCTCACTAAGTAGGGTCGGCTGCATAAATCCTTTTTCTCCATTGTGTCCTCCTATTGAGTGTAATATTTTCATTTAATTCTAATAGATTTAGATCATTTTTTATACAATATCCCCAAGTCTTTTTAGGTCTACCTCTGCCTTTCTTATCATAAGTCGAATCTAAAATATCTACTCTCATAATCGGATCATCAAATGGTTGACATTTAATGTGGCCAAACCATCTAAGACAACTCTTTCTAATATTGTCTGCCATTGGAGCTACACCCACCCTATCATAGATATATTCATTTCACATTTTGTCTCCAAGTGTCGAGCCACTCATCCACCCAAGCATTCTCATCTCAGCAAAACTGAACATTGTTTTATGCTTCCTTTTCAAAGGCCAACATTCCGCGCCATAAAGCATTGCAGGTCTCACCATCTTATACAATTTTCCTTTAAGTCTAAACAATACTTTTCTATCACATGATAGGCCTGAACTATTCCTCCACTTCAACCAACCAATATGAATTCTATTAATAACATCCTGATCTACATTACCAACACTTTGAACAATAGATCCGAGATATCTAAAACATTCACACTTTTTAATGATTTGATCACCTATAGCTACAATTTTGCCAATAGAACTACTACTACAAAAATTACATTCCATGAAGAGACTCTACAGTTTGGAAAAATAATCTGAATTATTTGAAGAACCTCGATTTGGGCCTATTTTACGAAAAACTATGATTTTATGTATTTTCTCCTTTCTTTTATTTATATATTTCGATATACAAAGGGAATGTCTCAGACAGTTCTTTTAATATCACGATATGGGCACATTTACTTTATGACAGTGACTAGTATATTGTACAATAATTTTTTTCGGCTTTCAAACGTTTTCTGAATAGTGGTGTTCTCTTTCTATCCGATCACTATATTTTTGTTTTTACCCTTACAGTTGTATAAGAGGATGCATGTGGTTTAAATTCCACACTTTCTCGATTTCTTCTTCTCTTCTTTAGCTCCTCGGTTTCATACCTTAGCTTTTCAATTTTCTTGTGATTTTTCCCTTATTCAATTACAGTGATTTTTTGAAGATTCTAGCTTCAAGGCGGAGATGCTCACCGCTGCTATGGAGAGTAGTAATGAAAACTCTCTTACTTCAAAGATGTCCACCAATTCTTCTTTGACCGTGGAGGCACTCGCCATGATACGAAAATACTATATTTTCAATGATTTCTATGCTCTTTGGCTACTTAAGGAGGACGAAGCTCTGAATACTATATATCCATACGAGGTGTGTTGTTATCAGAACCAGTTCTGACTTGGTCTTTGCTTTATATTGTATGAAGAATTAGTAGACGTTCTCAATTTTTTTAGGTTAGTTCTTGCACGAATTCACTCGAATTCTATAGCCAACGCAATGCAGTGATCCTATTTTTGAGTCATATGAAGCTATTTTAGCCGGCGAATGTTTGTTGCAACTTCCTTTGTCCCAATGCGTTCGAATATGGGATGATATTGTTTACTCCAATGAAAAGTTTTGTTTTGTTTGTTGTAAGATTGATTAGATGATTTTCACATCCCCTCAACCGATTTTTTGGGGTAGGGCGTTGACCATTGCCCATCTCACCTCTGAGGAGCATCAAAGATTTACTATTTTTAACGACAAAAGACCTGATGCCAAATTCTTTACATCAACAAGATATGTGAAGACGATCATATTCAGTTTGTGCTACTGGCATTCGTGTGCTGATACTTTTAGGATAGGCTTTTGAATATTATTTTGAGTACCATGCTTTTTATTTCAGACAGGACGCGCTGATATTTCACTGAGTGACCAAGAGATTGAGACATTTTCCATGCGAGCATTTTGAAGGAAGATGCCAAGGCTCTTGACTCTCCGAGTCTTTTGGCAATAACGACGATAGTAGTTGATGAGGAGCAAGGGATCGATGCGTCAAGGGATCGATGCGTCGATCATTGAAGTAAATAAAGATGAGGGGAGTACATGATTCCCCTTGCAAAGCTCCCAAGAAGACAAGGAGGTCCCGAGGTGGGAGTTGGGATAGTGTATAGAAAGCCGGCTTCAGTTCTCGAGTCCCTTAGCTAGTGCCCGCAAGCAAAGGAAATACTGTGCTAATGGAGCGTGCTACTACTCCTGCTTGCCCAAAGAAGAGAAAAGTAGGGTTACTGTTGGCGTGACCTCTTTAGAACTATGGGAATAGGTTTTGTATAGGAGGAGTTTCACATGGGAGTTCATCTCTTCGTGATAAATAAGGCTTATACTCGATCTTTGGTAGACTTGGGTTAAGGTTGGATGGGCGTGAAATACTATAGTGAGAAGTTCCTTTAGTTGGGCCTAGTTATTCACTTCACAATCTTGGAATGTTCGGCTAAGAGATAGAGGTCTTCCCTTTATGCTCCATTGATGGAGAGTTTGGCCGCTATCCGGCAATGGGGTATACTGTGAGTGTATCACACCGTGAGTTTTGCAGAGATCATGCTAAGCTGAAGAAGCTGAAGAAGCTGAAGAAAGCTCGTTCTGAGGAGAAGTTGGAAGCCTTGATGAGAGAGGAGCTGCTGGAAGCTAAATTCATAGAGTATACAAAGAGGTTTGTTGTCTTCCAATCACACAAGTAAAACGATTGGAAGAAGAGAAGAGAAAGTCCCTAATGAGCTAAGGGAGAGTAACTCTCTGAATGTTGCACTAGTTGATGAGTTGGCTCATGTGAAGGAATGATTGGACACACCGATGAAGGAATATGAAGAGCATAAATGGGCATTTGAACTCTTAGTTCATCAGTATAAGAAAAAGATGAAGGAAAAAAACTGCAGCCTTTGAAAGACATTATATAAAGTCCGGAGAGGACGTCGAGTTGAAGGGAATGCTTGAGATTGAAGTTGCGAGCTTGAGGAAGCAGCATGAAGGGTGGAAGACAAAAGATGAATTCCTCGAGGAGTTCATACAAATGCCCAAATACTTACTGGTGGATTACTACAAGAGAATCATTGATTATATATGAACGCCTTTGGTGCAAAAGGAAATTCTTTCTCCTTGGAATGATTTTGATCGTTACATGGAACTCCCTGGGGGGTTTGAGGATGACGAAGACGAGCACGACTACTCTTGCACAAACGCTTCATTATCGTTTTTTTTACCTGCATATAAAATGACACACACACACACACACACACACACACACACACACACACATATATATATATATACATGAAATGTAGTTTATTTGTTTAGCAATTTTATGTACAACTACAATTCTATTGCGCTTTATATGTTTACCCAATGTAATTTGCATAAATTGTTAGTATGAATCCTTTAGTTTGAGTCTTATGATTTTCATCAATCTAATATAAGTATGAATTCCCGTTTAAGTCGTCACCTCAATAAGTTACATTTAGGCAAAATAGGCTCATCTTGTCATATTACCAGTGAAGTCCTTATCTAGACTTGCCTTAAGGGAGGCACGCTACTCATTGCACTCATCCAGGCAAGGGGAGAGTCTATTCACCTAGGTTTGAACTGTAATATAGGAATATTTTACCACTTATTTGGTGATTTAAATTAAGCTCGAAGATTGAGGATTAGAAAAATGAACAACTTACTCGATCTTGCATGAACTCTCCTAACTAAATAAAGAATAACTTTTACTTAATGATGCTTAGAACGGAAGAGAGCGAAAATAGATTGAAAATGAAAATAATACTATGATATGAAAAGTACTATAAATAACTTTAAAGTTAATTAACATGACTAGAAAATATACTAATAATGCATAATTGGTGAAATTAGGTATCATTCATTTTCCAATTCATTTATCAGTCTTGCTAGCATATATAAGCAAAATGAAAATTTAAGGTGTATATTCATTTACGAAGATTGGAATAAGTCTACATTTGGTATTTTTATAAAGGAAAAAAATGTTAAGGAGATTATCCTTAAATCTAGCCTTTAGAATAGTGTATTTTACACTTGAAGCTTACAAGCTCAATTTTGAAGATGTTAAGATTAATAGACGATGACAAACAACCTTTAATGGGTGGAATGGATAAAGTCAAGAATGCAATCGATGGTGCATTTAGATGAGATGAAAAAAATATGGGCAAATTTTGTGTAATAGATAGAAGTGTCAACTTTGACAACCATTACATCAGGTTGGATATTATTTTAATCTTTTTTTTTTTGTTTTTTTAAAGAGTAAGTCTAAGATACAATCAAATGCGTCATTGATGAAAGACGTATATGTAAATATTAGTAGGTTAGTAAAAGATCCAAATGAAAGAATGATAATGGATCAATAATTTTTTATTTATAATACTACTGGTGGTATTTTTGCAACTAAGTACACCATCTATAATAGATAAGAAAGCTCCAAGTATGATTAATTCTAATTTCTACTTATTTTTTGGTCTTTAATTAAATAATTTTTATTCAACATGACATTATATTTATAATATTGGAGTGGTGAGAGAGATACAATACATCAACTCCAACTTTATAAAAATTTACTGTCCAAATATTATGATTAACTTCCAGTGCTGCTAATTGTGAGAGAAATTTGAGTATCTTAGAGCATGCTAATAATTTAAAAAATTTAAATAAATTAATAACTTATATATTGCTTGTATTCATTTTATTATTGTTTTTTTTTTACAAATTCAGATGAAAAGAGAAATCAACTGAGCATTTAAATAATTTAGTTTCATTAAGTATAATCAAGCTTTTAGCAAAAGATTAAAATTAAGGTATATTCTTTATTTGATTAATTTGGAAAATAATTGATGAAAGTTGTGAGTTGTTGATTGGAGAAATAGAGGACGTTGGTGAGCAACAATTTGATAGTGAGAATCTTATTTGAAGACAAATTGAAGAAACTTCGTGAAAAATTGATTGAATATGGTCTATAAGTTTTAGTTGGGAAAAACAATTGAGGGCTCATCTATAATGATGAAGAGTTTACTCAACATGTATCCACTTCGTCTATGCCAAAAAGAGGAAATAAAATTTATTCACAAAAATAAGAAGAGGAAGGAGAAAATTTTGAAAATGAATAAATTCTACATGTAGGTGAAAGAGATATGAAGATAACTAATTTACTTTAGCTTTTTTAATAAAAATATGAGAATTGATTTATGTTTAAAATTTAAATTTTGTTAAATTTTAATATTTTAATTTTTAATTATTATAGTAAACTGTTAAAAAGTATTTGAAATTTTGATTTGCAGGTTTATCCTTAACGCTTGGCTTCAAGTTATTAAAAGCGCCACCATGGTTAAAAAAGTGCCGCTTTGTTCTGCACTTCGTGCTTTGAAGTCAAAATAAAACCTTGTGCATCGCATTGTGCTTTGCATTTTGATAACATTACGTAGAGGCAACTTGAGTGATAATTGTGTGAGTATCCTTCAACATGCTACCCATCCCCTTTTCGAGCAATCTTATGTTCTTTGTAGTCTGATGGCTAAATTTTTGACAATCTTGTTATGCTAAAACTTTTTGTATTTATATGGAATACTTTTACACAACTCACTGTCAGCAACATCCACGGCCTTATTTGCTTGTCCTACAACTATCTCATTTCAAGTGGAATATAGATGAAGAGCTCAAGTCAGGATAGGGGTGAAGAAGAAGTTCAAGCCCCAAATGATAGGGTTATGTCGATAGTTGTTGGCCATTATTGAGGTTGATATATGCAACTGTCAAATCAATACAACTATTATGGTGATATATTGTCACTTTTTTAAACGTAGCCACTCAAGGCAATGAAATCCAAGTTTTTTTTACTATTCAATAAAATTTAGTGCTTTATTTACTTTACTTGTTCTTTTTGCTAGCCGCTCTTCAAAGTTATAAATGAATCAATGAATTAAAATTGTGCTCAAATATTCTCAGAACAAAGTTCCATTAGATTGATCTAATATAAGGCGATTAATGAAGGCTCGAAAAGTCAAGAAGACAGGCTTGTCAAAGATCCCAGGGGCTCGCCAAAAGAACTTTCTCTATTTCACTCCCTGTACTTTAAGGGGCACTCACCCAAAGATCAGGCTCACAAGCCCTACCTCATGCGGGACTCTCTCAAAGATAAGAATTGCTTACCAAACTCCTACTAAATGATGCAATCTTACCCAACAAATCAGTGTCTTTGCCTAAAAGATGGGTGACTTCATCTACGATCAGCTATTTCATCTTATGACCAGCAAACTCAACCTCCCAATGGGTGGCTTGCATCAATGATAAAGTCAATGTTGTTTCCATCTCTATTTACTAATATTTTGATTCTATATATCCACCTGTATATGCAGGTGTCTTTTCATATATATATTTTTTTCATTTCTTAAAAAGTCATAGTATAGCTTTTCTAGTAACCCAAAATCCCTACCTATAAATAAGGGGTCAAAGGCAACTTTTGGGCACGAGGTAAAAACAGATTTGGGGGTAGTACTTACTTGCCTCAAAGCTTCTTTCTCTATAAAATAAACTTATCTTTCTCATTCCTCATCTACTTTACTTCTTCTCGGATATTCTTTTTGTCCTTTGTTATTTGACGTTGCCCACGGATGTTTAGATTTTATACCCTCCTTTTGGATCCTTTCCTTTGGGTAAAATGGTAATTGCATCTATATTCAGGCTGATTGTGGACAGGAGGGAAGTAGCATCCTTGCACTTTCAAGAAGGCCAAATTATCCTTACATCCATTTTTCAAAAATCAAAGCTGTACAAACCCTATTTTTCTCCGAACAAATGCATTAAATTATCATGAAGATGTTATTGTTATAATCTTTGTTGGAACCTGTCAACTTGAACTTTTTTTAACTTCAAGTATTTATCTTAAAAAAACAATTGTTAGCAGCCACTTGTCGCTTCAAAATTCTGTTAAAGGAAAAACCTTTAATATGCTAACAGTTAGTCTTTCTTATGTTTTATTGTAAGGAGAGATCACTGATTGGTTCATCATCCTAAAATTTGCTTGAATTTCAAGATTATTGTAGAACAGCAATATTCTTTGGAAGTTCATTCTGACTAGTAAGGAAATGAAAAACTGTCTTGAACAAATTTATTGTGGTTCTTGTATGCAGTTCTTTTAAACAATTTAAATTAAGTGAATTTATTCTATTGATAAAATTTGATATCATTCTTCTAAATTATTTTCTCAAAGCTACTAATAAATTTTTGCAGATATAAGGATGGGGAGCGGCTTAGTACAGAAGATGAGAAAGTAGTTGTTGAGAAGCTTCTTGCCTACCATCCTCATGCAGTAGATAAAATTGGCTGTGGCATAGATTCTATAATGGTAAACTAGGATTTTCCAGTTAAGCTGTTTGCAGTTTCTTAGCCGATATATAAACACGTCAAGCATACAGCATTTCATTAATTCTTGTCTGAATTTATAGAAGTTCATTGATTCTACGGATTGATTCTTTTAAATTATTTCTTTTTGCTCTCCCTTCATAACACTTGATAAAATTGCCGTTCTTTATATTCCTGCCATTTGATAAGCCATTAATTTCCAATTCTCATTGTTGAATTTTGTTTTCACAGGAGTGATTGTCTTTTATGTTAATGTTGTTGCGTAGAGGATCTTTGTTTGAACTGGATAGTACGTAGATTAAACTTCTATTAAAATTTAATTTAACAAGTTCAGGTTACATTTTAAAGTGCACTCAAGCCGTGCCTAGTACATGACTATGCATGATCCGATACTTTTAAAATAATAATTATATTATAAAATATTTGATGATTTCTTTTGGTGATCTATATTTTGTCATTGTTATTTGTAATTTTAATACAAAATATGCATTTATTTTATAATGCATCTTTGTTTTGTTCGTCTGTCCCAGCTAGTACCAAGTTGGCCCATACAATGATCATGTCTAGGTATTTCTTCTCAATGTTTCAACTTCTGTATATTTCAAAGAAATCATAGAGATCATCTTTCTTTGCTCTTCATTATCTCTATTTACCTTATCTCTTTATTTTAATCTTTATTTACTTTTGATATTGACATGAGAGAGAGAGATAGTATGTGTGTGTGTGTGTGTGAGAGAGAGAGAGATAGAGATAGGGAGAGACTACTTGTTGCCTTCAATGGGTCTCATCTTTTGTACAAAAGATATATTATTTGGTGTTCATAATGATACATATTACGACAATCTCAATGGGCGAGTCTTTGGTGCATTCTGTTGTAGAAGAGATCTAGTGTTCGACTCATGAGCATTAATACCTATTATAGCTTCATTTACTCACACTCCTCCGAAGGCACTTGTTCCAAGGCATAACTGTTGCAATTGCTTTCTTTTGGATTTGAGTGCGCCTGACCACACTCATAAGCATTGCTCCTTGTATCAACTATTATCGCCGTATGGCCTCGCACTTGTTGTTCTTTCTACAACTCATCATCAGCATTTGCTCACATGCTCTCCTCACGTGATCACTCTGTTCACCTTTCAATTTCTTCATATCTTTGCAAGGAGCATGCATCTTAAGGCAGTGCACTTGGTTTTCATGCCGTCTCATTCCTTAGAGCCTTGGTTGGCTTTCTTGTGGTTTTGATCTGATTGTGCATCAGGTTTTTCTGCCATTATTTGGCGCCTACCCCTTGGTCATTGTCTCTTATCGTTGTTATTCTTACACCACCCTTGGTTCAATTTGCCAACATCCCCCCTTGCGATTACTATGATATGAACACCTTCATCTGCTATTCTTTTGCCGAGATTCCTCAATCCTTCAAGAAAGTTGTTAGAAGATTAATGACTTTAAGATATCGTTAGGCTTCTAATATTTTATTTTTGCTCCTTTTTCATCAAGTTTCAGATACTTTTTATTTCAGATAACCATTTTTGTTTAACGGTAAACCAACTCTTTTCATTTATTTAGAGATATCTAAATTATCTTGCACACTTCTCTTCTCTATAATGGAAACCATTTTATGTAAAATTCCAATTTTGAGAATATATTTTCATTCTTGTCAGGCATCTATTTTGTCGGAGAATATTTCCTTATTTTTACTCATCCTTGAATGGTTGCATAATGCATTTTCTTAATCAAAGCAAAATATAAAAAAAAATGCCACCAGGCATTTAAATAATGAGATCCGTCAAATCGAATAAAAGAAAAAAAAAGCATGAGACTCCTCTATATTTTAAATAAAAAATTCTCCTATAGAGCAATGGACAGCTTTATGCAATCTTTGCAAATAATTTGAAAATGCAGTTGTTTTAAAATGTAAGGAAAGCAAAATCAATATTATCTTGAGGTCGTGCTTGCCATGCTTTTGCATCCATAGTCTGCCCAAGAGGATTAATGATATTCCTATGTTTGCCTTTAACAGTTATTCCTTTAGCTTCAAACATGTACCGGCTCCAAGATGCCTTTAGTGGAGGTAATAAACTCTGGCTCCAGCTTGGCACTATCCCAGTGCTTAAGCCGAACACTTGCAACTATCAAGCATTCCCCTTGTTCGTCTCTAACGATGATCCCCAAGCTAGCTAGGGGGATTGAGGCAGGCTGGAATGTTCGCTAGTATTGAGTGCTCTCGTGGAGGATATGCCAATGTTCTTGTTATGGATTTAAGTATAGTAGCAGCTATAGTAGTAGGAGTGCGATATGCTCTACCATGAGTCTTGGCATTGTGTAACCTCCAGCAATGACGAATGGCGACACAATAAATCTGAGCTAAGGTCTTATTCATTTCTTTAGACCCGGAGATTGTTTTGATGGTTTCATCAAGGTTATTGAATATGCACTTGTTGATTCTCTCGTTTTCTTAGGATCTGCAGGACTTACAAAAATAGCTTACAGTTAGCTACCACATGTGACTGGTCGTCTATAGCATGATAACTTTAGATGCAATCCGCTCTAATAATCCTCTTAATTCAATCCACAAATTTGTCCGGATAGCATCCATGACTATTTTCGTGGGTGAGTTGAAGTTTTCTGAGCCAATCAAAGCTCTTGCTTGTGTTTTGGAGATTAGCATCATATACAAGGGAAGTAATTGTTATTGTGGAGAACTTGTACAAAAGCTCGGGTGGTCGTTTTGTCTGGGAATGAAGTTGAATTTAAGTAATTATGTTAAGTAATGCGGCAACTTGTCAGGGCTCCATGTACCATCAAGTAGTTTTGAAATAAGGAGGTCGCCCGGAACCCCCATATTTATGTAGACTGGCCATCTACTTTGAAGGACATACAAGATCCAAGTTTGATGCAAGATACCGATGTTTTCTCCATTTGCCACCTTCCATCAAATAAGAGGTTGATGCGGGGTGGCATAAAAAAAAGACGGACACGATCATGCATTTGGGATTTCCCGTGACAGAAGCAGCGACCCGCTGCTTGCCTAGGTCGAACCGGTCTAACTTTTCTTTCCTTATAAGGAGTTGGCCGGTCCTCATAGTTATTATGTTATTTTGTATATGTTTTTGTGATGTTTTGGGGTTAGTATTTCGCTTGAATTTGTTTAAGATAGTCATTTGCGTCTCTTTTCTCTCTCTGAGGGCTGTATATGAGGGTTTGGGTGGTGATCCGGTTGTATCCTCTCCCGAGGTAATGATTATCTTCCATATCCCCTTCCACCTCCCCACATCGCTCCGCTCAAGGTATCTTGCTGTAGCCGCCTGCAACTGCATTCCAATTGCTGTGTTCTACAGTTTCAGCCATCGCCATAGCCTTTCGCTCTCCTCTTCACTGCCATTGCACTTCCAGCCCTCCACCTTCACTGCCGCCACTATTCTCTCCCTCGCCTCAGTCAACCACTATCGATGCCGCCATCCAGAAAAAAACACATCTACTTTTTTCTTGTTGTCCCTTAGACGCCTACTCGCTGCCGCTTTATTATACTTCATCTCAATGCCCCACTGCTGTTCCTACCTTCCTAGCCGCTTCTCCCCTCCCCCCTTGCTTGCTAACCTCCATTTTCCAACACTTGCCACCTTCCAAACCCTCACCAACCACCTCCCTTGGGAGTCAATCCTATTTGCGTTTGTATCGTGCCTATTACTATTTCAGATTTCTGGGTCGTGTTGTATTTTTTTTTTCATGTGTGTTGATTGTAATTCTTTATTTACTTTTAATAATAATATTTTCTTTTCTCATTGTGGTTTGAGTTATTTTCAGTATCATTTGATATCAAATTAGCCTAATCTTAGGCTTATCCTAGGGTTTCTGACATCTGACATACACCCTCCAACCAACCCTTCTTTTCCACTCAAACCATCCATATACACCCTCTGCCACATATCCAAACCACAATCCCTAACCACACCATCATTGAGATAAGTGTCAGACACCAATCAAAAGCTTATCATGAAAGAGATACATTAACAACTCCGCCGAATGCTAGAACGACTCAATAAAATTGAGGAAAGAAAATCATGCAATAGGGTCACCTGAACTCCATTTGATTACAGAGGTGAAGTGTCTGTCAGAGGAAATAAAGTATGAAATGCATGTTAGAGGATGCAAAGGTGAAGTGACTGTTGGAGATTTCAGAGATGAAGAGTCGCTACCCCGATTAGGTCATCGACTGTCTTCAGATCGTGAGCTTCTTATTTGAATATCAGGACTTTCCGTTGGACGAAATAGTGAAACTAGCCGTCAACAAGTTAAAGAAGAGTATTATTTTGGTGGCGCAAGTTGAAACATCTATGCCAGTGTGAAGGATAATACAAGATCAATACCCTTTTCAAGAAGGAACAAAGGATATAACGTCGGCGCCTACCAGCTCACTGCAGACCGGATGTTCATATTCCAGTTTCAAAAGTAGAGAGATCATATCATCGAGCGACCACCACATCTTACTGGCAGGGTTTAACCCAAGGATCTTACAGCCAAAGTACACGCAAAGGAACATCCAAACTGACCCCGCCTAAGGAGATATTGTTTCAGAGTAGAGAATAGATAGAGTGAACCAGTATTCCTAAATATGTTCCAGGTCCATAAAGTGTTTCAAGTGTCACGGATTTGGGCATATTAAATCATGTTACATAAATATGAGAATGATTTTTTTCATTGAGCAGGGCGTTGTTGAAGAAATGGACATTGACAGATTAGACACTGAAGAAGATGAGTGAGGAGTACCGCCTTCCGACTGATGAGGGAAAGAAGTACATAGTTCCAGCTGAACTCATGAGAGAGACTCCAACCGAATTAATGGTGGTTGTCTAAGACGGTTTTGAGTTCAAGAAAACATCACCAAAGGCATCTTAACCCCATATAAGAGAAATTCATACTTTTCAAATATATAGACTGGTTTCCGAGCTGCATCTACTTAGGCCGATCCAACATGTAAGAGATGAGGCTCTTTTGTGCCACTTCTGGAAGATTGTATGGAGTTATTTGGATATTAGATTCAGTTCAACAATATACCCACCAACAAATGACTAGACCCGAGAGATGAACCACAGTTTTGGAAATTATCTTAGGAGTTTGGTTGGGAAGAAAATTCTACAATGGAATCCAAGTCCTACAAGAGAAAAAGAAGAGGCCTCTTCTGAGTGATTATACTTCAATTTGCTCAGCTTACCTTAGATTTCATTCATAGAGCGAATTCTTTCTAACAAACTTGTTTATCAGATACATTTAGCCGAAGATGAGAAGCGGGAGTAGAAATTTACAGACATAAGCGCTCGAGAGCTATTTTGCGGAAATCTATAGCTATGCCCAGTTCTAGTTCAAGTTGTGCTAAAAGATAATCGATAATTATTTTATCAGGATGTGCTTTGGAATAATGACGATTGCGGGAATGACTTACATGGCAATTACTGTAGCTCCATCACCTTCAACATTGCCAACCTGACACCATATTATGAGAAGTTAGAAGCTTCAAAGCTTTCCATATCCCAGGAGACTAATGCAGGGCGGCATTGAAAAAGACTGACGTAGGATACGTCCTACATTCGGGATTTCCCTCGACAAAAGCATTGACACTTTGCTTACCTGGGCCAAATTGGTCCAGATTTGTCTTCTGAGAAGTCAGCCGATCCTTGCGAGCCACTCTTAGTTATCCTATTATTACATGTATATAACTTTATGACGTTCTAAGGTTACTTTTTGGTCTGAGTTTGTTTAGAACAGTTGTTGGCATTTGTTTTCTCCCTTTGAGGGTTGTCTCCGAGGGTTTCGGTGGTACTCAGGTTATATCTCTCTCCCAACATGGTGATTATATTCCCTATCCCCTTCCACCTCCCCACGTCACTCTCGGTTGTCATATCACACTGCAAACGCCCACAACATCATTTTGATGGCTGTTTTCTGCAGTTGCAGCCACCGCCAACACCTTCCCGTCTCTCCTTTTCGATTCCATTGCAGTCCCAACCCTCCACCTTCACTGTAGTCACGGTTCTCTCCCTCGCCTCATTGTTTCGGCTGCTATCCAACTATCCATATCGCTACTACCATCCAGAAAACAACACAAGTTTTTTAATCAAGCAAGCAAAAAAAATAAATAAATAAATGCACTAAACAAACATGTTTTTATAATAAAAACAAAAATAATAAACTAAAATATAAATAAAAAATAAAAGCTATCTCAAACAAGCCCTTTGACCATGCCTCTCTTGACCATCGCTGTCTCGTGCAGAGTGGGAATTTTACTATAAGTCAATGTTGTGGAACATAATGTGTGTAGAGGGACCTATCAAAGATGGCATTGTGAGCCGAGTAGCTGATGGTGTTTTGGGAACCACAAAGCCCATCTTCTTGGCTTTATAATACCAATTATCACCTCACAAAATTAGAACAGTGATAAAATGGTTTTTGGTGAAGTCAACCAGAGACCACTCCATGGATGAAGATTCTCTAGGCCAACTCTCCATCTCCACAAGGCTTGGAGGAAGAAGATGTTTATTGAACTATCCAATATAATGAGGATGCAATAGAGCTTGAACTATGTATTACTTAGTGGCAATCGTGTCGTCGAAATAGATGTGGTTTCCAGCCAAGTTTTAAGTGAGGGAACGATGTGTAAGATTTACTGTGGTGCCTGGGCTCATCTCCAACTTAGATTTTTACTATTGTGGCCACATTTATTCCAAGAGCACCATTCAAATTCTTTTTTTTTTCTTTTTTTGGTATTTCATAAACAAACTCGGTTTTTGTTAGCACTTCAATTAGTCAACTTAGTGATGGTCTTATTATATTTTTGGGATAAGCACGTACATAGCACTCAAAACACTACTATTTACAAAACTAGCACCTAAGTGATTTTTTAAACTACCGAGCTAATCCATTTATATGTGCCACAATCAAACCATTGAGAATTTGATAAAAATGAAAAACAAAGGTTGGGATTTTATTGTGAAATTTGATATTTTAGTGGGAATTTGAAAATTAGATTAAAGAGGGTGCTAGATTTATAAATAATAATGTATTGAGTGCTCTGTATGTAATTGCCTCATTTTTGGCGTTTGGAGGGTCTGTGCTATTCTGTCTCTTTTCTAGGCATGATGTTATTTTCAACGGTACCATGTTACCATGTTTTCCTATTTTTTTACTGCAGTTTCTATGTTCACCATCTTCCTGTCTGGTCGTTATTTATTGATTGTGTGAATAATTGCAGTGAGTCTTATAACTCTTCTAATACTAGAAAGGGGTAAAACTAATCAGAATCGCTATTGTTTTTACGGAAATTTACATATATACCACACAATTCCTTTGTGTTTATATATCTAACCCCAAAACTTTAATATTTACATTTATTACAATTTTGTGTCATGTTCCTATACATGAGAATATGTGCTTTTAAGAAGTTAATAGTAGCTGTATCTCTGATGTGATACTAAAGATTAGATTATGTATGTAATTATTGAAAGTTTAGGAGTTATATAGTTACATACATAAGAATTATTATTATTATTATTATTAGTATTATTATTCTTATTATTGTTGTTGTTGTTGTTGCTGCTGCTGTTATATATATATATATATATATATATATATATATATATATATATATATATATATATATATATATATATTGTGGAGAGAACTATTGACAAGGAGAGAACTGTTGATAATTTTTATTATTATTAGGGGTACATACATACCACGTGGTGAGAGAAACCGACTTTGTAAAAGATCCTGGATCCTCATCTCTCCTCTTGATTTCCCTTTTATGCAAAAATAGAAAATAATAGAACGTACATTTAATACAGTATGACAACCATTCATGTTACCTTGATGAAAAGAACATGACGTAGATGTGAAGCGGTGCCTTTAAAGGAGAATAGACATGCTTTATTGATAGTAATGATGACATTCCCTAATAGTTGTCATTCCCTAGGTGGACTAGGTCACCTCCTCGGGAGAGATGAGATTCAACTACTTTAGCAGGTGGACTCAATTTAGCAACTTCAACATTTGGACTCTATTCAGTCACTTTGAGATTCAACCACTTTTGGGGGTGCGCTCAATTCAACCATCTCGGTAGGTAGGCTTGATTCAACTACTTCGGCGGATGGGCTCATTCAATCACTTCTGCTAGTAGGCTCAATTCAACATATTAGCTTTCCTTATTTAGAATACACAAACGAAAGCATGTGTTTATGTATATGGCCGTATTTGTATATAACATGCAATTCCTTTGTATTTACATATCTAAGGTCCAAAGTTTAATATTTATATTTATAATACTTTGATGTCAAGATCCTCTGTATGAAAAATGTGTTCTTCACTTCTAAAAAATTACTAGCGATATTAAAGATTATAGCTCTATGCATGAAAATATGAAAGTATAGGTTCTAGATATGCAAATACACAAGAACTAATGAGTTATTTGTGTCATGGTCTTCCTTGTTTTAAATTTTATTTTTATTTTATTTATTTATTTACTTTTTGTGGGTTAATCAGGTTGATCGGCATCCACAGTTTAGAAATTCAAGATGCCTCTTTGTTGTGAGGACTGATGGTGTGTGGATAGACTTCTCCTATCAGAAATGCCTTCGAGCATACATCAAAGGAAAGTATCCTTCTGACGCTGAAAGGTTCATAAGAGAACATTTTAAGCGCACCTGAACTTGCCAACATCTTTCTTTTATTTAATGTTGCATGTTTTGAACTCAATACATGTTGCTTATTTAGTATGGTGTTTCAATGTCATGGCATTTTCAATTTTGATTTTATGAATATATGCGTGGAAGAGAGGAGTTTTCTATGCCGGGTGATGTTCAGCCCTTCTCTATGAACGAAGTCGGTATATACAACGGTGCTGAATATCATGTTCGTCATAGCGAGGCGTCTCTACCTTCTTCTAGTACCGTGGAACATTTGCATACCTCCCATCTTCCTAGCCCTCGCCTACTCAAAGGTGAAGAGCTGGTGAAGCAGGAGGAAAGGTAACATAATACAGTGACCAATCAATCTGCTTAATATGCAACGTTGCAATTATAAAATCAAAGTGCATTTACATGTAGGCCACACAATTTCTATTTATTTACATTTCTAACTCAAAATTTTACTTTTTTGCATTTATACGGCTCATATCTTTAGTTTCACTATTTTAATTTTTAAAATTATGAAAAACAGTTTGTGATGCATATTTAAGGTTGGCATGTATGTATGTAAAAATTGAAAGTTGACTTGTTAGATATGTAATAAATAGAAATTAAGTGGTATGTATCTAAATTTTCCTAAGATTATATAATTTCAATTAGAGGCAGCTTTATTCCGAATTAATTGATTTTGAGCTTCGGTGGTGGCGTGCAGTTAGTCCAGTGCTGTTTTGCACTGTTGCTTGGAGGATGGTACCTCTAATGGCCATAATTGCAGAGTAACGATTTGGCTTTTTAAATCCTTAAAGCACTATGTCATGGTAAAGAATGCAAAGATCCCATTTAGGAACTTGACGTGTCATCAAGAAATTTTATCATTTATAATGAATCTCGATATATTTGTTAGTAAGTAATATTTCGGATTCAAAGTCAAGATCAAGCAGGGTGTTGATTTTAATAAGTTTATAATTAAACTGATCGTCTCGATAAAACGAGCCTGATGATAGCAAAATTGGTTCAATCCGAGTTCAATCAACCCCGATTAAGTTATTAAAGCATATTTGGTGGTTTTAAATTATCAACTGAATAGTTAAATGAACTTCAAATTTGACATAATTATAGTCAAACTGAGTCTTGGAAAAAAAGCTAATGTTTGTAAGTTCGCTTAATTTTGAGGTCATTAAAGCCCTCAAATAATTAAATAATACTTTATGATGGAGGAGGGTCAATATGAGCAGATTGATTAGAGAAGTTATTCGTCAAATGATCAAAATGTTTTAGCTAAGAAACTATAAATTGACTCCCTCTCTTCACTTGAGAGGCGAGAAGGAGAGATGAAATTCTAGTCTATTATGGACTGGAGACCTAAATAGACATCAACTTGTGCGCCACTGTCGAACACTACTAGTCATTCCTGCTCCTTGTTGTTGGGTCATAATATATAACGCTGTATCGATGATCCAACGATAACTTTTGGCGATCATATTTACAATCTTCATATTCAAAATACAATAATTTTTTCTGAACTCTTGAATTTTTGTATGCATTATGTATGGACAAGTGTTGTGTCAGGTGTAAAATTGTAACATGCTCTCCCAGTTGTGAGAAAATAATGTCTTTATACTTGCTTACTTATAGTAGATTTCTTTAATTGGGTTAGGAACGCAATTTTTTCTCTTTCTGGGTTTTTTTATATAAAATATCCTGATGTTTTCTCCTATTACTCTTATATCATTTATGTGTGTGTGTGTGTATGTTGGATCTTCATACAATGTTAAAACGCCAAATTATCATTCTATTGTCTTGAATCTTTTAACACGTAACATAATTAAAATAAATTATTAATAGATTAAAACAAAAGTTAAAGACTTGATTTTTACATCGAGTATTCCCTTTTAAAAAGATTATTGCTGGCTCAATATTTTTCTAAACTCAGAACTAAAATAGCTAATTTAGGTATAAGCTTGGCAATGTTATCCCTTCGCTCATCAAATAATGCCAAAGTTTACATCCCTTTTGATGACTTCCCCCAAAGCAATAAAGCTATAATCATCACTTAAAAAGTTTGCATCTTGGTGGTTTGTTTTAGAAGATGCTTTTGCTTGTGAGGTTTGCCTAACTCTCTTTAAATTTTAACTGTCATCTTAATAAATTTATCCTAAAGCTTAACTCTTTTTGAAAATATCTCTTGTTATTTTGTGTCTTTGTTACCACTTATAGGTGGTTAGCTATTCCTCACTATGGTTATCAATGACTCAACATGTATGTATTTGTTGAATTCTTTCAGGATGTAGGGTCTTGATTTTCCATGAATTCATACAACTTGGTGAAGACTCTTTTTAGAAGGAATGTATGGGTGATGGTGATGGATGTGTTAATAGAACTCGTCTTTCTCACTCTTATCTTTTTTCAAGATTCACGGGCGATCAGGAATTAAATCAAAGAAAGGGTCTCTACTTCCTGAAACGGGAGAAAGAGTGTGTGTACATTTATAGAGGGATGGGGGAGAGAGAGAGGGAGAGAAAGAGAGAGAAAGAGAGAGAGTCTCAAAATTCACTTCTTTCTAAATCCTCGATCTCCTGAAAGCTCCTTTTAACGTCCATTCTATACATGAGACAAAATAAATATAAAATAACATTTCGTACAGTACTGTGTTTGTCCGTAGTGTCTTGGTAAAAAGCTCGTGATATGGGTGTCGGGTGACGCCATAATTAAGGATTTGCACATGTACTATGAGCCAGCAACTCGATTGCCTTGAACTAGTTTGTCCACTTCAATAGGTGGGTACAGTTCGAGCACTTTGGCAGGTGAGCTTAATTTGACAATTTCAATAGGTGAGCTTTGCTCGACCACTTTGGCAGATGAGCTTAATTCCACCACTCGGCAAGTGGACTTAGCTCACCCACTTCGATTGGTGAGCTTAGTTAGAATAACATGATTTTCAGATATGGGCCTTTGAAGCTCTTAAGGCATGTTGAACATTTATTTGCGCCTTTGCAAAGCCTCACTTGAGAAAGATTACATGACAGCCACAATGTATGATCCTCCCAAAAAGACCTAGAGAGTTTATCCTCCCCCGCCCCCCACCTCCCACCCCCCCTCCCCTTATTGATGTTCAAGAAAATATTTAAATATTAGTTATGTCCTACAAAATCTATATACGGTGTCTCGATGAAAGGATCACGACATGTATGTGTGATAGCTCTTACATGACAATATGGCATATGTCCATCGAATTTTTGCATTTTGATAGTTTTGAGGATCGCCAAGGAAACGAGCTGGGCTATTTAGTCTGATTGGTCAGTTCGTCAGAAAGACAAACAGACTAGATCAGTGAGCCAATTCGACAAGTAAGCATGACAGGTCAGGTCAGCATCTAATGTAAGACATCTGACACATTAACAAATAGGGGTTGGCAGGTCACTCCAATGACAATTGTGTCTTACGAATAATTTAGCTATCGGACCTACAAGACTAGTTGCAGACTTTGGCCCATAAAGATTGATTTTTTGTGTACAATAAAGATAAGTTTTTAAATCAATTTTTATAACCAAATTGGCCCTTGAAAGCAATATGATATCTCATCTAATCGAGAGATAAAAAATTTTTAGTTGATAGTGATCTTGTAAATGGCTGGAAATTCATCATATTTTTATGTGTGAATTTCTTAAGGGTTAATAAGATATAAATTGGAGATAGACTGAAAGTATTATACATAAAAATATATGGAGTCGGAAGTTATTGTATGAAATATTTCCTAATGAAGTTTTCTATTCATTTGTAAGCATAATATGCTTAGTGGGATTTATCATATAATAAGTTGTGAAGTTGTGAACTTGGGGCTAAGCCAATTCAAGTTGAATGAACCTACGAGATTATACCCTATAACAAAATTCATCAAATGCAACACACTAAAGTAGAGAGAGAGAGAGAGAGAGAGAGAGAGAGAGAGAGAGAGAGTTTTATAAAAAATAAGTATTATTATTAGGATAAATTAAATTATTCTCTTTTTATGGTTCATAATATTATTCCTAACATTAAGTTCTTTTTTAACAATGAATTGAAAATTAGCACACTTTTGTTTTTTAAATATAGGTTATAAATCAAAGTTTATTTAATGAGTTGTATGATAGGTTTTCTTTTCATTGGTTTAACTAGTAGGAAATTAACAATAGCATTATCATATTTAATAAAATAAGCATTTTTTATTCTATTATAACAAATTACACGTTTCTCATATATTTGAAGTCTATCTTATTTGATATGAGCAATATTAAGACGTCATCATACCAGATTTAATTTTCATGGTTGTTAACATTCATAGGAACTGAAATATTTACTAGTGATGGGGAAAGATGTGTGGTTGACCTACTAACATGAAATGATTTACTGTGATTTATTTCCAAGATTTACTATAATAATAGTGTGAGTTGAGATGATAATTGTGATACTCCTTTTATTTATAATTAACTAATAATTTCTCACTATAAACAACTTACATACTAGAAGTGTTCCTGCTCTCTAGTCATTTGTTTTATTATTTGTTACAATTGAGCATCATATAACATTTAGTAGATGGTCAACTAAAACTTGAACATGTCATCATAAAGGAACTTGCCATCATATTTTTTTGGGTTATTATGTATAGGATTCATAATTTCTCTGACAGAAGAGATTTGGACCGCATAATAATAGTTTTATGTACAAACTTTATTATGAGATGCGAAATAAAAAATTTCATTTCTTTTCTTAGAACCCTTATCAATAGGAATTTTGGTTAAATTGATTGGTTTAGTAGAAAGAATGTGTCTAAACCCAAAACCCTAAACCCTAACCCATGTCAACATGAATCCCAAAGGAATTTGATTGTTTCAAACGAAGTGACGTGGCTAGATAAGACCCATTAGGAAAGCAACTCGAAGGAAGTCTCAATAGCCAGCCAGCAGTCAAAGATCGGGCGACTCAAGCAACCGAAGAACCCCTCAAGACCAAAGCTGACTGTCAGCAAAGACTCAGCGGCTCAAGCTACAGATGACCCATCAAGGCCTAAGCCAACTGGTGAGACTTATTCTTACCAAAAGATTTTTTGATGGATGGATCAACGCTATCCACCCGCCTTCAGAGGACCAACTGACTGTCTGCACCTGAATTGCAAGTCGATTGACAGATTGGACTCTGACAGTCGGTCGATATGGTCGATCGTCTTGCCCTATTCACCCTACTTATTGGACCAAAGACCCTATAAGTCCCTGGGCCCTATTAGGGTAAAATACCTAAGACGAGTCCCTATTAAAAGTAAAGACGCTCATGTAATTTTGTGTTCCACTTCCGTTATACATATAAATGATCATTTTATGAATGAAAGTTTACACAATTATCTCATTTTATCGTTCTTTAGTACATTCCTCTTTTCCTCTTTTCTCACTCTATTTTTCTCTAATTTTATGCTCAATTACTTGGGTGTGACCTACAAGATAAATTTAGATTCAACATTATTAGTTTTCTACTTACAAAGTATTGTGAAGGACTTTCTATAAGAGCTTGGTATAAAATAAATTATTTTATTAATAATATTAATCCTAATGCTCATGATAAATATATGGGCTAGTTGTTAATTATTGTCAGCATTATTAGTCTTAAAAATTGTATATGTTTAATTATAGGGATATTGTCTTTTAAAAATTTCTGTAAGATTTATGCATAGAACATTTAACGAGGTCCAACCAATGTAGATTGATGGCCCCACGCAAGCCATCCACTCAGCACCACGATAACGTGTCAAACACAAGACAATTTGTTTCTTAAGCCTCTGCACCAATGGATGACCTCCCCTTATCCAAAACCCTTATCCGCCCCACTGCACGCCCAGCACAAAAGCTAAGCACCAGAGGAGATAAGCGAAAGAAAGAAGACCATGGCAGCCACCTCACTTCAAGCTCCGGCGACGTTACTGCCTTCCAAGGCCGGATATCCGGCGAGGTCTGTTTCAGGTTTGCAGCTAAGGCCAGCTCCGCAGCAGATCCACAAATCTTTTGGACTTGAGGCGGCTGGCGGCGGCAGGATTAGCTGTACCATTCGCTCCGATCTTCGTGATGTCGCCCAGAAGTGTGCTCACGCTACCAAGCTCGCCGGATTTGCGCTGGCTACCTCTGCCCTCCTCGTCGCGGTGTGCCCTCTCTTCACTTAACCCAAGTAAAAGATGGCTTTTTAAAAAAAAATTGAATTTTTACAGGGCGCGAACGCGGAGGGGGTACCCAAGCGGCTGACCTTCGACGAGATCCAGAGCAAGACGTATACGGAGGTGAAAGGGTCGGGAACTGCGAACCAGTGTCCGACCATTGAGGGCGGCGTGGAGTCCTTCGCCTTCCAGCCGGGTAAGTACTACGTGAAGAAGCTGTGCCTTGAGCCCACCTCTTTCACCGTCAAGGCCGAGGGAGTCAGCAAGAATGCCCCGCCTGACTTCCAGCCCACAAAGCTCATGACCAGACTCACCTACACACTCGACGAGATCGAGGGGCCACTGGAAGTTTCACCCGACGGATCTCTCAAATTTGAGGAGAAGGATGGCATCGACTACGCTGCGGTCACCGTGCAGCTTCCCGGCGGTGAGCGTGTGCCATTTTTGTTTACTGTAAAGCAGTTGGTGGCCACCGGAAAGCCGGAGAACTTTGGGGGGCAGTTTCTGGTGCCCAGCTATCGGGGATCGTCGTTTCTGGACCCAAAGGGAAGGGGAGGGTCCAGTGGGTATGACAACGCGGTGGCTTTGCCGGCAGGAGGAAGAGGGGATGAAGAGGAACTTACTAAGGAGAATATAAAGAGTACTGCTTCTAGTAGTGGGAAGATCAGTCTCACTGTGAACAAGAGCAAGCCGGAGACAGGGGAGGTTATTGGGGAGTTTGAGAGCTTGCAGCCATCTGACACTGATCTCGGTGCTAAGGCGCCCAAGGATGTTAAAATCAAGGGCATTTGGTATGCACAGCTTGAGTCTAATTAACTGCTAGCTTGTATATATGTATGTTGTTCTGTTGATGTTCTCTCTCTCTCTCTCTCTCTCTCTCTCTCTCTCTCTCTCTCTGAGTTTTTTGGCCTGAATTCAGCAGAAACTGAAAATAAGCTTATGTTGTATGTTCATCATCGTTATTTTGAACTGATGATTTTGGTGATTATGTTGCAATTGTCTGTGTACTAAGTCTTTCACCCACCCAAATGCATCCATGCCCTGTTGTCACATGTCTTTGAGCCACACTAGAGGTCTACATGTACCACACATTCCATTGTTTTGGTTCTCTACACACATGTGCATCATCGTTTAGAAGGATGAGATGATCAATTTCAAGGACACCAAGGTTGTCGAGAGTTTTCTTGGATATCCCCCAAGATGTAAATTAACCAAAGGAATACGTTCTTGTGGGAGTTCTCTTGACTTTAGAACAAGTACAAAAACTTGATTATCTGGTTGTGAGTTCCTTTAGTAAGGTCCTATTTGCAAATGTCTCCAAGGTCATTTCGGACGTATGCTTTGGGGCTATCCATGTGAAGATCACTTTACGAAATTTCTTCATGTTCTTTGTCTCATTTTTCTATTGTCAGTCGTATATCCGTCATTTCGGTTCCTCCTTTTTTTAGATCATTTATTTTATCCGAGAGGAAGATTTACTCGAATAAGAGAATAATATAATTGTTATAAATAGACAAACTGACAACTCTTTAAATAAATTAAAAGTGAGAAAAGTAACAAAACAAGAGTATTCTTGGGCATCCGCAAGGTATAATTAATCAAGTGAGATACATCACATTGAGAGTGCTCTTGACCCCAGAAAAAACAAACACACTTGAATATCTGGTTGTAGGTAGTTTACATAGACATTCCTTTGTGGATATTCAGTTCAAGATGTTCCCGCCCGATCTTGTTTGGGCAAACAAACTTGACATATCACATGAAATTGATCGCATGTAGGTTATCCATATTTTCTTTCTTTTGTTTGTCTTCTTTGTCGTATGTGTCTATTTTTTTTTATTCCTCTCTTCTCCAGATCATCCGTATAATCTGGAAGAGAGATTTACTCATAAAAAAAAATGAAGTATAAGAAGATATACAGACTGACAACTCCTTCAAAAAAAAAGAAAAAGAACAAAACAATCTGACGACTCTACTGGGGATTGAGACTCTCTCTTCCTCATAGGAGTTGTGTTTGTTTGTTTGTTGTTATAGTGACCTAGTTTCTTTCTTCGTATTGTCAATACCTTTGTGTCTTTTTAGAGCTTGGACTTTGAATCAACACATTAGTTGCTATGGTTAACACTTTGATGCTATGTTGTCATTTTCTTTAGTCTTGACAATTCGGTTGCTGCACTATCATGTGCATTGAGGTCGTTGTACCTTTTTTTGATTCGTTTCTTGATCTTTCTCTATTTGTAATCGTTGACTCTTTCCGCTTGGCAAAGATGATGAGCGAGATGGTGATCAGGATCTCTTCTGCCGGAGGGAGCTCTATTTCTTTCTCTCCAGCGTTTTCTATGCTCTCAAGGGTGTCAACCTTTTGTTTCTTCGAGCACCCTGTCCGAATTACCAATCCCACGCCCGTTGAGCCGTCTGCTCTATGTCCTCCCCCTTTTCCCTAAAAGGGGGAGTGGTGCATATCAAGCTACTCCCGTTGTGGTGGCTCGCGCCGCACCCGTCCCATTCGGGTCAATAAGAACTGAATTGTAGTAATTAGAAACAAAATTAAAAAATCGGTCAGAACATCAACAAACTCAAACCCTAATTATATATTCCATCTTATCAGGTACTAGTAAGAGAAAAGATTTAAGCAAACCCAAATAAAGCAGGTATGCTTAATTCCATGGCAAAAATAGTTCTATGCCCAACAAAAGATGCGCAAAGTAACAAGAGGAAATTCGGTAACAATAATATAATAAACAGAAAAAAGATGCGCTACACATTGCACATCAAAAGGAAATTCTGCAGGACTTTAAGAGCCCTATGAACGATCTTACATTAAACGATTCAAATACTTCACACATTCGCAGTAAAGGCCTAGTGATGTGCCACAGATGTAAGAAAGTGGGATGCCAACCAAGTAGGATGTGTAAAGTCATTCTACATATCTTTAGGATTGGAAAAAGTAGGATGTCAACCAAGCTTCTGTCACCAAGTTCAGTGCATTACCTTTAGGATTGGAGTGCCTTCAGAGGGATACCGTGGTTCATCAGTCTCCATATCTTGCTGCATTCTCTTCACCTCTTGAAAAACAAATAGAAATTATCAGTACTTTATGTAAATAAACAAATTTGAAATATTTAAAAATGCAGATTCTCAGTTTGGGACAAGTGAAGTGTGACAAGTTCTGATGGAACTAATTATGACAGGGATAATGCTAATCTCAATACATCATCTAGTTATGCCACTGGTTCATACAAAGGAGCAGTAGCAACACTAGAAGCTTTCCTGACGCAAATTATATAATCAGTTCTCAGTCCCAATTCCAGAACGCAGTGGATCCAACTGTTTCAGACTCCAAGGATGTCATCTTCCTCATTAAGATACTATGGCTTAGGACTTGTAAATGGAAATTACATAATAAAAGCTACAGTTTGCTGAGATGGGGATAATAAACTTGGAAGAGTTTGGGAAGAAGAGTTTTCCATATTTATACACAGGTAAGAACAGTACACATTGACAAGGCATGCATGAATGAGACAGAGAGCATCCAACCTTGGATAAGAAATTATTGTGGCTTGGTCATTGATAAATTTATATTTGTTAGTTCGTGTCAAAAAAAAAAGTAATAATATAATTAATAATAATCAAACTTGGCATATTAAATTTTGAAACTTACATTAATTTGATCAACCTTTCTCATTTTAACTAAAGGTAAGCCTTTACAATGCGGCTAATAGTTTATTTCTTTTGTTATTTTTATCATCATTCACAACTTATTATGTAATTTTCAATGATCCGACGGTGGCGGCGACTAGTCGATGGCGGTGAAGCTTAGAAACCCTTATGAGCTTGGAGCTTACTTATCATTTTCTTCTTGGTCCTAATCCTAAGTCTCCCTTACATGGAGAGAATGAGGGTCTATTTATAGATTTTGTGAGTGATATCCTCTTTAAACACAATATGAATCCAGAACACTCCGTCGGACAGCTTAGAGCGATCCCTTTGATTGAATGGCATTCTATGAGCATTTGAGTGTGTTAATGATGTCATAATTGAGAGACCATGACCTGTTGGATTCAGCTCAACGAGATGCTCTATTTCACTATAAACTTGTCATATTTGAAATTCATTTGATCGTTCAATTGATTATCCAAATCCTTTAATTGCATTTAAATAACTTGATTTAAGCTTGATCGAATGGATCGAACCAATTTCATCTTCATTAGACTTGCTTTGTTGAGAGTCAATTTGACAATAAGCTTGTTGGACTCGAGGCTCCGAATGATCTTAAACATGAAACTAGAATGTTATTGTTTGAAATGCTACGAGATTCATGCATGATCAAAATAAATTTCCCAATAGATATCAACGTTATGTGATAACAAGAAAGTTTATTTATATTTTATATATCATTTTATTTACTTGATACAAACTAGTTAGATGTAATTTAAAATTTATTCAATTGATTATTTATTGGATTTATAAAATTATTTATTACTATTTTTTTTAAATGAAATAAATTAGTTAGATGTAATTTAAAAATTATTCAATTCCTTATTTATTTTAATTAGATTTATAAAATTATTTATTAGTAGATTTATTAAAATAAATAAAAACTCATTCAAAATTTAGCTTACTTTATTAATATAAATAAGTCAATTACAAATAAAATATTATCAATAAAAAATTGTGCAAGTGTGAACATATATGTGAACTCAAACTCAAATTAAATATGAATAATTATAATTTGACCAAATTAATTCTAATTCATGACCTACTCAAGTTGGTTTGACTTGATTACAACTTTATTTGAGATCTCATGTGGAGTAATTTTTATTTTTTTATTTGTATGATAGCCTTTAAAAAACAATCATCAATAAAAAAATTTAAATTACCTAAATTAACTTATCAAGATTATTATCATCACCATCTTCTTTTTCTTCTTCTTCATTATTATTATTATTATTATTATTATTATTATTATTTATTTATTTATTAAAGTTGTAGAGCGCTGATCAGTGATCACTAGTCACTACTAGAGGGAGTATTCAGTTGGTTGTGACGGATCGATCATAAAATTAATCAATCGTTTGAAATCCAAAACTCGAAAAATGGAAGCAATCTGAATTTTGATAATATCAAACCAATGGAACCAAAATTTAATTCGGTTAAAAAGGTGCGGTTACGAGCAAACCAAAATGTTTTTATATATTAAAATTTGAGTAAGAATAAACTTCACAAATTACATCTCTATCCACATGATCTCGATTTTAATTTTATGAATCATCTATTTATTTCAATCAAATATTACGTATGATAAAAATTTTCTTTTTTTTTTAATCTATTCGACTTAAAATTAAAAATTTTAAAATTTTTTTTATAAAGTATTTAATTGTTTCGGTGAATAAAAATTAAAACCAAATCATAAAAAATTAAATATTAAAATTATAAAATAAAAAATCAAATTTAATTTTGGAACAGATCCAAACCAAACAAACAAACCGGTTCGGTTCGGTTCGGTTCGGCTCAGTTCGGTTTACCGTATTTACCAAATAATGCGCACCCTAATCGCAACCAGCTTCATCCAATTTTCTCTCTCCCGTTTACACTTACACCGGCCTTGCTGCCTATCGAGCCGTTAAGGAAAGTTGTCGAAACTCACGCCGGAGGAGTTCGCCGGTCCCCGCCGCAGTCCTCACACTCGAAATCTCTTTGGGCTTATCATTCACGGTGAACCTTCGGCAAATTTCTTTCTCCAACCTTTCTTACACTTGTAGCACAAAAGTAGCTTTTATTGCGAATGTATAAAGTTTTGAATCGTTTAATGTAAAATCTTTTTTAGGGTTTCATAAATTCCTGCGGAATTTCTTTTTGATGTGCAATGTGCTGCGCTTCTTTTTCAGTTTATTATTTTTGCCAAATTTCCTTTTGTTACTTTGCGCATCTTTTGTTGGACATAGAACTGTTTTTGCTATGAAATTAATCATGCCTGCTTTATTTGGGTTTGCTTAAAGCTCTTTCTTTTAATTATAGCTGATAAGATGAAATATATAATTAGGGTTTGAGTTTGTTGATGTTCATGAACGATTTTTAAATTTTGTTTTTAATTACTACAATTCAGAGCTTATTGACGCATATGGGTTAATACTCTTAATAGATTAATTATTATGCAAGTTGTTTTTTACATCTGAAGTCATTGCGTTATTGAACCTAACTCACTTTGTCTCCTTGTTTCTCTTTGTATACGTAATGATGGCTAAGCGATTACATTATATGAATGGAAATCTTCTGATATGGATGAGGAAAGAGACGTGAGATTACTATAGAAATGGCTATCGATATGGGCACTATTTACTTTGCTTCATGGGATGAATTTAGCCAAGCGACAGAAGAACCAACCAGAATATGATATTTTTATTAGAAATATATTTTTCCTAGCTTCATCATGGATTTTGACTCTGATTATGTCAACATGATGATAGTCGGTGTAGCCTAGTTCCTAGCTATCCATGTATGTTGCTCTTGATGATTGCTTGTGAATTGTATCAATATGCAGATTGAGATAATGTTACTGCACTTCCTTCTATAATGTTAGACATAGTGTATATAATAAGGTTATTTTATTCAACTTTCCGTATTTAAGATGAACAATTAGTTTTTATTTGGATGTTTTATTATATGGCACTCCTTGAAAAAAAAATTTTAGAAAGATAATAAAGAAGAGAAGAGATGACAAGATTATGTGATAGCAGGGAAACAATCAAGCCTCATACTCTAATGAGGGGATAATTTCTTATGCAAAGATTTTATGTCTCGCATTAGATTATGGTTCAAATGAAATAGATCAATAAAGAAATGTCTCCACATTCAGAATATGAGTTTTATTCATGCTATCGGTAATCTTAACTGAGTCAAAATTTTCCTATCTATCAATTGAAGAAATAAAAAACTATTAACAAATAGTCAATTGCCAACAATTTGTTACAACATTATTATCTACTGTAATTAAATTAATTAGAATATTTCTATCAAAATAATTAAATATGAAAATAACTCTAATATCGATCAATGTTTAAAATTACATAATTGGATACTAAGTTTTTTATCCGTAAGGCGGGATGTAAGTCTCAAAATGACAAGTTATATAAAGTAAGAAAAGCTTGTACTAACTTCAATATACAAATGAAATATTAGCATATTAACATTTTAATTTATTAATTCATTCAAAATTAATATATTAATATTTTTTAACATAACATGAAGTAATAAAATGTGCAAAATAAAAAAATAACATGTTGACATCAAATCATGAAGTACGAAGGATCATAGAAATATTAAGGCAAGATAAAATTTTGAAGTAATATATAATAGGGTATTTTACATAAATAGCACTTGAAACATTTCTATTTATATTTGTCACATTCTTAACATTTTATTTACATATATAACACTTAAATTTATATTACCATCTAAAAAATAACACATCATCCCTCATCTGTCATCTACTTGGTTAGTGTGTATGTAATCAAAGCTTGAAAAGCTATGTCCCGGTTCCCCATCAGAACACAATATACCCTCTCCTTCTATAGAAGAACGACTCGACCATGGCAACAACAGGAAAAGAAATCTACAAGACTAGCGATGATGATGTCAAATATGCTCTCCGTGCTCTTGGCTCTCAACATTATTGTTTGCCTCAATATCCTTGAAGTCATCTAGCAATTCAAATCGAACTCTCATCTCACTGTGAAATTCTCCTCTACCTCCCCTTCGAACAACCTCCAGTGCCTCCACATCTCCAACCAGAACCTCTTTGCTAAATAACATTGCTGCTAAAACCTCACCGAGATTGGCTAAACTTTGGTGAACAATGACATTGAAGCCCAGGGAGGTGCATCATATGACCATACGTGTTATAACATCACCATGAAACATTGGTGCCGGTGTAGCCATTTCATTCAAGGTAGTGTTTCTTAATGGTTATGGGTAGCCGGTGAATTGGAAGGGTTTGGGTGATGTTTGATGTTGGAGGGAGCTTAAGTGATTATGCAAATTGTGCCTGGAGTGAAGCCTGGAATCAATTTGGATTCATTGGATGTCATCATTAAAGCACCTACGTTTCTCATTTAGTTATGGTGATTTGGTCGTTGTCATTGTTTTATGATGTTCGTGAGCAATATTTTAATAAGATATACGACGAATGTGTGATTGTATATTATTTTTGAGATATTAGCAGGAATTTAAATGCTATATATGTAAATAGAAAGTTTAGAGTTTGAAATATGTAGATAGAGATGTTTAAGTGCTATGGATGAACATAGCTTTCAAATGTTGCCTTGCTTCCAACATACCATGAGTCAAATAAGCTGTAATAAATCCTTTGACAACAAGTCGTGAGGTCCCTTATAGAAAATTTTCTCATTAATGTCAAACCCATGAATTGCTATAGAATAACCTTGTTATATTCTTTATTTTGCTCTTGTCAATTTTGTACTTGAACAATTTATCCAGATCCTCTAAGATTAAATCTACGCAATATAACACATATAGTGACCAATCTCTAAGCTCCTTTCATCAAATTTTTTAAACTGCATTATAAGCAACAGCATGATCTACCAGCTCTAGATGCTCTCTAATTTTTTTTATAACTTCATCAAAAAGTTCAAAATGAATTTCACGTCATTGTCCTTATAATGATAATTCAACATATTTTAGGAAAATAGTTTCGCATACACTACTATTTACAATGATAATAAGCTTTTCGTTCTAATACTAGACTAACAATCATACATGATCGTCACTCTAGTTTAATTTCAAGTTCTCCTAATTTTCTCAATAATTTTTAGTATTATTGAGCTCCTCTTTTAACTTCTAACTTTTCAGATCATACATGAATGATGATTTTAGGTCTTGCCAAATATGAATCTATTGAATGGATCATATAGAAATAAGGAGAAATTGTCATTTTAAGTGGAATGACATTTCTGTAAAAGAATTTTCTAATATTCATATAGACACACTTGGATGCCTCTCTACACTTTCAGAAGACATCTTATGAACTACCTTGGTATCATCATTACTATCATCTTTCATGGTTTACCATGTATTGATCCATAGGTCCTCTTGATTGTTTGTATGGCATTTTTAGCAAAAAAGATAAGAAAATTTTTCCACTATGCACGCTTCTATAATAAGAACCAATATATATTCCATCATCAAACCGTTAATGTTTTAAATGCTTTGAAATTATCTCCTTATTCATATACATGCACGTACTCCTCTTTCATTGCACATAGCACAACATTCTGTGTGGGATTTATAAATTTGCTATTTCATCTTATAATACCTATATTAGAAACCTTTTTTTTTTTTGATAGCTGCATCTTAGATAAACATCTCTTATTATTTCCTCCGGTCTAAATTGTATGTTATGCTTTTATGTTTGAATTTTCTACCCATTGTGATTTTCTCTTTATCTCTAATAATTTCATACAAAACACTAAAAATTCAAATAAATAAGAAATTTTGATTAAAAAAATAAAAATGCTAATGCTCAAGTAAACAAGAAATCCTAAACATGTAAGGAAATTAAAATAAAATAAGAAATAAGATTTGGGTTTATGGATTGTCGCCGAAAGAAGAAGAAAGTTGGTGGAGGAAGAGAACTTGGCAATGCAGCATTGGTGACTGAAGAAAGGTGGAGAAAATCATATTCTTTGCCTCTCTTTGTCTGATTTATTAATCAATAACTCTCTGTCAGGAGTCTTCCTGAGAAATTATAATATTTTGTTAACCATTTTCAAATTACTTTATTTGGATTATTCATATATTGACTCACAATGCTAACAAAGTAAGTAATATTAGGTATAGTGTATGACATGTATATAAGCTTACCCACCAATATCTGGTATCTATGCTTTTCCACTGGCGATTTTATCTCCTTAAATGTAATTTTTTGTTGAAATTCATAAGTGTCTCAATAGGTTTGCATCCCAACATTATTGTCTCATTTGGTAGATACAGGATGCATTTTCTTTGGGATATCACAATGCTCATCTTGGGATATTGTCTTTATCATGCTCAGCGGATTTCTTTCTCCTGGTATACACACAAAGTTCTTTGTTGTCAATCTCATGTTGAATTTTATCAACTGGTAAAACTTGGGAGACCAGGAGTTTTGAAGAGAAGAGAAAATGTTGGAATGACTCTAGATCAGTATCAGTATCCCAAGTAATGTAGAGAAATAAAATATGTTGTGATGACTCTCGATCAGTGTGAATATCTAGAGTTGTATCTCATGTCTGATATTCACCTGGACTTTCCTTTTGAAGATCAGATTTGGGCCAGTAGGTTTGGTTTTTAAAAAAGGTAACATATATGGAGTTATATTATTTTTTTGTAATGGGATAATAACACATATATCCTTTTTTATTAGAAGCTTGCCTAATGAATATACATTTGATGGTTTGGGTCAAGCTTTATGTGATTTGATTGGTGAATGTGAATAAAAAATACAACCAAATATTTTTAGAGGAAGATTAGATACTTGCTATGAGAGTATTTTTTCATCACAAATCGAGAAAAGTTTGAATCCAAGGACCTTAACATTCTATTAATGAGGTAGGTAGCTATGAGCACGACATCTCCCCATAAAACTTTTGGGATATTGTGAGAAAGCATTATAGACCTAAATATCTCGTTATGATGTATATTCTTTCACTCAGCTATCTCATTTTTTATTATGGAGTTTCAGCACAATAACTTATATGAATGATATTGTTTTTTGTATGGTAGGGTTCAATGATAACATTAAAATATTATTGCATTATCAGTTTTGTGGATTTGAATTTTTATTAGAACTGAGTGAAAATCATGTTATGGAAGGACTGAAAAATTTGTGCAGTTTCATATTTTTCCTTTTATGAGGAATATCTTATTAGTTCTAGTGTGGTCATCAATAAAGGAGACAAATCATCTGACTCAATTAATGGTTTTTAATTTTGATGACCCTCAAATGTCACTGTGGATGATAGAGAAAAGATGTGAGGGTTTTTACTGGGACAGATGATATTTATGATGAGTTATGTTCAACCAATTAACATGATTCACTTTGATAAAACTCTGATTTTTTATTAATAAAAAGATAGTATAATTTTGCAAAATAATGGAAATTGGGATGACCCTGACGATAATGTTATAATAGAACTTGACTTGAACAGAAATGGACATAACAAACTCAGGAATATGAGAAGAGAAAATTGAAGAAGACACTTGTGTGTTAAGAGAATAATTTTTCTTGAGCAGGTATAAACCTTAATGCAATTCAACACTCTTAATCAATCACCTTTCCTTTATCCACCACCCAAAATTCATAAGTGTTAGAATGAAATTTAATAGCAAGGTTCAAGTTATGAGTAAGCTTGTTAATTGACAATAAGTTGTAATCTAATTGGGGAATATATGACACAAAAAAGGTTGAATATCTTTAGAGATTTTCATTTCTCTTTTTCTAACAATCCTGGAGTGAGATTCATTGGCAAGTTTGAAAATTTTGGAATCAGTGAACTCTTGGTAGTTAGTGAGAGCATGTCTATCCCAATCATGTGATCAGAAACACCATAATATATTATCTAAGGTCCAAATCTTCCATTATCAAATATAGGAAGAAGACATGATACCTTGGTATATCAAGTTGGTAGACTATTCAATTGTGCTTGAAAGAAATTCTTTAAAACCTCCAGCTATTCCTTGGTGAAGGGCTGGGTGGCCAACCCTTTAGAAGAGGTAGCGACATGGGTCTTGCTATCTTGGTCTTTCCTCCCTTGCTCAGGTTTTTATGCTACAGGTTTTTCATGTAGCAAGCTATTGCTGCTGCGACAAGAGAGAGATTTGACGTGGTTGCTGCTACTATGACTGTTGTTACTGGCAGAAAGATCTGATGACAACAAGGCAAACAACAGAGGGTCTGCTGGGAGAAGTCAGCTAAGAGGGCCCGCAGCAGAAAGGAATCGGGTTGCAGGGTAGATCGGACTACAAAAGATGATAATAGGGAAGGCTTGCAGGAAAAATCTAGTGAAATGAGGGTCAGCAACTAGGATTTTCGGCTCAGGAAAGAGCAGGGAATAGACCGGGAGGGTTTGCAAGCTGGCTGGAGGGATTCTGACGGCTGCTGGAAGAAGTTTCGGCGATTGGATTGAGTTCCTACGACTGTTGGAACTCTCTTCGAAGCTTTGAGATTTCCACGAGAGAGAAATCGAGTTGAGTAACCAAGTATGATTTCCACTATTACGAATCGATCCGGAGGAATTGCAGGTGCAAAGTGATTGATCCTGAGGAAATAATGCAGCGAATACACGCTTGCCAAGCAATCGATTATGTTGAAAGAATCGCTTCTACGAAGAGATCGACCCGACAGAAGGAACTGCACCTGCTGCAAATAGATCTAGCTGAAAGAAGGAATCATATATGGTAGGTAGTGCTGGCAAGGAATCGAGCCTTCTGTGAAGCGCAGTGAAGGAGTGGTACCTCTGCAGGGAGACGATCCAACGGAGGGCCTACAGGGGCTGACGGCTATATAGAGAGGCTCCAACACAGGAAGGAGAGCTAGGTTTTATAACTTGGCTCTAATATCATAGAGAAAGTTGGAGAAAATGATATTCTTTTATTTCTCTATTAATCAAATTACAACTCTTCTACTTTTATAATAAGGAATGACTTGGACAAAATTACAACCATTATAACTTACCATAGATAAAGAACTCAAGAAGAAAATAAATATGACATAACAAAAGAGAATAAAAGAGAATAACACTAAAATAGGAAACTCAGAATTCCACCGTGATAATGACAAAGATGAGGAGATAGGAGATGGTGACGTGTGTGAGGACTAAAGAAGGGAATGCTTGAAAGGTGCTTGGCTTGGTTTTGTGTATATCATGAACAAGAGGTGTGATGTGTGAAGATTACATAATAAAAGGAGTTTATTAATTCACTTTATTAACATCTGCTTGAAAAAGCCTTGGCTAAATTGCACATGCCTCACAATGATCGATGTGAGGCTTACAATTAAGAAGAATGCGCTGTGTGGCTAATTTTTCAAAAAAGTGTTGTGGCATATCTTAGGTATTGCAAAATTTTAATTATGATATTAAGGAGCTAAATAAAGATTCAAAATTTACATCTACATTTAAATCAAGACCTTTGGTTGCAAAATATTGAAGATTGGTAGTGGAAATACACTTGTAATAGACTTCACGGTTTATTGTCCATTGATCATGGAATAGCCCTTAGTACTCCCATTGGACTAGATTATGATATAATCTTGAAGGAATACTTATGCACTGATTTTGAATTAATACTGTAGGAATCAATGAATGTGTTGCCATTGGAAAATAAGAAAATCCATTTGAGTGCATACTTAGTTGATTTCTTTTATCAGGAAGATTTAAATTCGTCGAGTAAAAAGTGGATGACTTGAAAGGTAGAGCGCCTTGTTGAAGATTCATTATTAATTTTTGAAGGTTTGACAGTAGTTTGTTGGTGGAAATCAAGGAGAAGATTGAGGAGATTAGAATGAGGATTGTTAGGACTATGAATTTTAAATTGAATTCGAATACTATTAATCATGTGGAAATTAGGTGGCTTTTATAGTGGTTGGCTAGACGTTAAAGTATAAACAACTAAAAGGAATATTAGACTCGTGTGGGCAATTAATGTTTTACGAACAATGAAATAACTATTTGCCAACAATGCTTCTACTATTACATGAAAAATAATCTTATTATTAAGGGGCGAAGGTGCCCTAGATTTGGGAAAATAAAGAAAAAGTATTTAAAAAAGATGCTTTCAATTGACTTTGCATATATGGTGATCTTGACCTTAACTTCAGATCAGTTAATGTAGGATGACATTAAAAAGCATTTGAAAAGATAATGAAGGAAAGGTAGACAGTGGAAAGATTAAGAAATAGTAACCAAATAAGCAAGCATCATGATTGAACAAGAAAATTTTCTCCTCTAGAATCACACTTATTTATTGACCAAAATCCGATAATCGATAAAAAATAGGCTCCTTATCCACATCAATATTATTATTATTATTATTGACTACCTTACATGACTCAAAATTCCCATTTTTATAGATTTAAAAAAAGAGCTACTAATAAAGTGCTAACAAACTAACAGGTTCTTAACATGATCAAACTGTTAATGAATTGTTGAAAAATTTGATAATCGATTTCTAATTAATTAAATAACATTAGCTTGAACAATCTTTATAAAAAAATAAATTCTAAAATATATAAAATATCATTGCTATCTAAAATTTAGAATTTATGTCCACATGAGTTGTATAGTAATTCATTTATATACCTAATATTTAGATTTCATACAAAACTGCCATTTATAAGGGGAGTAAGAAAATCTTATTGGATGATGATTTTCATGTAGATGACAATTTTGCTTGAACATGAAACTTGCTCAAATCTCGCTCAAGTTTTTATTAGTCAATTTGAAATTAATTTGAAATATTTTGAATTGGATTGTATCAAATTATAAAATTTATGTGATTTTGAGTAGATTTTGATCCCAGGGCGACTCACTTGAAATTTTTTTTGAGTAGACTAAAAAAATTATATATTAGTTTTAGCTTTGTTAATAATATGCAAAAATGTAGTGATTTTTTATCTTGATTTGGTTGAACGAGGTTGCAAGTTAGAAACTTACAACCAACATTGTTTCACCTATTCATATTTTGAGCTGGCTTGAATTTGATAGCTTGAAATAGAACCACTTGTCAAGTTTGTTGATACGAAGTTTACTCAGTTTCTAAGTTTGAGAAAAGCTGTATTCAAGTATAACCAAGTTTATTTCACTCAAATTTGATTTTGAATTCTTTAGCTAGACTTTATTTTTATGCCTGCAACCCCAACGACCCTTAAAGCCTGAATTAATACTTTTCTTTGATAATGAAGATCCTCACTTTTTTCTCTTCAGTCAGAATCTCTTTTCAATATAGGATCCAAGACGCTTCAAATTTTCTATGGCTTTATCTATTTTATCTAATTGTTGGACTTTTCTAGAATTTTGATTCAATAGAAAAGGGAAAGTTCTATTCTTTAGTATGTGTTTGTAGTTTGTTTTGCATTGCAATTTGTGTGATCATCTAACATTTCCTCATTTTATTTGTGCTCTCATTATTCTTGGAATTGGCTTCTGTTATTTTTTTGTTTTATTATATAGATATTAGTATTACTCATCAGCTTCTGGAGAGTTGTGTTTTTTAATCGGAATGGTGGATTGGAGGGTGACTTCTTGATCGGGTTTTTTTTTTTTTTTTTTGTAGCATTGTTATTTGAACACCTGAGTTTTATGATATTGTCAATTGTAATCAAATGCAAAGTTTTATTTATCTTTCATGATATTTTTTTAGCTTATTTTGATGTTTGGTGTTTTATTATGCACTTTGCATTTTCTCTAGCTGGATAGTTCTGTTTTTTCCTTTGACAATTCTTTTATTTATTTATTTTTTGGTTGCTACTGTTATTTTTGAAAAATGAAAAGGTTATAAGTATACTGTTTTTTTTCCTTAAATGCTGATCATCTTTTGGGGATTCTGTCCAGTGGTCCAGTGATAGAGCTATTCTGTTACAAATAATTGTACAAATCTAACTGAAACAGGATGTCAACTGGTCCAGGCCTCGAGTCTCTTGTAGACCGTGAGTGATTTGATGTTTCATCTTTACAAAATTATGTTCTTTTACTGGAGCATTAGTTGTTGTTTAGGCTCTTTTTAAATGTTAGATAAGCAGAGGTTCAACATTTACTATTTTAACATATCACGTTTTACTCTATTTTGTTATTTCCAGAGACAATATCTGTGATAACAAATGATGGACGAAATATCGTGGTAAGCATTGATTCATTATTTGGTGTGATATTTTTTTTAGGGCCATTATATACATACCACCAAATTTTTTATGCATTTACGTGTCTAACACCTAAACTTTGTTTTTTACAATTGTATCACTCAAATCTTTCATATCTCATCTAAACTTCCACTATTTGAACTTTAGAAATGAAATACACCCTTTTATGCATGGGCAAAGTGGCATATATGTAAAGATTGATGTTTAAGTTTTAGATATGTTAATACTTAAGAATTGGGTTGTACGTGCATAAATTTTCCTTTATTGTAATGACATCTATCAAATTGATTATTTGTTGTCAGGCTTTCTTCTTGAGCGTGCATTTTGCATTATTAAACAAAATCAAGCTACAACAGGCTAAGTAAAAGAATCAGTGTGGTTGCATCATCCCAAACAACACTTAAAAAAATCGGGATCACAAGTGGGACAATCCCAAGTAAAAGACCTATGTAAAGTAAGCCTAGCACAAAAATGGGCTGCTTGTTACCATCCCTATGGGCAAAAAGAAAAAAAAAAAAAAGAAAACTTGTTTAATGCTGTTTAAAAAGTTAAATCTTTCATATCCAGCTTTGATCTCCATCGGGTGCTGTTCATAACTTTATGAAGGTAGTTGATGACAAAAGTGTTGTCCCCTTCAACAATAAATCCCTTGCATTCAAGCATCCATTGTTTAATGAATGAATTTTCGGTGTAAACATGCTTAAATTCTGCATATTTGCAAAAACTCGTGAATTCCTGTTTATAATCTCTTATACTCCATTTTGATTGAACTATTTTTAAATAATTTTAGTGTCGTGCTTGATGTGGCATTTGACAATGTTTGCTTATCTCTGTCATAGGGAATCTTGAAAGGCTTTGATCAAGCAACAAATATCATTCTTGATGAATCCCATGAAAGGGTTTACTCCACTAAGGTTTGCCTTTTGACTGTAATTTCTAGTACACTACTTTAAATCAGAAAACATGTTATTTCTTTTATTTTTGACTAATAAATTCTGTGACCTTTGTGGATGGCCTCTAGAAATTATTGCCTACCACAAGTTTGGGTATATTAGTAGGGAGGATTCATATTTATTATAGCAGATACTGTTTACCTTTTAAATTAGACCTCTAATTGCTAAAGCCCAGACACACTCGCTATTCTTCCACTTCTCTTCTAAGCACAATGACGCACGACCAATTAATCACAAGTTGAAATGAGCCTTTCTCTGAAGTCTACATCTCTACGTCTCTGCAAAAGATACGTCATCATTGATCCTTATTGTTGCTATTAAATTCCTTGTATCTGTCCCTCACTATCTCATTTGTTCACCATGTTTATGTTTTCAGCTTTTTATTTCTAAACTCAACTTCTCTAATATCTTGATCTCTATCTGTTGACAAGTTGGTTGCATTGTTACAATTCTATTAAATGTAGTATGGAGTGACAGAAGGAAGTTTGTATAGGAAATTTCATTCTAAATATTATATTTCGTATAATGTATAATATGTTCTAGAGGAGAGTGGGTGAATAGGGGAAGTGAGAGAGAAAATGTGGTTTTGGATGGTGGTAGAGAGATAAATAGATTAATTGATACTGGAGGGACAAAGTGCCGTTAGGTCAAAAATAAGAGTGTGAGTGGAATTCCACTTCTACTTTGTTGGGTGAAGGATAAAGGAAGAAGATTCATAGTAAAGGGAGAATGGGGGTATTGTGTTGGTTGCTATTTTTGGTGATAGAGTATGTAGGGGATTGGAGGTACTGGAATATAAAGTTATTTATTTTAACAAATTGTAAAGAGAAAAGGAAAGATGTTTAGGTTTTGTACGATGGAAGAGAGAAAAGGCACTTGAGAGATGGGGTTATTTCACTCTTATTTTTTATTGGAGATGGGGTGAGGTGGAAGATAGTGTGGGATAGTTCTCTGAGTATATAAGATAAATACTGTGAATATAATAAAAGAAAAGCTATTCATATTAGAATACAAATGGTAAACTAAGATGAAATTATATTAAGGGTTTTAATTTATAGGGTAAGTTTGATACCTTGTGGATCACACTTCAACAAAATGAGACTTAAGAATAAATCCCTTTCAATATAATAAACACCTAATGAATATTTTAATTTCTAATAATCACAACCAAATCCACAAACCAATACCTAAAAGGAGGTTGAATGTGACTGATAATGAGCTTAAAATGCAAATCACTTGCACGTGTGGATGACCACATGTTCCTGTGAACGATCGCTATTAGAAATGATTATGTATTCATGTGAATCCTATCAAATAAAATTAAATATACTAGTCTATTTCTTGTCTGGGTGAGTACTGTGACTTATATTTCAATCACTAAAAATATCCAATGCATGTCTAGAGCAACAGTATGTAGTCATGAATGAAAATATATTCTTGCGAGATATATATATATATATATATATATATATATATATATATATATATATATATATATATATATATATATATATATATATATCAAATAAGGTAAGTGGTCACTACTTTTTAAAGGATACGATCGTTGTAAATAGACGTGCATGACACAACAAAATCACCAAAAGTAAGTTTGTCCACACATGTTTCTTTGAATCAATGTCTGAGAATGTTGTGCGGATTAACACAACTGAATTTGAATTTTCTTGGTCTAAATGAATACAATCATTTTGGAAAATTCAAAAGTTTCTTTATTCAAAAATCATATTTGAGTAAATTTTAAGATTCTAGGATCCGTTTGGGGCGGCCGTGCGGCAGCTTTTTGAAAAGCTACATTTGAAATCTGCATTTTTCCACCGGTCTACTAGTGTAGTAGAGAGCTTTCACCATGGTCCGACTTTCTCAAAAAAATAAAAACTAAGAATCGCCATCGTAACTTAACATTAGATTATTTTTCAACAACTTCATAACGCTTTAATAAAAGTCAATATACCCCAAATAGTCCCTTAATATTTGGGTTGTTTATGCTATGTGGGATAAAATAAAGAGTATTATTAAGCAAGTTATAAAAGATATGCTTGAAGAATCAAAATGAAAAGTTTTATGAATAAAAATAGTTGGTGATGAAATATTAAAAGACGTGTTTGATAAATTATCCGTCGCCGACACGAGATTTCCACCTGAGCTAGAAATTGTCTGTCGGTGAAACATGATTTTCCACTACAGGGAGAAACTGTCTGTCGCGACGCGGGATTTTTGTTGAGCACAATGGAGGCGAGCTCAGTATCTGCAGTAGGCTGATAGCTACCTGTAGCCGCTCTACTTGCTCGGGAAGGAGCAGCTAGGTTAGCAAGAGAAGGTCGATGGGGAGAGCTGCCACATCGACAATAGGAGAAGTGTTTCATGATTTAGGGAGAAGAGATTGATCGACCAAGTATTCCAGATGATCGAGTGATCCAGGCGATTTAGGGAGAAGGGGTTGATCGACAAAGTGATCCAGACAATCGATCTAGTGATGCAGACAATCAATTTAGGGAGGAGGAGCTCCGATAGGTTAGAAGGAGCCAATCGTCGCTTTGATCCAGACAATTAATCCAGACGCTCGAGCCGATCAGTGCAGTAATCCAGAAGATTGATCTGGACGCACAAGCCAATCAATGCAGGCAAAGCGAATGAAGATCAAACACTAACGCGCAAGCCATTCGATACAATAAATGAGAAGATTGATCTGGACGCACAAACCAATCGATGCAGGCAAAGCCAATAGACAAATATGCGATGCTAACAAGTGATCCAGGAATACGAGAATGGGACGAAGACTTGCCAAGATCACATAGGAAGATGATTTTCACACAGCAGGAGGATGCCTGACATAATTCGGGGGCAAAAGACACTTGCAGGGTTTGAATGCAGGGAGAGATTTTGGTCGATAAAGGAGAGATTTAGGGTATTCTTCCTTGCTCTTATACCACATAAATTTCAGGAGGAAAAACTCACATCATCTCATGAAAGTATATATATATATATATAAATATATATTAAAGATTGATCGACGATCGGAGACCGCCGATTAACCCCTATAAGTCGAGGTGATCGAGGATTCGAACCGCCGACCTAAGCGACTTACACCAAAGCGCCGCAACCAACGAGCCAAGCGCTTTCGCACTTCTCATGAAAGTATATATATATATATATATATATATATATATATATATATATATATATATATATATATATATATATATATAATATAATAATGGCGTCGTCTCCTCTCGGCTCTGCTAGGGTTTCGCCTCATGGCAAACCCTAGCGACCGTTACACCGGTATATCGCATCGCTCTTCATCCTCTCTTCTGCTCGCGTCTTCTCTGGCATCATCCTCCTCGTGCGTAGCTTTCGTCGTTGCCTTCTGTGGCTTCACCGCAGACAGAACGACGCGTCTGCGTGCGTCTCTGGCGTCGTCGTCCTCGTGCGTCCTGTGGCTTTCTGTCCGGAGCTTCGCTTGCAGTGTTTTGCGGGATTTGGCAGATCCCGCGACCCTACAGGTCGCCGATCCTGCAGCTCTGCGATCCTGCAACTTGCTCGAAAGCTGATGTGGCTGCGCTCGCAGCTGCAACAAGCTGTTGCTGCTCTCCCATCTGCTGCCGTCGTCGTCGCTTGCTGTCGCTGTCACCTGCTTCTGTTTCGTCCACAGCGGCCCTCCAGGCCATCGCCTCTGTTTCGTCGACAGCGGCCCGTCGTTCCTGCTGTGAGGCCGACAGCCGCATCATCCAGCTGTCAAAATGGCCTCGGGTCGTTCTTACGCCGCCGCCCTTGCCGGCGACAACCCCGCCCGCGCCCCTTCACGTTCTAATATGTTCCCGCAGAGGTTCCATGATGCATTCAAGCAAGGTGTCGAGAGTGGTTTTCTCAAAAAAGCATCCCGCAAAAACGGCAAACCTGCAATCTTTCTCACCGAGGAAGAGATCTATATCCTAGCTGCACCCTGTAGACTGTTTCTAGTGGGTAAGTTTCTCTAATGTAATCCTAAACTCGAACCGATCGAGACGAACTCGAGCAAACGAGTCTCATCGGAAGTCGGAAGATATGAAGACTGGATAGTCGACACGTTCTCATCCAATTAACTGACGATGCGCATTACGCTGCGTTGTTACGAAGAATACTCGGATAGATAATCGTGATGAAGGCGTATCGAAATGGACGGTGGATTTTGACTATCGCACTGAACCTCCCATAATCCCGGTGTGGCTACGCTTCCCAGATTTGCAGATACATCTCTATGATCAAGAGCTTCTCTTTACTTTCGCAAAGATTTATGGAACGTCACTCCACACTAATCCGCCTACAGAGCATCTATCTAGACCTTCTGATGCTAAAATATTGATTGAACGAGATATTACATTACCCTTCCCGAAAGAGCTTTGGATTGACACACAGCATCAGGGATTTTGGCAACCAGCAGAGTTTGAATAGGTACATCTGTACTGCACACATTGAAGTATGTTTCGTCACTCTCACCAACAAGCGTTACCACCGCATCCGAATCTAAAACCTCCCCGTACAAACGCAACCGGCCCACACATTCCCGCAACGGATATACCGCCTTCCTCGCTCGGATCCTGTGAGAAGGATCGACCCATGATGAACATCGAGCGGATGCTATTGATAGCGAGGACGTGGTCACCTCTCAACCTTCTTCTATCGAAACAACTATACTACCATTTCGCGACTCACTACTGCGATGGAGTTCAAACTCCCCAACTCGACGGATCCGAAGACAGTGAAGAAACAAACACTCATAATCCGACGACGTGAAAGGTGTCTCGCTCTCTATCGAAGAAAATCTATCAGTAACAAGATTCAGTTGTTCTACCCGCTCAAGGTGCAGGAGAATCACAAGTATTGGAACCAACCACCGCAAAGAACCTTTCGGACGGCTCACCCTTCAGTGGATTGAGTGGCAAGTGTACACCTCCTCGCCGGAAGGACAAGGCTGGAGTACTTATCGTTACTTGAATATTATGGACGACACCTTGCCTCTCCCGCAGTAATTGAGAATCTCTCCGGCAGCTTGATTATCGAATTCGCTACAAGAACCCATGAAGAGAAGGCGCTTGAGACCTCGTCCATCGAGAAAGCTTTTAGTTGACGTTTTATCGTCGTCCTATCTTTCGTATTTCTGCTTTAGCTACTATTTTGTTTTTATGAGTAGAGCTCCATCATTGGGCTCTCTCATACTACTTGTTTTATAACCCCCTTTTTATCTTAATGAATATAGCCCTAGGGCTTAAAAAAAATAAAAAAAAATAAAAAAAAATAAAAATAAAAGTGTATATATATATATATATGTATGTATATATATATATGTATGTATGTATATATATATATATATATATATATATATATATATATATATATGATAAATAAAATAAAATAAAACATAATAAAGGATAATTTCAAATATGCCAACGAATCTGCAATTTTCTAAACCGTGGGTGTGCTAATGTGGTCCATGGTTATTTGCATATCAACACCTAGCCTTTTCCGAAGAAAAGATGCAGATGAAACAATCAGTTTCAGCTAAGATTATATGGAATTCTCAAAATTGAGCCTATTTTCAGTTTTGTTCAGCTTTGAGTAAGAAAACGTCACTTTTTTCCTTAGAATTTTCCCAACCACCCAAAGTTTTTTCTAACTTGTCCATATTACCTTTGACCGCCTCCATGTTTAAAGTGACTCTCACCCCATCCTTAGAGATATCCTTGATGGCTCAAAATTTAATAATTTTAGCAGGATCAGTTATATGCCAAAATCCTTGCACTCACCCAAGTTGATTTGAAGTTCTAACATGCACTCGCTCGTGTTTCTTTATACTAGAGATATTTTTTGCCTCAAAACCCATACGGTCACTAGGCACCTTGTTACTAATGGCAACAAAATGACTACAGTGTTTTGAAGCCCTATTAGACTGTAAATAAACAATTTATTGAAGGCTACAATAAAACCCAAAAATAGAGTCATATGAACAATGGGGGATGGTGCCCAAGTGGAACTCCAAGCCATCCTTGATATTGAAAAGATCATTGAATCTTGGATGCTTGAGGCCGTGGGTTTAGGGTTCAGTATCATCAAATTTCTCAGAAACACCGTGGATAAGAGAGTTTGGCAGGCTAACTCCCTTAAGGGATCAGACTTAGCTTTTTTGTCACAGTTCAGACATTTTATTTTCTTTATTTATTTATTTTTTTGCTTTAGAGGATAGTCTTAATTTTAAAAATGTACATGATAGTCGCTCACTTTTGGCTTTCATTAGAGATGACAGGGCACTCTTTGTACATGCATATAGATTGCATCTTTTGTATTTCTTTTGTATATTTTCTTTTTTTAGTTTAATGCAATATATGCAATTTTAAAATAAAATATCAAGAAACAGAGGCATTCCACATACACTTTGCATGCCATTGGGATTTGTTGCAGTTGCATTTGATCATGCCCAACAGATCTACCTGAAGGGTGCAGGTCTTCTTTCATCTTTCCATTAACGCTTGATCTACAAGGGGGACCTAGAATATTTCAAAAGTTCCCCATTGGTTGCTTTTATCTTTGTGGCTGATTTCAATTAGCATTGTTTCGCGCTCTAGCAACGTCAGCATTAACACAGGCATTGTTGCTCACCATCCTACCCATAGGCGGCATCCCACGCTCCACCACACCTTTATGGTCTTCTTCAACCATGGCATCCGCACTTCCCTTAGCAATCATCATCTTTCCTTCAAAGCCTCACCAAGTCTTCTTGACACCCCCATAAAAGGTTCTCTCTCTATTACTTCAATTTGTCAATATTAGCTAAGGGAATAGACGTGTGAGTCAGCGGGAAAGCGGGCATAGCAAGCAGGGAGAATGTGATGAGTACAGTTTTTCCTGCTTGTGACAAGTTTTGATTCCCCCAAGCATTTTGATTCAGCCTTGTGGAGTTTCCTCATGGCAAGCTTGATCCCCAAATAAGCAAACTATTCAACTCTCTTGAAGCCTAACATCCTAGCAATACGGTTTTTCCTCCCGTTGAGGGAAACTTTGTTAAAAGAATGGAGGGGTCCTGTCCTATCCAGCTGCCGTAGTTGTTAAGGACTGCCTTGAATTTCTTAGTAGCAGTCATGGAGTCCTCTGCAAGAAGGATGTCGCCAGCATAATAACAAATAAGAGACTTTTGCTCTTCTAGGAGCGAAGAAGATTCCCATATGATGGTCATTTTGTCTCGAGGCTTTAGAGAGCAATTCAGTGCATAGAGTTAAGATATACGGAGAGAGTGCACCCCTCCTAAAACCCCACTTGACGTTAATCCAGGAGGTTTGTTGGCCATTGATAAGGAGTTCAAATTTGATATTTTAAACAAATTGGAACACCTAATTAGTGAATTTATTTGGGATTCCCATCATGTACATTTTTTTTTTAATTTTGTAGAGTTTTCCGGTTCATCCGATCATAAGATTGTTCCATGTCAATTTTGATAGCCAGAAAGCTTGCAGTGGTGTTGGAACTTGTAGATTGTTTCCTATGTAAGAAGTCCGTGAGTAGAGATCGACCTCTTGGGAATAAAGGCTCTTTTTTTTTTAGAAATATGGCAGGGAACCTTTTAGTTTGTTTACCATTACTATAGATGCCAATTTGTGCACAGATTGGCAAAAACTAATTGGTTTGATTTTTTTTTTGGGGGCGGGGGGGGGGGGGGGGGGTCAGCATTATCCACTGTGGGGATGAGGACCACTAAGGTCTCTTTCCAACCAGAAGGCATATGCCGAGAAGTGACACTGAACAATAGCACAAATAGCTGGGCCAATAACGTTCAAAAAAAAAAAATGAAGATGGTGGAGGTGACATCATCCAGTCCCGGAGATTTATTAAGGACCCATAGTTCTGATAATATCCCAAGTCTCTTCATCAGATACCTACCTAAGAAGGTGTTTGGAGCAGCTCTTCATAAGGTCATGCTTGGGTTTCATGGAGGCGTAATTTGTGAACCTAACATCCCCCTCTCCATTTGTCATTGAAAAGTCGAAGAAAAAATCCATTATAACTTTGCGATCTTCAGAGGTCTCCCCATTTCCCTGCTTAATACATTTGATTCTGTTGGATCTTCTTCTGACCATGGCCACCAAAAGTAAAGAAATGAGTGTTAGCATCCCCTTCATTTAGCCAGTTGACCTTTGCACGTTGTCTCCACAAAGAAGTTATTCTAGTGAGCGTAGGGTTGCATTTTTTTATTTTTTTATTATTTATTATTTTTTATTTTTTGAGGGTGTACTCTTTCAGATGAGAGGGCTCTATCCGAGCATTCTAAAGTGCACAGCATAGCAATATTTTTCTCCAAATCAGCCTTAAGAGCATCCAATTATTTGATTTTTTATTTTTTGCTCTAGTAGTGAAGGGGTTTGAGAGCTCTTTTGCATTTTCTCTGAAGGGTCTCAGCACATGAGCCAAAATCACTCTTATTCCAGCTTCTCCATACCAGCTTTCTTGTCATAGGATTGGCAAGCCAGGCATCTTCAAATCTCCATTGTCTATTGAAGTGATTGGAAGGGGGCGATCAACTTGGAGGATGGGGCAGTGGTCTAAGTCTAAACTCACCAAATGCTTAATGGTTGTATTGGGAATATCAAACGTAGCTGAGTTTCATCAAGACACAGTCGTGTCTAAACCAATTCTTGCTAGTCCCAGGTTTGTTGTTGCAACAGGTGTATCTAGGTCCAATAAACCCAAGATCATGAAGGTCCTGTGTGAGCATAAATTCCATCTCCTAAGCTCCAGGGGATTAGGTGAAATCTTTCCCACCTTTCTGATCTTCCTGGGAGGTAATGTAATTACAATGTCCACGATAATAATTGGGAGTTTCACATCCAATCTCTCCTCAAGCATTTGACAAAGATTTCTTCTGATGAGGTAGTTCTTGCAATATTCTGCACATTATCGTCGTTTTGGAGACAATTTGCCCAGGATGCTTTGGTTGATTGTCTTGTCTCGACATGCTGAACTCACAAAGTTCTTGACTGGCTATTACATTGTGGCGAATTAAGGTAGACTCAACCTCATGTGTGTGGGTTGAGTAATAAAGCTTCATCAACTTGCCTTTGAAATTATATTGAGGTATACAACTTCTATTCTTGGTACTTTGAACCTCATGATAGAAATAACCATTTCGACCTTGCAAGCGTGATATATTGGAAGCAATCTCGATCCCAATATTTAAACAGGTGAGCTTTATATGTAGACTCAAGTTTTTAATTTATTGTACTTGAGAAAGGAAAGTAATCTTTAGGTTTGATCATATAGACCTATGGAACTAGAACCGACTTAAATACCAAGACATTTAATCTGATTAAACAACCAAGCTTGGTTTTAAATCATGTTGAGCCTTATGTGTAATCTCAGATCTTGAACATAGTGAACTTGAGAGAATGAGTATTTGCTTGGTTATTTGGGTTTGTTGAATCAACTAATTGACTCAACTCATCGGTTGTGAGCTAGTAATTTTTAGTCGATGTACTTGAACTCTTAGCTATCAGTATGGAGTCTCACTAATTCAGCCCTCAGGCTTGTTGAATGTGGACTTCGCTTTCAAACTCTGTCATCGGGCATGATAAACTTTTTATAAGTCTCAATTCTTAAACTTTCAAGTTAGATGTATATGGTGCAACTTGTGAACATGAGTATTGATATATAGGACTCAATTGTATGACTAAATTGAAGAAGAAAAATGTAGAACTTGTAATTGTGTTTTGGTTTCCTACATCCAGTTGAGTGACTAAATCGAGGATTGGGGATTTAAGGTATCAAATGAAATGTACTCTGGGTTTTGCTAAACTGGAATTAGCTTGTGCCAAAGCTACATCAAGAATTGGAGATGTTATATTGGAAGAAGTGTTGTCATCTCAAAAGGCATGTTGTCATGTTCACACAATGAAAAGGTTTGAAACACGTGGAAAGAAAAACCACAATTGTTGCATCAAGAAAAAACATTCACAAAAGTAGAACATTATCAATTTGAAAACAAGAGCCTTGTTTAAAAACATATGGTTTGCACAAGAACAGTAATGTATGAGTGCATGAAAAGGACTAAAGGCAACATGAACATCATTCATTATAGGGGTTTTTTTTCTTTCTTTCTGAAATCCCAACTGCGGGAGAGAAGGGTGTGGCTGTGAGGCACTAGATTGTGCCTTCATGCTGAATTGATTGGAATGACCAACCCTTTAATATTTTTTCTTTAGCAAAGGGCCATTTCCAAACAATCTCAAATTTACTATATTTGGCCAATGTGTCACTATAGGCCTCATCAATCATGAATTTTTTATCAAACTAAATTACCATATGCTTGAGACATTTGAACTCGGCAAAATTAAGGACCTTTTGATGTAAGCTAAAATTTGTTATTTGGACAATGTGTTACCATTGGCCTTACGAACGATGTTTCCTTTTTTTCAAATTAAGTTACCATATGCTCGCTATGAAACATACAATGTCTTTTATATGCAATTCTCTTTGTTTCAGGCCTTAAGTTTTTTGTAAATATTTGTGAATAATTCTCCTCTCATTGATTCAATTGATAAGCTGCCTATAAATAGGCATGTACAAAAAATAGAAAGAGAGAAAGAAATCTTCCTATAATTAAGTAATTCCTATAATTAAGAAATAAAATAAAATAAAAATAAATGCCCTAAGATTAAGAAATAAATCACTAATTACCCTAAGATCCGGTTAGATCTTTATTCTATGACTAAATATAGTACGTAATAAAGCACATAATTAATAATAATCATGAGCGCAACTCCACACTCCCCCTCAAGCTGGGCTGTACAGTATCAGTACATGCCCAACTTGTTGCTTAACTTCATCAAAACTTGACTTAGGGAGAGCCTTGGTGAGAATGTCTGCGGTTTGGTCTCTAGAAGGAGTATAAATCAATTCAATGATTCCATTGTCCATCTTCTTTGAAAAGAAGTTCCAATCAATCTCAATGTATTTTGTTCGGTCATGATGAACATGATTCTTTGCGATATTGATTGCTGCTTGATTATCACAGAGCATCCTGATACAATTTTCTTCCATAATTTTAAGCTCCTTGAGAAATCTTTTAATCCATATTCCTTCACAGATACCAAGAGTCAGTGCTCTGTATTCTGCTTCTACACTACTCTGAGATACCACCGATTGCTTTTTGCTTCTCCATGTCATTAGGTGCCACATACATAAGAACAATATCCAGAGGTTGATCGTCAATTGGTTATATATCCTGCCCAGTCTCCATCAGTAAAGACTTCTACCTTTTTACTATCATTCTTTTTGAATAATAATCATTTCCCTGAAGTCATCTTTAAGTATCTTAAGATGCGGTTGACAGCTCCCATATGTTCCTCAGTAGGACAGTTCATGAGTTGACTCACTATTCTTACTGGAAAACTTATATCTGGTCTAGTGTGTGATAAGTAAATAAGTCTTCCCACAAGTCGCTGATATCGTCCTTTATCGACTGGTAAACTATCTTTCTCCAATCCAATCTTTTTATACGGCCTATCGGAGATCTATCGGCTTGCGTCCGAAGCGTGCCAGTTTCTTTCAATAGGTCCAATGTGTACTTTCTTTGAGTTGCAGCTATCCCCATTTTGGATCTTGCAACTTCCATTCCCAAGGAGATCGAGGTCTTTGATTTCGAATTCATGGGCTAGAAACTTCTTCAGCTTTGTTAATTCTTCAGTGTGATCACCGGTAAGAATGATGTCATCAACATACACGATGAGTACAACAATCTTCTCGGATCTCTTTATAAACATCAGTATGATCACTCAGCTTGAGTATAACCGCACTTGATCATCGAACTAGTGAATCGGGCAAACCAAGTGCGAGGAGATTGTTTGAGACCATATAGAGATTTCTGGAGCTTGCATACTTTGCCACTAGGGAAGGACCCTTCTAGACCAGGAGGTAACTACATGTATACATCCTCTTCAAGGTCTCCATTATGGAATGCATTTTTGATATCAAGTTACATAAGCAACCAGTATCAGTTTGCTGCAATGGAGAGTAGGATTCTAATGGAGTTCAGTTTGGCTACTAGGGCAAATGTCTCTTGGTAGTCAATTCTGTATGACTGAGTATAATCTTTTGCAATCAGTCGGGCTTTCAACCGATCTATGCATCCGTCTGCCTTACATTTGATTGTAAATAACCACCTGCATCCTATTGGTTTCGTATCCTCGGGCAAATCAGACACAATCCACGTTCCATTCTTTTTTAGTGCAACAACTTCTTCATTAACAACTTTTCTTAATCTCGGGTGTGAGAGTGCTTCCTGAATCGAATTCGGGACCTCTATGCTATCAATAGCAGTAACAAATGCATGATAGGGAGGAGATAACTTCTCATATGAAACAAATCGAGAGATATGATGTTGAGTGCAAGATCTAACTCCCTTCCTTATAGTAATAGGAACATCTGAATCATCTATCATAGGTGGGGTGAGCTCTCACTCACTAGTGTCTATAGATTTCGTACCTGAGTGAGTTCCAGAGAGGTTTGAAGCTAGATTAAATTCCTGGACAGCAGCTGAAAGCGGCGTTTGGTTCTCTATTCTTTCGACAGCTCGTTCCGTCTTGTATAAACCCGAAGTTCCTGAGGTGCGGGTCAGTGTAGACGGGTTTGTGTTTCGAGTTTGGAGTAGGAGATGGAGGAGGGTTTGTGTATGGGTTTGGAGTAGGAGATGGAGGAGGTATGACAGCTGGTGAAAGACCCGTGTCAGTCGGTAAAGGAACACGTGGTCGTTGTTCACTAAGACTCTCCCCCGAACGACATCCTCTCGATAAGTATGATCGATGCTCAAAAATGTGACATCCATGGAATTATAGATCTTTTTAGTCAAGGACAATAACACTCAGAAACTTTTCTTATCGCCGAATACCCTATGAATATGCACTTGACTGATTTGGGGTCTAATTTATTGCTGTGTTTTTTGTGAATATGAACAAAGACGGAGCAACCAAATATTTTAGTAGGGAAAACCAAAGAGAGGACACAGGTAGTCGGAAAGGAGCGAAGGAGGACATCAATTGGACTAAGGAAATCCAGGATACGAGAGGGCATTCGGTTTATGAGATAGGCGACAATCAAGGTTGCCTCGCCCCAATAACATTTAGGGACCGATGTGGTAAACATGAGACAGCGGGCTACCTCCAATAAGTGACGATTTTTCCGTTCGACAACCCCATTTTGTTGGGGAGTATCAACACAAGTGCTAAGGTGAAAGATGCCATGGTGAGTAAGAAAAATTTTTAGGGAGGTGTTGAAAAAATCTCGTTCATTATCTGTTTTAAAAGCATGAATTTTTGTGTCAAATTAAGTATCATTTGATAGAAGGCACGAAATATTGGTCCTACCTCATATTTGTCATGCATAAGATAGATCCATGTCACGCGTGTGTGATCATTAATAAAGAACGCGAACCATTGGGCCCCTGAAATATTTTTTACACGAGAAGCACCCCATATATCACTATGGATCAGAGAAAAGGGATGCGTGGGTCTGTATGATAAACGTGAAAATGAAGCACGAGTGTGTTTTGCAGCTGACAAAATTCACAATTAAAAAGGTAAAGACTTTTATTAATGAATAAATGATGAAACAGCTTTTCAAAATAATCGAAATCGGATAACGTAACCGATAACGAAGAATACGATTTCACTATCATCATTAACACCTGAACGAGCGTGAAGATCTAAGAGAATTTAAGCAAGTACGTACTCGATACACTATTGGTGGGCGAAACATGTTTAACAGAGGGTTTGTTGAGGAGATAGAGACTACTGCGCAACTCAGCACTGCCAATCATCCTCCCCGACTTCAAATCCTGAAATTCACACACATATGGAAAAAATTTAGCAACACAATTGCAATCATTAGTGAGCTTACTAATAGAGACCAGATTACAATCCAACGTGTCCCATGGAGCACAGAAGTGAGAAATAAATCTGGAGAGATGCGGACAAATCCAAGACCAGCAACTTTGGAGGCCGATCCATCAGCAATTCGAACAGTGAGGGTCGGACTACACGGCCGGTAATCCAATAATAAGGAGATATCCTCTGTCATATGATCGGAGGCACCTGAGTCAAAAATCCATGGGCGAGAAGAGGTCGAATCCAAGACGAAAGCAGAGGGGGAAATACCTTGGTGGGCAACAAGGCCGGTGGCACCCAATGACACACTAGTAGGGTGAAATGGTGACAGCTGACTAAACATCTTCTGGAGGGCATGAATCTGGTCATCGCTGAACGGGCTCGTTCCTGGAGAGGCTTCGGTGGTGATGGTGGCGGCTGCCCGAGGCTCGCGTTTGGGCTTTCAATTGGCGGGTTTGCCATGAATCCGCCAACAAGTATCCCGAGTATGGCCAGGACGGCGGCAGTGATCACACCAAGGGCATCCCTGACGTTGGCGGTTGTCTGTGGGTGGGACATGAGCAGCAAGGGTGAACCGGTCGAGGAGTGGAGTAGACGAGGAAGTACCCAGCATGACCTTTTAGCTACTCTCTTCGTGGCGCACATCGGAAAAAACCTCACGAATCGTTGGAAGTGGTTTTGAACTCAATATCCGCGAGCGAGTCTGTTCAAACTCAAATTTGAGACCGAGAAGAAATTTGAAGGTGCGCTTCTAGTCCACGATTTGGCAAATATGACAGTGTCTTCGGGATACTTCCAAGGGTACACCTCGGATAGATCTAATTGATGCCAATACTGATTAAGAGTATTGAAGTATTGAGTGACGGAAAGATCACCTTGACGAAAATCGTGAAGAATGGTCTCAACTACAAATAGTTCGACTGTTTTATTAGAACTAGAATACGTCTCACGGGCAGCATCCCAGATATCCTTAGTCGTGCTATAGAGAAGAAAATTCTCGCCAATATCAAGGGCCGTTGAATTAACAAGCCAGGCTATAACCATATTATTCTCTGATTTCCAAGTCTTGTATAACGGATCTGTCGTTGCCGGAGCTGGAGCATCACCAGTGAGATAGTCAACTTTGCCTTTACCACATACAAACATCATGACTGACTGCGACCATTGGAGATAGTTCGGGCCAGTGAGTTTGTGGCTGGTGATGAGGACCGAATTATTATCTGAATTGTTGGGCAGTGGCGAACCAGCAGTGGAGGGGTGCTGGAAGTGACATCACTAGTGGAGGAGGAGTTGAAGGCATGACCGTATTTAGTAATTGGAGAGGAGAGGAGTCTAGCGGAAGAGAAGAGTCGATGGTTCTGCTGGGAGAATCTTGCAGGAAATGAGGGTTGGCAGCAGTGGAAAAACTTCTGGGCGGCCTTCCGGTGAGAGAAACTGCAAGAAAAGAGGGTAGCAGTAAAGGAAATCTGCACGGCGGCCTTCCCGTTGGAAATCTGCATGGCGGCCTTCTGTTGGGAGAAACTGCCAGAAGTAAGGGGTAGCAACCGCGGAAATCTGCAGGGTGTCCTTCCCGGCAGGAAAAAAATGTTGTACAATCACCGCAACACAGAGAGGATAATCCTCCAACGCGGGGTCAGCGAGCTTGGAAGGCTGAGGATTTCTGCTGGAAATCTGCAGGGGAGGTCGAAAGGCTGCAAGGAGTGCTAGTGGCTAGGTATAGGCCCCAATGACGGCAAGCGTTAGATCCTAGTCTCTGATACCATGTAAATATTTGTGAATAATTCTCCTCTCATTGATTCAATTGATAAGCCGCCTATAAATAGGCATATACAAGAAATAGAAAGAGAGAAAGAAATCTTCCTATAATTAAGTAATTCCTATAATTAAGGAATAAAATAAAATAAAAATAAATGCCCTAAGATTAAGGAACGACCATTAATTTCCCTAAGATTTTGTTAGATCTTTATTATATGACTAAATATATTATGTAATAAAACACATAATTAATAATAATCATGAGCGTAATTCCACATTTTTGATAAGTTGAAGTAAAGTTTTATTGAAGGCTTTAACAAATCTATTTGCTCCAGGGTAGCATGGGGTGAAGAATTATTAATTGATGTGGTAGAAAGAAGCAAATATATTCACCTTTTTTATTATTATTTTGAAGTATTGTAATTATCTTATGTGATTCATCTTGATGCACTAAAGTAGTACACAACGTGATCCTTAAATGACCGCAACATGATCATCTTGACCCAACTTAAGGGTTATAGCTTCTATAGTCACTTGATATGAAGATGAAAAATATGACCTTTTGAAGGAGACTGATCAATGAAACTAATAATATTTGTAGCACAATACTGAAAGGGCCAAGATGGATTAGTTGGGCGGACGAGATTTGATGGTTGGGTAGCACAATATGGACCAGGCTAGTGACATTTTTTAGCATGCTGAATAGAATCTCCTGTCATTGTTTCCCAATAGTAACCTTTCGATATTTTTCTTTCTTTTTAGGATGATTTGCATACCCCACATAATCTCTTATGTATTTCACACGCTTCGTGTGCTTCATCTTGTCTGAGCCAGTGCAAAAATATTTGTTCACATGAACAATGTTACAGATTACTATTTACATATGCAAATGAAGGCTCTCTTTTTTATTTGAATAGCTAAAGAAGGCTCATTAAGAAGCTTGCCCTAATGCATGTATTCTGCTATAAGTAGTCACCTCTAATTAGCATCTTCATCAGTCATCATGGAAAATAAGTTTATTTTTGAAGTGCCAATAACTTTGTTAATCAAGAATGAAGTTGCCATGATCTTATTTTGGATCATGTCATTCATATGTCGAATTTGTAAGATGCATCAACTTCGTCATTATGCCACTGGGGAAGCTTGATAAGAATAACATCTTGAATATACTACAATTAATTTATGACCTAATAATGGAAATAGCTTGGTTTAAGAACCTTTTAAGTATTTGCAATTGGTTGATGATCATTTATGAATTTTTCAAATATTTTAGTCTGGTTAATGACCATATGAATGGCTAACTCCTGGCTGGTGATAAAAGCGTCCCACTCGGTTTCATTATCTGTTTGGCACCATAAAAGATTGTTATCGTAGCACATTTTATATCCTTCAGGAGAGATGAATTTAAGAACTATATCAAATGTAATTTTTGGAAGTTGTTTTGTTTCAATAGTCTTTACAGAGGAATTACCATAAAAAGATAGCCCATAAATTGACATCTCTTCATTCGCCACATGGAAGATTTTCTTGTTGAGTAGATTATCATGAAGCTGAGAATCTACAGGAACACAGTGTGCTGCTAGAAATTTAGTAAGACCCTATCCTTTGACAGCCCGTTGAATAGCGAAGGAAATGTCAAACAGCAAAAGGATTATAACCTACCTTGCTAGTGCCATGAAGATGTAGCATTAGCTTTCATGTACTATAATGGGTTAATCCTTAAAATTAAGCTGATCTTGTGCAATGATGGGTTATGAAGTCATATTTGTAATTCCAAAAATCAGCACCAAGCAGTATTTTTTTATTATAATATATTTTAACTCAGTTTAAATAATTCATCGACTAAGATAATACATGGCATTTCCTTTACCTTTATTTATGTGCAAGGGCACCAAGAGATTCTTCTTCAAATTCAGCAATGTAATCTATCGAATGTTTTCTTTGAATTGAAGCTGCAATTAAGTACCATTTTTTGTTGCTAAATGCCTCTTAGCAGCTCTTATTCCAAACATAATGAGCATTCTGGTTTTCAAGTGTTGCAAATAGCTCACATCCATGAGAATAAGTTTGATATGAAACATCTCAAAAATGCTATTCTCATTTATAAGGATCTTAATTGTTTACTTGAATGTTCGTATCACTATCATTCTTAGAATCTAATTCAATGTATACTCAGCTCTTGGAAGCTTATGAAGGTCCAATCTCTGCGAGTTTGTCCTTGATTTCTACATCACCTTCGCCCCTTAGCCATTCTTCCTCATTTTTTAGGAGAGTGAGAGAATAATGTTGGTATCAGTTTCTTATATCTTTGTGGGATAGGAGTTGTTATATCCCCAACGGATAACTCTCAACGTTATCATGAAACCCATTTGATTAACTTAAAACAGTTGAATATTACTTCGATTACAACACTTAGTACCAATGTGCATATACTTGATGCACTAGTAGAGTGTTCATCTAAGCCAGGGCCTGCTAGCCCCTTGAGCCTAAAGAGATCACTTTAATTTTGATGATAACAAATATATACTTGAATATTAACGTGTCTACTGAGTATTTTAGGTAGGCTGAAATTATTGTAGGTTCATTTAACACAATCTACAAGTTATGTGGACGCATTATAGTCTCAGGACTGCAATAAATATGGAATTTTCTTTTTTTGGGTCAAACTAAGTGTAATTGTGCTTGGGATGTTTCATGATTAATTTTGATCGGTTGTGATTTAGAATACCATTTGATGTTTTATGCTTGTTCTAGACAATAATTTTACAAAACTAGTTCACATGTTAAAATTAAAATTATGTATTCTAAATTTGATGCACAATATTTCGATTTATTAAATATTATTTGAATTTTGCTTGCACAATGTTGGCAACTTTTCATATCTTCTATATTCCCTCAATCCCTCCCTTATACTTTGCTAAAAAAATTGTTGCCAAATTTTGAATTAATCTCTTTCGTTAATTTAAGGCATAATTGATGCACATATTGGCTGGTTGGATTTGCTTTAAATTTTGAATTTTGAAATCTTTACTAGTTTATCTAAAATAAATTTAAAAATAATTCAAATTATCCATAAAATTTCATATCGTTCTTGCAATGTTCACAGAGGGGACGATTAACCTTCTGTGTGGAACTCGGAGTTTTCATGTCGTGCTTGATCATAAACCCTATGTATTTAAGGTTGCTACTTGTTGCAAGGAGGAATTTGATCGAAATTGATGTAGGACGAAAGGTTCATCGAGTGGTTGTTACAAAAGAGAAGTATGCTATTTGCTGTTGCGACAAGAGAGAGGTTCGACGATAGTTGATGTTGCACCGATTGCTGTTATTGACAGAAAGGTCCGAAGGCAATAAGATGAACAACAGCGGGTCTGCATAAAGAATTTAGCTGAGAAGGGTCTGCAGCGGAAATGAATCTTGTTTCAAAGTATATCTGGCTGCATATGATGATAATAGGGAAGGCTCGCAGAAAGAATCTAGTGAAAGGAGGGCTAGCAGCTGGGATTTTTTGCTCGGGAAAGAGCAGGGAATAAACTGGGAGGGTTTGCAAGTTGGTTAGAGGGATTCTAACGACTGTCAGGAGAAGTTCCAGCGACTGGATTGAGTTCTTGCGACTGTTGTTCTCTTTGCAGGTTTGGCATTTCCACTAGTGAGAGAAATCCGCTTGAGTGATCAGTTATGATTTCTACAGCTGCGAATCGATCCAAATTAATTGCGCTTGAGAAGTGATTGATCCCGTGGAAAGAATTAAGAGGTTCTCGATTGTAAAGCAATCGACTCGGTTGAAAGAATTGCATCTGCGAAGAGATTGATTCAGCAGAAGGAATCTCACCTGCTTCGAATAGATCCAGCGGAAATAAGGAATCATATCTAGTAGGAAGTGCTAGAAAGTAATCATGCCTTCTATGAAGCGTAGGGAAGGAGAGGCGCGTCTAAGGGAGACGATCCAATGGAGGGCCTGCAATGGCTGACGACTACATAGAGAGGCTTCGACAGCGGAAGGAAAGCTACGGTTTATAACTTGGCTTAGATACTATGGAGAAAGGTGGACAAAATGGTATTCTCTTATTTCTCTATTAATCAAATTACAACTGTTCTACTTTTATAATAATGAACAACTTGGACAAAATTGCAGCCATTAAAACTTACCAAAGATAAACAAACTCAAGATGGAAGTAACTATAACATAACAAAAAATGAATAAAAGAGAATTACTAACATGGGGGTTTTTCCTCCAAATGTTAAACCGGTTTGACCCAAATCGGTTTCGTTGAGAGAGGGGTTTGAACCGACCCCTCCTCCCCTCTTTTCATAAGCGGGAAATTCTCCGCCTTCTTATTTTCATTTCCCGCCCATCCCACTTCTATTTATATGTGTTTTTAGGTCAGGAAAACAATTTATGTTAATTCTTATTTCAGATTTGTGAGGACAGTCGTCGGCGTCCTACGTTCCCCTCGAGGGTTGTATCTGATGGTTAGGGTGTGCTGCAGCTGTATCTCTATCTCCCGGTGGTGATTTATCTTCTCCGATTTCCACCTCCACCCTAATTAGCTTTCCTACCTGCTGCCAATCCTTTTCTCCTCTGTTTCTCGACCTCTCCTTATCGCTAGTAGATTTTCCAGTAGCTTTTTGCAGACCGGCGACAACTGTACTCTGCCCTGTGCTGCATATTTCGTTCCCCAAGGGTGTCGTAACTCCTTTATACTGTTGAACAATTGTTGCGAGTCGTTCCACTGCCCTCCCTGCTTCCGTAATCCTATTCCCTCTGCCAACATGCTGGCAGAATCCACTCAAAGCAGTCATGTCCCTTGAAGCCCTCTTTCTTTCAGGGAACAGTCCACCTCCACTGCTTTAATTCACTCCTCCCGGCTCACCGCCAACAACCCCCTCCCCCCCACCCGCCCGCCCGCCCGCCCGCCCGCCCGCTTCTCACAGCTGTCCCATCCCACTAACAATCACTTACCACCCTACTCACACTCACAACAATCTCTCCCCAACTACTGCTCTTAAGTCCTCCAACCCCAACCCTATTGTAGCAGGGAGTCTTTCCCACCTGTTATAACCGTGAGCCCTCCTTATTTGCCTCGGTTGCTGTCAAAAGCACCCGCTAATCCTCTCACAGGCTTTCCGGCCAGTGTCGTCGCCTCTCTTCCTCACCCTAGAGTGTCCTTCCACATTTATTTGTCGTTTATTTTCTATTTGACGAGTCTTATTGTAATCTTGAAAATCCAACAATACTATTATTGTTTCTTTTGTGTTTTGAGCTTCTCTCTTCCGGTATCAATAACACTAAAATAAGAAACTTAGAATTCCACGGTGACAATGAGAACGATGGGAAGATGGGAGATGGTGAAGTGTGTGAGGACTACAGGAGGGAATGTTTGAAAGGTGCTTGGCTTGGGTTTGTGTATATCATGTACCAGAGGTGTGATGTATGAGAATTACATAATAAAAGGAGTTTATGCTTGACTTGGGTTTGTGTATATCATGAACAAGAGCTGTGATGTGTAAGGATTATATAATAAATTGAGTTTATTAATTCAATTTATTAACATTTACTTAAAAAAGTCTTGTCTAAATTGCACGTGCCTCACCATGATTGATGTGAGGCTTACGACCATATGGAATGCGCCTTGTGGCTAAATTTTTAAAAAAGTGTTGAGGCATATTATAAGCATTGCAAAATTTTAATTAATGATATTAATAATCTAAATAAAGATTCAAATTTTACATCTACATCTACATCAAGTCCTTCGGTTGCAAAATATCAAAGATTAGTAGTGGAGATACACTTGTAATAGACTTCACGCTCCATTATGCATTGATCATGGAATAGTCCTTAGTGATCCCATGGGACTAGATTGTGATGTAATCTTGAAGGAATACTCATGTGCTCATTTAGAAATAATACTGTAAAAATCAATGAATGTGTTGCCATTGAACAATAAGAAAATCCATTTGTGTAAATACTTTGTTGATTCCTTTGAACTGGAAGATTTAAATTCGTCGAGTAAAAGGTGGATGCCTTGTAAAAGGGAGAGTGCCTTGTCGAAGATTCATTATTATTTTTTGAAGGTTTGATAGTAGTTTATTAGTGGAAATGAAGGAGAAGGTTTAGTAGATTAGAATGAGGATTATTATAACTTCGAATTTTAAATTTAATTTGAATGGTGTTAAAGTTAGAAGTTATATTAGAAAATAATTTTTTCTTGTTAGAACTTATCGAGATTAGATTTCTTTCCTAATATATTTTATTTCCTTAAGTTATCGAGATTAGATTTGTTTCCTAATATATTTTATTTCCTTTTGTATTTCGATTTATGTTCTTGGATTAGATTTATTTATTTTTCTATTTTAAACTTTTTTATTTTATGTTTTTTCATATATCTCTTAATAATTAATATGAATTGATTAATTAGAGATATTAGGTGTTACATATCCCTTTCATATTATTTTTTGTTTATTCTATTTCCTATTATATGATTTATGTATTTAAACCTCATTTCATAACAATAAAAATATTGCGCATCTTTCTGCATTTCAACATGGTATCATAGCCTAATTTCGTACCCTAGCCACCGATCCTCCTTCTAGAACCACCATACTCTCTTCCTCCCATCCTCTGTGCGGGAAGGGAGACGCGCTCAACTTGGTATTTGAAACATCGATTTTCTGTTCTTCTCTCTCTGCAGGCTTGGCCCATTGGCTGGCCCTTTCCGAGTCGAGAGCTTCGACTCTGCTAGCTGACATGCATCAATTTTATGTGATTTCACATGTTTTTATCATACATTTTGCATATTATTTTATCTCATTTATCATGATTTTATGCTTGTGGAATTTTATTTGTGTTATTTTGCACTTTATAGATGTCAAACACATAAAACAAAGTCAAAACGCGCAAAATACTGTTGTCTGACGTGACCACGTCAGATCTGACCGTGACAACGCTGGCGTCTGGCGGGACCACCCCAACAAACAGTAAGATCTCGTTCTAGAAGATTTATTTATGCTAGTTTTTGCTGGATCTTTAGAAGGGATGCTAGGACGTGAATTGAAGCATTCTTGGGTGGAGAGGAGAGTTGGAGACGGCTGGAGAAATTTTTGAGTTTTACTTGGGTTTCCTTTTCCTCTCTCGGGGTTGAGGTCTTAAGGTCTCTTTTATCTTCTTCTTTGTATGTTCTCATATGTTTTGGGAGGTTATTGTATAAGAGAGGAGTTGATTGCTATGGAAGAGGAAATAAATTATTTTTTAAGTGTTTATGTTTCAGCATTACGTATAACAATGGTTTTGTATCATGTATAGTTAATATTTTTTTCGCGTCTCTGTGATTTATGAGATATTGTTATGTGGTCTTCTCGGATGAGTTCTTTCCCTTTATTGTTTCCTAAGATATTTGGGCTTTTCATTAGTATGTTAACCATATTGCTAATTTATTCCTGATCTGATCAATTAAGATGTTGACATATTTTGTGATCTTTCACTCCTACCCATTGTGCGGGGGAACGAAAGGTTAACCACAAAATTCGGGTAACAATAAAAATATTTTATTGAAGTTTTGCAATCTAGAAATGGGATCGGAACAAATCCGCAATATGTCATGGGGATTGAAGACGCCTCAACTTCATGGATTCTAGCCTTCTTTTGACCTAGAAATAATTATAAGGACTTTATATCGCTGTTGACAACAATCACATTAGAGAAAGTCTTGAAAAATTATGACCTAGTAGCTTGGACAGCCATCTCTGATGCTCCTCAGGCACCATCCGCTGCTCAAATAATACTTTAAACCCCTATGATTTGTCTTTGCCGAAAAATGTAATCCCAACAGGTAGGGTCGTCACTTCTGATCTAAGAAAGTTGCCATTAATTCTCGTTCATACATTGACTTTAGTCTCGCTCTGACCGTAAGAACCTATCTGAAGTAGGCAATCGGTCGTTGATTCCGCATGACCATTGCTCCCAATCCGTACTCTGACGCATTTGTCTTCACCACGAAGGGTTTATTAAAATCTAGAAATGCTAATACCGAGACACCAATGATGACACTCTTCAGATGTTTAAACGCCTGTGTTGCTGCTTCCCTCCATTTTAAATTTGCTTTCTTCAGTTGTTCCTTCAATGGTCATGCTATCTTGCCATATCCTCTTATGAACTTTCGGTAGTATCCGGTGAGACCCATGAATCCTCTCAACTCCTTCAAATTTTTCAGTAAAGGCCAATCAACCATAGCCTTGATCTTGGACTGATCCACTACTTCCCTCGTTCTGGACATCACATGCCCTAAGTACTTTACCTGCAACAGTACAAAAGAATATTTCTTCAAGTCGGCATACAACTGGTTTTCCCTCAATGTCTTCAGGACTGTCCTTAGGTGTCTCACATGCTCTGTTTCTGTACGATTGTAGATTAAAATGTCAGCAAAGAATACCATGACAAATTTCCGGAGGTAAGGATGAAACACCCTATTCATGAGGGACTGAAATGTCGAGGCATTGGTTAAGCCAAATGACATCACTAAGAACTCATAATGTCCTTCATGTTTTCCTGAACGCTGTCTCGTGCACATCCGCCGGGTTCATCCTGATCTGGTGATATCTCAACCTATGATCAATTTTTGAAAAAATGACTACCCCATGAAGCTCATCCATTAACTCCAACATCGTCTTCTTATTCAATGCCCAACAATCCATGCAGAACCTTTAAATCATCTTTTTTCTTCGCCAGTTGGGTGGGACTGGAAAAGGACTCACACTAGATCTTATAATATTGGCCTCAAGCATCTCTCGAATCAGTTTCTCTATCTCAACTTTTTGAATTTGGGTTTACCATTAAGGTTTGACGTTGATGGGAGAAACTCTCTTTCAATGTAATAGCATGCTGGTGCTCCCTCTGAGGAGGTAACACGCTTGACTGATGGAAGACATCCCTAAACTGCCGTAGGAGTTGCTGGACCCTTTCTGAAAACTCTGCCAACTCTGAATCTCGAATATCCCCAAGACTTTGCAACTCTACCAAGTAACCGCTCCCTAAATTGACTTGACGTGGTTTTGAGCGACACCATGGTTTTGCATAACCTAGCAGCTCTCGGCAACACCTTCCTACCCTCCCTCCGAAACTCTATCGTCAAGGAATTCCAATCCACCATCTCTCCCATATTTGTAGCCACTTCATCCTTAAAATCACATTTGTGCTGCCGAAATCTAAAGGAAGTCTTCTACCATCTGTAGGTCATGTAGTGTCAGAACCAACCGCTTACAAATTCGCCGACTTTTTTCCTCCTTTCCCAATCCCCATTACGACACTGAAGCTCACTGTAGTCACCAGCTTCAAACCTAGCATCTCCAGAACCTGATTTGAGATAAAATTATGTGTGGCCACCATCGGTTGTTCCCCGATGCATCCCCTCAACTTCATGGTTTGATTCAGGGTAAATCCCACCACCGAATTGAGGGACACCTCCACCATATTCAAATGCAGATGCTCCTCCTCTGCTGCTTCCTCTTCTGATTCCTCGCCCTTTGTATCCTACTCTAAACTGAAAAAACCTGAAGGGTGTGCTCCTTGCAACTGTCCTGGAGCGTATTTCTCTTCATAGTGGTAACAAATTTTTTTTACTATTTTGTCCTGCACTTTTGCATCTGTAAGACGCTTGAAATGCCCCCAGATCGGGGTCTTGTACTCTTCTCCTTCAGCCTCTCTTTTTGAAATGACACCGTCTCAGTGTCGTGGTTGCACTGTGCTCTTGTAGAATCCTCCGGTGTTGTCTCCTTTGCCGGTCTTCGCCTGTTTCTTATCCTTTATCATATGAGCGAGCTCCATTATTTCCCTCAATGCTCATGATCAGAAGGGGCTGTGGCTGCTCATATGTCAAGCTTTATGCCTTTCAAGAAGCTCTCTTCTAGTCCTACTGCAGATATCCACCCCAACCTTCCTGACAAAAACTCGAACTTCTTTCGCTATTCCATAACCGTCCCCTTCTGTATCAAAGCATAGAATTGCTCGTGTAGGTCTCATTCCTAAATGACTCAAAAACACCAACAAGCACTCCTTAAACTCTTCCATAAGTGCATCAAATACATTGCCTCCATCCACTGAAGCCAAGCTAAAGACTTCCCCTCCAAGCATAATCCAGTGTCCTGAGCTTCTATGCCTTCAAATGAGGTTTTTCATTATCTCCAGCATTTCTCCTATGCCTTCAAATCCATCATTCATTTGACTTTCAATAGAAGAAAATTTATCCTCCATTGTACCGAACCTTTCTTCTATCCTGATCGGATTTGCTCTTTCTCTCCTTCTAGCACATCAACTTTCTTTGCTGCCATCGCACCAAGATCTATGCTTTGATACCAATTTGATACGCCGTGATACCGAAATCAGCGAACAAAACACAACGAAACAACATTAGATAGATGAAAGAAACATAAACAAGAGTTGCTCTTACGAAAATCAAAGGAAAGCAAGCAAGATTCAAGGTTGATCTACTTTTCAAGAGTTAGATCGTCTCTCCCACACTCTAGATGTCGCTAGGAACACCACACTTAGAAAGAAAATTACAACCAAACAAAAACAATAATAAAGAAAGCAAACACTATATTCTTCCCTTAATAGAATCCCCTCTCAATAATTCAAATACTTTCCTTCATCACTTTCTCTCCAAACTCTCTTTGTTTCTCCTCCTTGCATAGGTGATTATGGCCCTAGTGCACCTCACCTTTCCCTTTTCTTTTTCCGCGGCTCCCCCTGTTCGCCCTGCTTCCTTCTGTTGCCAAGACCAGCCCGTCTATGCACGTGTAGGCGTAACACTTTACTACATATTTTTGTTGAAGTTCAACGACCTCAAAATCTAATATAGAGACTCTTTCGAACCCTCAGAAGATTACTCTGTCACTTTCTTCTATGAACCAGCCAATCTTTTAATAAAAACTCTTCTAACTCTGAAAGTAGGTGCAGGCCACCTATCCCTTCTTCTAGTCTGCTAACAGAGTAGAATATTCGCCTTGAAGTTAGAGTGTAGTGTGGACTAATGTTGGAGTAGAATATTTGAAGCGCTTTAGCTTCTTACAAATGATTGTGGCGTCGATCATAGTTAATTCATTCTTCTTTATAGAATGAAAATTATGGTTATTGTAGGTCACTAAAGCCTTTTCTCAGTTATTTTCACTCTTTATTATTATTATTTTTTATTTTTATGTTTATGAAGCACAAAGTTTCAGCCAAACCTATATAATGGGTGCATCATGAAAATGTTTTGACTGTTGTGATGACTTCTTGCAATATGAACTTAAGAGCCAAAGCCATGTTGTGTACGAAATTTTTTTTCTTGTTGTCATGTGAATGCAGGTTCTTGCTCTCGTTAATGCATAATATAGTGTTTTTGCTCATTGTTTTAGCTTTGATTTTGTATGAAATTTAGGGGAGTAACTTTGTCACAGTTGTAGTCATTTGTTTTGCCATTTAGTTTAGCATTCAAAACTATAGGGTTGTTTGGGATTATTTAAAACTTTTTATAATTTTCTTTATTGCTTCAGCTTTAATTTCATGTGAAATATTGGGTAGTGACTCTGTTGTTGTCCCTTTTTTTTTGTATTAGTTTAGCATTCAAAATTAGGGGTTATTTGAGATCACTTTTATCAATTTTTGTATATTATTACTTTAAATGAAAACACATTTAACTTTTATTATGAAATTACTATAAATAGTTAAAGAGGAAAGAAAAAAAAACAACCATATCGTTAATGATCAAACCATACATGGTTTTGATGCTCGAATTTGTTTTTGATATCATCACTAAAATTTAAGTAGTATTGATGGTTTCAATTATAGCATTTTATTAGTACTATTATTAATCTTATAAGTGAAGGACAATATTTTTTAATTTTGAATGAATATTCATAAATGATTGCATCCTAAAAACAATCTTTTTTTTATTATTTTGATTTTTTGAACACAGCTTCAATTTTTGGTAACAGACGAAAAATGAAGTATGTATTGAAAACTACAACAAGAACTCTTACTTAGAATTTCTGAAATTTTTCCTTAAAAATATTCAAAATAAAATTGATTTAGCAAACTTATTTTATTACAGATGGTTTTTATAATTTTAATATAACGAACCTCTTGTTTGCTAGCTGAAAAAATAATGACAGATGACTTGATTTTACCTTTATGTTAATTAAATTTTGTTTCTTCCTTTTTAAACAAATTTTAGTTCTTGTTTCTTCTGTCAGGAAGGCGTCCAACAACTTGTTCTAGGGTTGTACATCATCAGAGGAGATAACATGTATGTTATGCTAATGTTGCGCACTTTATAATTAATTATTTATGCTAATATTCTCGTGATCTGTATTCCAAATTTGTCCAGAAGCGTGGTTGGAGAACTAGATGAAGAACTAGACGCTAATCTGGATTTGTCTAAACTGAGGGCTCATCCTCTCAAGCCCGTCATTCATTAAAAATCTGGATGAAGTCAAAGCCAAGTTAGTAATAGAATGTTTGTTGGCTTAGTTTCTTCTTTATATGGATCAATTTTGTATTTACAATTAATCCTTGATGTTTTTTAGTTACCAGAAAGTTGAGCTTTAGTAGACTAGAGAGGTCTGCATTTTTTCTGGTGGGGGTGGGGAGTTGTGGTGTGGGGTTGGGGAATTAGGAAGGTGGTGGGAGGAATATCACTTGATTCTCATGCATTCACATATCTGACATCCAAATTTCATGTTACTTTGATGCAATAAAATGATGCATGAAAATTTATATTTCACTTTTAAAAAGAAAGTGATAATTATATTTTTAGTTGATGTTGAAGATTTGAGTCTTTTACATATTAAATATGAAAGTTTAGATGTTAAATATATAAATATATAAAAATTGTGTAACATGCATGTAAAAACACTTTTTTCTCTTTGGTGAGAAGCATTTTTGTACATCAAAATGTGTTGACACTAATCTTAAAGAGATCTAGTGCTCTCAAAAGAAAGAATATATTGAAGGTTGTCCCACTATCAAGGGATCGTGAGGCTCACTTGAGCGATCGAGTGAAGTCAAACGAGCCGAGCAAACAAGGCCAAAGCTAACCAGACCACGAGGTTGATAAGAAGACGATTGGATTATCCAAGAATCAGCTCTTTCGACTAAAAGCATGACAAAGAAAATAACTGAGCTAACCACTGTGAAAGAATACCCAATACGATATCCAGTTCCACGGTATTTTCAACCATCCTTTAGACAAATTTGAATTTAGCATCCTAAAAGATGCGATGAGCATGGATCATGCCACAAACGAGAAAATGAGTAAGTAGCCCAAGGAGAAAAATCCCAAAAACCAAAACAGTGATACTACTTACATGGAGCACAAGAGAATTGATGGCCCAACAAATCTAGAAGTTGAAGGATCACATCTGAGAGGTCCAATATCCAGCTGTGTATCAAACTTTATCATGGTGTAAAAATTAAATGACAGATGGAGGACGTGTGTGAATCTCACCAGTTTGAACATTGTTTGCCCAAAGGACAGTTGTTACCCCTTTCCGTAGATTTACGCACTCATATATGCATCAATTGTCTATTATGTGGTGAGCTTCCTCAATGCCTTCTTTGGCTATCATCAGGTCAAGATGTATCCAACCGATGTTGAAAAGATTGGATTCATTACAAGTGAGGAAGCGAATTACTATATTGTAATGCTCTTTAGATGAAAACTGCTAACACTACTTATTAGCGCATGTTTAGTGTTATTTTTGCAAAATAAAAATGAAAAAACATTGTATGCAGATGATATCTTAGTAAAAGGTAAAATGCTCAAGCAACATATGAAAGATTTAAAAGAGACCTTCAAAACTTTAAGAAAATTTAATATGAATCTTAATCCTCTCAAGTGTACATTCGGAGCATATACAGGCAAATTCTTTGGCTATCTCCTAAGCCCAAAGGGAATAAAAGCTAACCCTAAAAAGTTTTGTGTTGATCAGTGTGTCGTCCCCTCGCAACCCCAACTCCAAAAATTGATTGGCTGAAACACGGTCTTGATCCTGTTCATCTCAAAATTAGGTGACAAGTGCGCTGTTTTCTTCAACATATTGAGGTGAGTAAAGATTTTCATTAGGTTAGATGAATGTGAGCAAGCATTCAAAAAATTAAAAGTCTTCCTAGCATCACCACTACCCTTCAAATCCCAAAGTCGAATGAAGAACTCTCCTTGTACTTAGGAGTCGGACCCAATGCCATAACTTTATTTTAATGGGCGAGGAGCAAGTGAAGCAACTCTTGGTCTATTATGTCAGTGGAGTCCTCCGAGTAACCGAGTTCAGGTATTCAATTATAGTAAAATTAACATTCTCTCATTATTTCTATCCACAAACTCCGTCCATACTTCCAAACTCGCTATTTAGGAACATCACCAACCACCAGCTGAAATTCTTCTTCACCCAACCGGAACACTCCGATCGGCTTCTCAAATCGACAATAAAACTTAACGAATTTGATCTCTTCTGCGTGCCCTGGACCTCCAAAACTCAAGCCATAGTCAACTTTCTGACTGACTTTTCAAAGTTGAGCGAACCAGACGAAGAAACGATGACCGACAGTCATACTTGGGTTGTGCATATCAAAGAAGTATCTAATCAAACTACGATGGGGCTCAACCTCACTCTAACAAATTCGACCGAAGATCATCCGTACCACTTGATAGATATGGGATTTAAAGTCATCAACAATCAAGTCGTCTTCTGATAAGATCTGACTCATAGTTGGTGGTCCATCAGGTAAACGTATAATTTGAATTTAGAGAAGAGATGATGATCAAATACCTCGCCAAAGCCAAGACGGTGATAGGGAAGTTCGAAGGCTTCAAGGTTGAACACAGCTCCCTAGAGGATTACTAGGTAGAGGATATCCTATCTAAGTGCATCTGCTCCGGGGGGCACGCCCCAAAAACTCATCCAACCAACCATAGAGGAAACTAAGGTGATGGAACTTGGACCTTAAGGATCAAAGAGTTGGATAGATCCATACATCATATTCTTTAAAACTGGGAGCCTCGAATGAAGTAACCGACTTGAACGCTTCAATATTAAGTAGCCCAATATCTTATGATCGAGGGAAAACCTTTTTGAATGTCATTCACCTCAATATACTTGAGATGTATCAAAGAAGACCAGACAGAAGATGTCCTCCGAGAAGTACATTTAGAAGGATGTGAAAGCCATTCCAGAGGGAAGACTTTTGCTCACCAAATACAACAAGGTTATTTTTAGCTAACACTACAGAAGGACGTCGCTGATTCTCAAGGAGATGTGAATATTATCAGAAATATGTTATGCTGCAATATCATTCGACTCACAAACTACAACCTATTGTCAGTTCATTGTCGTTCGCATCTCAGAACTCGATATTCTCAGGTCCTTTCCTATGTCGTGGGACCAGTGAAAGTTCCTGCTTGTTATCGTAGATTACTTATTCAAGTGGATTGAGGCTAAGTCACTCGCTCGGATCACCACACAAGTCCTTCAAAATTTCATCTGGACTGATTTGATCTGTCAATATGTCCTACTACTCATAATCATCATAGACAACATAATGCAATTTACCATCTACAAGGTTAAGGTCATTTGTCAGATTCAAGAGATCAACTTGAAGTTTGCATATCCACCATGCTTGTACGAATATATAGGCCGAGATAACCAACAAAATCTCCTTGAACTGGCTAAGGAAAAAGATTCAGGGTGTAAGGGAAAATGGGTTGAGGTTCTATTGTTTGTTCTTTGGGCAGTTTGAAGGACACCTTCCACAACGATTGGACAAACCTCTTTTATGTCATCATACTAGATTGAGGAAGTGTTATCGGTTGAGTATAACTATCACAGTTAGAGAGTGGTGGCGGCTTCAGTATCCGACAAAGAAAACTTAATCGAGTGGCAGAAAGCCAATGACGAAGGAGTGATGCTCGCACTCGACCCTTCAGAGGAGAGATGAGCGAACTCAACTCTCAGTCAGGAAGTGGTGAAGAGACAAACGACTCATTACTACAATTAGCATGATTGAGAGAAAACTTTTGATGTCGAAGACCTTGTGCCGAAAAATGTTGACCTAGCCGTCGGGACAAGCCGTGGGGAAGTTCAACAACATGTGGAATAGAACGTTCATCATTGATAAGTGGGTCGCCCCCATAGTGTATAAGCTAAAGAACTACACGAGAAAGGGAGTGCCTCAAATATGGAGTGGAGATGATTTGAATATATTCTTTCCCGAAGAAAGTTTTTGTATCTCGGTAAATGAAAAACGTATTATTCTTCTTACCCTTGTACCTTATTGTCAATTTCATAAAAATGAAAAAGTAAAATTCTTTCTAATTATGCATATGACCCTAGGTCCAACTGACACTTGAGGAACTTGAAAAGTTTACGCAAGGGATCGTTGAATTTAATCGATACTTGGGGAAGTCAATTTGATCCGCTTATAGTTGTCCTGTCTGACCGGTAAAACCGACAATGATGGGTAACATCCGATCGAAAAAAAAACTCTCAAAAAATTGATAATGATAGGTAACGTTCAATTGGTAAAATCTTCTAAAAAATTGAAAATGATGCTCAACATTTGATCAAAGGATTGCACAAAATCTGACCCACAATGCTCATGCATCATAAAAACCAATAACTCATACCTCGAATACTTCGAAGCTCTAGCGGCAAGATTTCCTACTCATTAGCTACAAGATTAGATGTGGGTAGCATATGAATCACCCAACAGCTAGTTCATATTGTTACTCTCGTGAAGACTACAACAATATCTATTTAATACGTAAGGCGTAAGGTGTGACCTATCCAAGACAACGACCCAAGCGAACAACTGAGACTTAAGTGGTGCAAGACTTGACTCGTTCGGTAACTCAGTAAATCGACCAAAAATATTCTTAACTCATCGAATCATCGACTCTTATCAATTCTTCGACCAGGTTACAAAGTTGTTAACAATCCTCAGTATCGTGATCATGATCCTTGTGATATACACATTATCTATTGTGATCGTGGGCGTGAATTCTTGCTTTCATGATAAAGGACTTCTTGAAAAAATCTTTATTTTGAATGACCTCTATGATTTCGGTCATCGAGACTCTTAAAAGTGTTATTTCAGTAGGATGAAGTCGAGGTTGTTCTTGACTCCTCTCCGGTCTTCTTCCAACCAACTTCCTATTGGCATCACCTCGCCCCTGCCGAAAACATTTATCAGCAGCATTCTAATAGTTATTCTTCGCATTCTGGTGATCGTCGTGAGGCTTGCTCTGAATCCTCTCCCTAGACCAATGTGGTTGGAAGGAATCAGGATGGGAGATGTACTCAGGAGATATGTGATTAATCACAAGCTCCAGGAGCTTGGACAAAGTCTTTGGCTTCTGCAAGCCAAATACATACCAAAACGGCCCCGCTTGGAGGCATTGAGCTAGGGCGACGACAGGTTCTAGATCGCGGATATCTAGCATCTCCCATCTGAAGTGAGTAACAAAGCTTCTGAGACTCTTTGTAGGTTCTTAGCAGATTTTTAGGACTTTAGAGTTTTTTTGTGGCTTCTACGCGCTGGCAAATTGAGCCACAAACATGTGCATGGACTCTCTAAATGAAGTAATGACTGCTACTATCAAGTTATTGAACCAGCGTAAAATTATTTCTTTCAACATCATGAGGAATAAATGATACTTAAATCATTTATTTTGATTAGACAAATCGCTGGCTCAAATGAAGCCAGATGGTTGATGGAGTCAGGCCTCTCTTTGTAAGATTCCAAAGACGGAATCTTAAACTTTCTCGGTGTCTCGGCGTCCGTGATCTCCCTTGAGAATGTTTTCTTCTATAGTCTTTGTTCTGTTCTTATGGTTTCTTCATCCGAATACTCAGGCGTGAGTCTTTGCCTTCTTTCCTCTACATTCGAGCTTTAGACGGTTCCCTTTCTTTTAAGCATTCAGGATCATCTCCTTTCTCTTCTTCTTGCTTGAATATTTGACCAAGAGGTCTCTTAGGTCCGACTCTCATTAAGTTATGCCTAAGGGGTTCTTGCCTAAATGGCTTTTGCCTTGGTGGCTCTTTTTCTAGGTGGCCCTTGTCTTCAAGACACTAATCCTGACGATTCATTATGTGTTTTGGGTTTGGTTCGTGAACGAAATTTGGAGGCCGCTCTTGTATCTTGCACGACCTTTAGTACTTTTTCCCTCAGCTCATTGATCTGTTTCATCACGAATTACCTGGTGCATTCCATCATTTGCCTTCATCTTTCTTTATGTGGGAAAGTTCTTGCAGAATTTTAGTATAAGTTTCACGCACACCATAACATTTAGTATGTTGAATCTTTTTAGAATATAGAGTATTTTATCATTTGTGAATACATACAACTTGGTAAAGACCTTTTCTTTTTGGAAGAGAAGGAGAAGAGAGAGATGGATATGAGGCTTGAGAGGTCACAGGTATTGTATATTGAACTTGAACCTTTGATAAGCCCAAAAAATTGGATTAGGGTAGGTTTCTCAAATTGCAGTGTTTAGAGAGTGAGAGAGAGAGACTCTAGGAAAAGATTCATGATCCTCTTTCATTAGGGTTGGTTTCTTGAACTGCAGTGTTTTAAAGAGTGAGAGAGAGAGACTCCGGAAAAAGATTCAAGATCCTCTTTCCCCCATCTTGTCTTTTCTTTTATACAAAAAGGAAAAATAATATAAAATACAGTTAGTACAATACGACACCCTTTCATGTTGTCTTTATGAAAAGATCGTGATGTGGATGTCAGGTGGCACTTTTAAAGAATGATGGACTTGCGCTCTTATTAGTAATGATGACCATTTATAGTAGTTGTCCCTCCATATGTAAGCTAGGTCACCTCCACGGAAGAGATGAAATTCAGCCATTTTGCATATAAATATTGAAGTTTCTATATTAAATATCTACATATATAAAAATTGGATTATAAATATATAAAGATTTGAATGTTTTGCTCTTGCTCTTGTCCTTGCTCCTTAACATTCTTTGTGTAGCCCTAGCCCTCCTTTCAGTCTAATAAGAAAGTAGAATATTCGCCTTAATGTAGAGTGTATCATGGACTAATCTTAAGAATATAATTTTCAATTATTTTAGCTTTTTATAAATGATTATGACATCAATCATAGTCAATTTCATTCAGGTTCAAACTTGAAGACTCTTTTGAATAGAATGTTGATGGAGCTATCGATATCAATCAAGATACTACTGATTTGGTAATCATCAATGATGGCAGTAACCATGATGGCATCGTTAAAAGGATTTTCAGTGGTGGGCAGATCAGCATCTAAGAAGGTGATAAGAGTATGGATTGGTGTTGCTTGCTTGACCATATTGGTTGAATAAATCTCCGTCCTCAATCGCTTTTAAGTTGGACTCCTATGAAGCTTTAGGGCTCATTTGGGGCAGCTTATTTGGTGTGATGGGAGCTTTTTGCTGCGTTTTGGCTTTTCCAAAAAAAATAAAAATTTGTAATAGCTACCGCACCTAGCTTATTAGCATATTTTTTTTAATCAGTCTATCAGCAGATTATTCAATAGTACATTCCTGCCCCAAACAGACCCTTAGATTTGTCCCCTCTAAGGATGATTGACACAACGAGGACGAAGTGGACCAGCCTCGTTGGAGCGGGTTCAACGTCATTTCCCTCGGCAAGTACCTTAACCTGCCATTGAATATTGGCTTCAAGGGCCACAAACTCGTTCATCTTGCCTTCCCTCATCAATTCTTCGATCAGATTACGAAAATGTCAACAATTCTTAGTTTCATGACCAAGTTTCTGGTGGTATGTATCGTTTCTATTGAAATTGCGAGCATGAGTTATAATCTTCATGGGAATTGTCTTCTTGAGGAAATCTTTGTTTTGAATGACCTCCACGATCTTGGCCATCGAGATTCTTAAAAGTGTGACTTCGGTAGGAGGAAGTTGAGATTGTTATCGACTCCTCTCTGATATTCTTTCAACTAACCTCCTATTGGCATCATCTTGCTCCCGTCGGAAACATTTATTGTGAGCATTCCAAGATTTTTTCTTTTCAAAACGGTTCTTCACGTTTTGGTGATCGTCACGAGGCTTGCTCTAAAACGTCTCCCTAGACTCTTATGGTCGGGAGGAACCAAGAGGGGAGTTGTACTCCTTAGGAAATATGTGGTTAATCACAAGCACAAGAGCTTGGTCAAAGTCTTTGGCTTCCGTGAGCCAAACTCATGCTGGAACGATTCCTCACGGAAGCATTGAGCTTGGGCGACGTGGGCGATGACAACTTCTAGATTGTGGATATCTTTCATCTTCCGTTGGAAGGGAGTGATGAAGCCTCTAAAGCTTTTAGTTGGTTCTTGGCAGATTTTTAGTATTGTTTGAGAGTTCTTTAGCGGCTTCTAAGTGCTTGTGAACTGAGCCTCAAACATGTTCTTAAACTTTCTAAATGAAGTGATGACTCCTTGCTGGTTATTGAAATAATGTAAATTTGATTCTTTAAACTTCATGAAGAATAAATGATACTTTAATCATCATTTAGCAAATAGACCACTGACTCTAATAAAGCCAAATGGTCGGTGGTGTCAGATCTCCCTTTATGAGATTCCAAAGATAGAATTTTAAAATTTTTCGGTATCTCGGCTTTTGTGATCTCTCTTGCTAATGTGTTCTCTGATGGTGTCTTTCTTCTCCTCCCCTTCTATTTTTTAATCTGAATACTCAAGAGCGATTCATCGCCTTGTTCTTCTTCTTTCCTTCACATACAAGGCTTTAGAAGGTTCCCCTTCTTCTAAGAATTCACGGTCGTCTCCTTCCGCTTCCTCTTGCTCAAATATTGGACCAAGACCTCTCTTAGGTCAGGTACTCGGTAAGTTTTGCCTAAGAGGCTCTTGTCTTGGCGGCCCTTGCCTTCAAGCCACTGATCCCAACGATATAATGTGTTTTGGGCTCGATTTAGGGACGGAATTTGGAGGCCTCTCTTGTATCTTGCAAGACTTTCAAAACCTTTTCACTTGCCTGATATGCTTTATCACGAACTCCATAGTGCAATCCATCATTCTTCATTATCTTTTTTATGTGGGAAAGACATTTTTGCAAAGTTTGAGTATAAACTTCAGGATGCTGAATCTTTTTAGGACATAAACTCTCAATCGTTCGTGAGCACATACAACTTAGTGAAGATCTTGAGAGGTGGATACGAGACTTGAGAGGTCCCAGGGATTGTGTATTTCTCTTGAACCTTCAATAAGCCCGAAAAAAGGGCTTAGGGGAGGTATCATGGATTGCGATGCTTTAGAGAGAGATAGACATAGAGACTCTCGGAAAAGTTCTGGGACTCTCTTTCTCCCATCTTGACTTTCCTTTTATACAAAAAAGAAAAGTAATATAAATTATCATTATGAAAAGAAAGTGATGTGGATGTCTGGTGGCGCTTTTAAAGAATGATGGATTTGCATCCGTGCCAGTAATGTTGATCATCTGTAGTAGTTGTCCTTCCCAAAGTGGGCTACATCACCTCCTTGAAAGAGATGAAATTCGGTCATTTTGATAGGTGGTTTCAGTTCAGTCACTTTGGCATATGGGCCCGGTTAAGTGTATTAGTTTCCATTGTTGGAATACACATGAAAAGCCTATATTTAGATATCTAGGTTGGTAATTTACATTAATTTTATGTCGACCAATTCTTATTTATTTACACATCTAATATCAAAATTTTCATACTTTTACATTTATAACACCTTGGTGTCATAAAATTAAGAGTATAATATTCAAAGCATTTTAGCTTCCTATAAATGCTAATGGCATCAATCATAGTTAAGTTCATTCAAGTCAGACTTTGAATCTTATTCACATTATGGTTATTTTAGGTTCTTGAAGTGGCTTTCAGTTATCTTCTCTCTTTATTTATTTATTTCATGTTTATGTTTATGGAGCACAAAGTTTCAGCCAAAATCTATATAAGATGGTTGAATCATGAAAATTGTTTAATCAATCATTGTGATCTCTTTCTGCAATAAGAACTTGGAGAGCCAAAGTCATGTTGTGTAGGAATTCCTTTTCTTATTTTCATGTGACTCCACTTTCTTGCTGCTCCTTAATGCATAATATAATATTTCAGCTTTGATTGTATGTAAGCAGTAACATTGTCTCAGTTGTCATTTGTTTTGCCCTCTTACTTCAGCATTCTAAATTATGGAGATGTTTGGGATATTTGTCATTTGTTTTGTGATAGTGTAGCATTCAAATTTAGGGGCTATTTAAGATAACTTCTATTAATTTCTTTGCGTTTTTATTTTAATTTTGAATGAATATTCAAAAATAATTGCATTCTAAAATAACATTCCTTTTCTTTTTATTTAGATTATTTGAATAAAGCTTCATATTTGCATAACAGTACAAAAATAAGATGGAATTGAAAACTATGGCAACAAATTGGTTCTCCTAAATTGTGCTATTTTTACATAAAACTTTTATTTTACAAACTTATTTTATTACAAATGATAATTATAATTTCAATATATTGAACTTCCTTGCTAGCTGAGAAAATAATGAAAGATCAACATCAAGTATGCCTTAAAAGATGGTCTCTGTTAATTCTCTTTTCTTTTTTTTTTTTTTAATTAATTGTTTTTAAATTTTTTAACAAATTTTGCCTTAAAAAATGGACACTTGCAATAAATATGCGAAAAAAAATAGTAGTACAACATTTTCAAAAAAAAAAAATAATAAAAGCATTGGAGCATAATCGGCTATACAGAAACGTCAGTAGAAGGTTGTGTTGCTGGCAATGCGTTAAAAAACAATATTATTTTATCTATTTCGACAAATTATATTATTAATTTAGAAAACGATAAGATGCTATGGACCATGATATATTATATTGATAAGTCTATTATAAAACAAGATGTAAGTAAAAAAAATAGACGGAGGCTATTATACGATACCCCAATCACCCTCACGTGCCTAACTATTCGAGGACTCCTTACTTTCAGTAAGTGGCCAAAGGGGAATTCAAACCGGTAACTTAAGGAGACTTATGAACTTCAAAGAAATTGCTCTACCAATAAGTCACAACTAACAACATATATATATATAATATTGACTATAAATTTTAGAGGAGCATTTACATACATATGATATTACTGCTCAATTCTTTTATATTTATATGTATATATAACACTTAAATTTTATTTTTTAAATTTATACTGCTCAAATCCTTCACTTCACATTGCACGAAAAATATCACTATTTTAATTTCTAAATACATATTTCCATGCATAAATATCAAAATTGAAGTTTAAGGGTTAGATGTGTAAATACACAAGAGTTAAGTGGTATGTATGTAAATCTTCCTTAAATTTATTAAAATTATTAAGATGGCAGCCAAACTTAATTTGTTCTTCTACTGATCACCAACAACTTTACATCATAATTAAAACATGTGGCAATGTATAATAAATTACAATAATGGGGCGCTTAAATTACAATATCAAAATATTTTAATCTCAAAATGCCAAAAAATATGTTGATGGGTTTGGCTTTGTGAGTGATTTATTGTTGCTCAAGCAGGCTGTCAGTGATCTCCTCTGACTCCACTCTTCCAGCCTTAATCTCCTCATTCTTCCCCCACAGTACAGTATAAAGCCCAGCCATTATCAGGATGAACCCTATAAGGCTGCATTTATGAAGTATTATAATAAGTAAAACATGAAACTCTTATGTGGTGGATACGTAAATAATGAAAAAAATGAAATGTTGCATGCGCACCCTCCAGAATAGAGTTGATCTCCGAGAATAATGGCTGAGAGAATGGCGACTAATACAGTCTGTGAAGGTTGGAAGACAGCAACGAACAGTGGGCCTGCTCTATCAATGCACCAAGTCTGAAGAGAAAAGGTGATCCCTGAACCCACCACCCCCTGAAATTTCACATGTTGCAATAACCACATTATACTCTCATTTTGGTCCCTATTAACTCTGTATTTGCATCCCTTTGTACACCCACAGCTTAGCCTATAAAACATAGTTCACTTGTGTTGTGCAGTGCACTGTTGTATAACAATGCACAATATTTAATTTTGTACATGAAATCTGAATGCATTAGGAATTCATTCATATGTAATATTCTCTACTTGTGTCAACATCTATAAATTCAGCTAGTCCACCTTCAATTGCGCAACACATCAACCTAAAATGTGGATGTACAATTCATACACTTTGTTTTTTTATTTATTTATTTTATTATTATTAATATGTAGCTTACTATATGTATAGGTTATCCTAAACAAACTGAAATCTATAAAGAGGGGATCTATCCATCTCAGACTCTCAGTAATAAATAAAATCTTACAGCCTCTAATTATTTTTATTATTAAAAGCTTATGTTCTCTCTCCTCTTTGTTCTTTTCTAAAGTTGCTCTTGAGGTGTGACCCACAAATAAATCAAAATTTACATGGCTAAAGTTATATACTTGTTGAATGTGATTTCCTCCCCCCTCCCCCTTAAAAATTACACTGCACATCTGGATGGCAGTTCGGATGAGCTAAGGTGTGATATATGGCTTATGTTCGCTCTCCTCTTTGTTCTTTTCTTAAGTTGCTCTTGAGGTTTGACCCACAGATAAATCAAAATTTACACGACTAACGTTAAACACAAACACTGAATGACGGTCTGGATGGGCCAGGAGGTGATATATAGCGTGGCCACATCCAAAGGGTCATCAAACTTCACTCCCCCTTTAAAAATTATTCCGCATGTCCATATGACGGTCCGAATGGGTTAGACTGTGAAGCGTGGCAAAATCCAGACCATAATTCAGACTTATTCAGGCTTCACTCGCCCCACTTCAAACTGTCCAAAATGATGAAAAATATAATAATAATAATAATAATAATAAGACATGATTAGATGAGGTGTTAATCAGGTTCTGTCTGATCTGCAAATTAAGAATAGGCAGAATAAATTGTGATAAGGGTGCCAACATGTGAGTTTTGAGAATCTAAATAACTTACAGCATAAAGAACAGGGAGGAGCTCTTGTCCTGAATGTATCTTCCACCTCTCCACGTCCCTCTCACTGAATGCTGCTATCACAATAAACTGTACCACTCCAAAAAAACACGTGAGTGTTGTCACTGAGAGCCTCGCCGGGTAATGCCTCAGAACTGGTACCTGAATAATTAATCAACATATTATGAATCTATATAGCTGATTAATCAATATTTGGAGGAAATAATGATGGGTGGTTCGTTCAATCACCTGGAAGACCATCCAAGCGGACCAAGCAGTGCAGTTGAGCAGAATATAGCAGCAGCCTAAAGTCCAGTTCACTATCCTGCTCGAGTAGACGTTAACCAGTCCTGTAGTGAGGTGATGTGCCTCTTCTTGAAGAAGAGGAGGACCCTTATACAGCGTTATGGTAGTCGCTCCACCAATACAAACCACAGTTCCCAACACCTTCGCAATTCCATATCTCTCTTTAATATTCAGCTTTTCAACCCTGAATCAGTTAGCAGCCAAATTCAAGTTTTTTAAAAATTTTTGTGATCAAAATTTGTTTTTTTTAATCATTTTGAAAAAAAAGATGTTCTTTATAATTTTTACCTCAACTTTGTAAAAAAATTGTTACTTTCCCACCATAACTTTACGCCTACTTTATAAAGATTGAAAAAGGGATCCCTTTATATCATGATATATATCCGAGAATGAATTTGATTTAGATATTAGTATTATACGCATGTTCACCTTAAGGCTGCGGCTATTGCGAAAGTGATAGCAGGTGTTGAATTCTGTATTGCTGATACATAGGTTGGAGACAAGTAGTACAAGCCCAGTATGTAACATCCTTGGTTTGCTGCAATTCTGCAATTAAGCCCTCGCCCCTTAATGATCATATATATTTTATGCATATAATGTAAGTATGGCTGAGTTGCTTACCCACAAAGCGCAAGAAGGAATATCTGAGTCAGGATAGAGAAGGTGAGTGGCGGCCTGTCCTTCCTGAAGAGAATTAATGGATCCAAAACAAAACGAAATGAAATTAGAGTAAAAGTTGAGAACTTTAAGCTTTACATGCATGATGCATCCATGGATGAGCTGAGAGGCTTACTTCTCTAGAAAATAGGCGAATGGAGCAAGCAAAAGAACAGCAATGATGTTTCTGTAGACGAGGAGCACAAGTTTGCTTATGCCTATATTTAGAGCCACTCTCGACACTATGTGAGTACTTGCGTAGCACAGATGGAGCAAAAGTACGCCTGTGAGAAGTTTCACCTTATCAGAAATTTCAGACTCTCTTCCCATCTTTTTTCTTTTTTGTTTGATTCTTTGTCTCGCTCTTTGATTCTCCTCGCCCTCAACAGTTTGGTTTTGTTGCTTCATTCAATGGAGAAGACATAAGCGCTTATATATATGCGCTGATCAAGCTAATAATATAGGTTGGAGGTTGACTAGGTGTAGGCCACCCAAAGCAAGGACTTAGGCTAATTGAGCCAAGCAGAGGCATCAATCTGCCTATCACCACAATCTGACTCAGGAGAAGAGTTCAATATCACTAGAAGTCTCATGGACTACCTTAGAATTGACAATAATATATATGACCCGTGAATATCTGGAAAGATTAATTCTCTTGTCAATAAATGAGCTATCTATCAGATTATAGTGAGTCACGCTCAACACGATAGTCTTATCCAGTGATCAATAGTTAGCATACAGACTAGAATAGTCAAGATTAAAAGCCAAGCCGATCAAGTCAAGTCTTGCCAACCCGAAAAACATCAAAGGCCGGCCGACAACCCCGATTCAGCACAGTTAGACCAAGGCCCACTAATTTTAGCCAACTGAGTCAGAGGGTAGCCAAGTCATAGGCCTGTATAATATCCTATAACACCCCCCATTAAAGCAGAGCCAAACATGTAATTTCACATATTGTACCCCCTCCTCTATCAACAAGGAAGTCATTTTATGAGAAAATGGTTAATCTGCAAATCAAAGTACTATTAATTATATATTATGCATCTCTCTCTCTCTTTACCTTCTTCTTATCTTACATTTTATTTTATTCATTGAGTGTGATTCACGAAGAAATCGGGCTTCAATATATATATATATATATATATATATATATATATATATATATATATATATATATATATATATATGCCATCGCAAATTCATAGTCATGATATTCACTGAATTAAAGCTTGCGGGATTGTCATAAAAATGAATGAAAATTTTAGGTCTGGATCGATGTCTTGATCTTTAATATGAATGAGCTTCAAATTAAAACCCTCAAATTTTTTTGGATAGTTGTGTAAAACTAATTAATTGCTCTTATATATATTACCCTAATCTCAAATTAGTGCGCCCTGGCAAGTTGGTATGCAGTTAATCATAAGACCCCTCTGATCCGGATTTGATCCCTACTGTGACGGATAGCACATATGAGGAGTGGTATTCTCAAATACCACCATTTAATATATATATATATATATATATATATATATATATATATATATATATATATATATATATATATATATATATATATATATATATGAAAAAAAAAAATTAAATTAGAAAAATCAATATCTTTGATTCGATACAGTTTGCATTTGGTTTGATTTTTTTGAACCAATTAATCAATTTTGTTTTACTCGCCTATCAAAATCAAATTATTTAAACCTTCTTTGAGTTTAAATTAAATCTAACTCAACACAAAAATACCAATATAAATTGGAAATATTTACATACATACCACTCTATTTATTTTCATTTACATATCTAACACTAAAATTTCAATTGGCATCATGAAATCATGAAAAAGGTGCATTTCACTTTAAAAAGTCGAAATAATTGTATTTTTAAGATTTTTGGGGTATAAATGTAAAAAATAGTTTGGAATGGGGGTTCCGTATGTAAATGCCCCTTTTTAACATATTGTATTATAATATAGATAAGAGAACGTGCTGTATACGACAGTTTTGCAGTTTTATATACTAAAAGATAATGAAATTTATATGCTCAAATTGTAAAAAACAGCTAACAATATCTATCCTTATCGCTTCATGGAATTTGTAAATCTCTTTTTATATGCAATTATTGAATTCAAGGTGAAGGTGACTAGCTTTGTAAAAAATTTCCTGTTATATAAAAGAATAGGCCGGGCCGTGAGGTCCCAACCCCCGCTAGGTTTGACGGAGACCTAACTTAAGGCCACCAGGGGATTCGAACCCGTGACCTGAGAGGACTTACGACCTTCAGAGAGGCTGCTCTACTAACAGGCCACGGAACACACATAACATATAATTATATATAGATGAGCTTACTTTGGTTCAATTATGGTTAATTAATTTTATAAATTGCTTATTATATATGCAATTAAAAATTAATGATATTGGTTGACATGTTTTTATTGCTTGAGAAAATACATTTTTTTTTAGTTGGTATACCACCCAAAACTTGCTATTTATAAATCTACCACCCTATTTCATCCAATTTTCAAATTTTCACTCAAATATTGAAATTCAAGGTAAAAACCCAATCCATATTTTTCATTTTTATCAAATTCTTAATAGTTTGATTGTGACACACGTAAATAAATAGGTTTGAGTTCAAAAAATTCACATGGACGGTTAATTTATAAATATTAATGTTCCAGGTGATCTGTATGTAATTATCGATTCTTTTTAAATTGTTTTATTTAATTTGAACACAAAAAACTCCAAATATATGAGAAGTTAAAGACTTGAATGTTCCTTTGAATCCTTCCAATTAGATGAAGTTAATATGAAATAATTTCCCTCTTGATAATTTTAAAATAGTAATGATTTTAGAATATATTCATATAAAATATAATAAAACTAGAAATTTGGACTATTTTGAAATTGGATGCTTAATTTCGAAAGTGATGATCAAGATCTTAATTTGGAAAGTAATGATCAAGATCAATGATCATTCCCTTTTTTGCTTGATTAATTAAATATTTATGAAAAAAAAAATTCAAATTAAATTTCTTAAATTATTTCACAATTTATCAGTGATGACTGAGAATATTACTTGTATAAGTTAGAATTCTATTCTAGAACATGAGATAAAATAAGTAAAAAATAAGAGATATTAGATAGTCATCCCTAACTTTAATCAAATTCTTGCATCTTCAATTCTAAGAAAGAATCTACAATTTTTGTGACCAATTATCATTATTGTAGCTTCTAACTATGATATATGTGACTAACTGTCACTATTACAGCAACTGACTGCAACTTTTATGGCCAATTACTACATTTATAACAACTAACTATGATAGTTGTGATCAAATTTGTCTATAATAATAAATAAATCACACATTTATTGTAGCCCGATTATAACTATTATAACTAAAATTATACATATTTGATTATCAACTTTGTAATTCTATCTTCTCTAATTCAGAAGGATATCAAACTAATATACTTACAGTTACATAATGAATTACTTTGACTGAACTATGCCTCGTGATTTTTTTCGTTTTAAAGTTTTTTAACTTGAAAATTATAGTTTAACCTTCAGCTACTTTGTTTGTCTGATGAATATTTGTATAAGGTCAAGACATTAAAAATACTACTATACCATTGTGAATTTTATGGCATTCAACAAGGCATGTCTGAGAACTAAAAAATAACCTTATAATTTAGCCTATTTGACATATATAAAATCAGGGCGTGTTTGGGACAGTTGCAGCTATATAAAATCTTAATTTCTAAAATTGATATGAAAAAACCCTTTTTTGGAAGTCCCACTGGCACCAGCCAAGTAGAAGGTAGCTTGTATTTTATATCACAAATAATATGGAGAGGATCATTCCCTTGCACAAGAAGAGGCGGTTTCAGAAAGTATGAAGAAATAAAGCACCAGAAACGACAGAAGTATTAAAGGAACCAAAAAAGAAAAGGTAAATTACATGCCTACCACATAATTCTTATGTATTAACATATCCAACACCTAAAGTTTACATCTTTTAACACTGGTGTTATAAACCTATCTATGTATGAAAATATGTATTGCAGTGATATTTTTTATGTGGTATATTAAGGATTTGGGAGTTATACATGTAAATACGTAACTTTATGGGTTAGATGAGTAAAAATATAAGAATTGTGTGGAATTTAATATAAATGTCCCAAATATATATATATATATATATATATATATATATATATATATATATATATATATATAGTAAATAAAAAGCTCTTAAACTCAGCATTGTCTGAGCTGCAGTAGAACATTATTGAAGGGCCACATAATTAAGAAAAAAAGAAATATAAAAACGTTCATGAAAACCCATAGAAAAAACAAACTGTTTGTTACCCTTAATAGGTGTAACCTTTCTGGAACATCCCCTTCTTAGCTTCCTCCTTTTCACCATCAGCGGAGTAGCGACCGAGCTGGGCCAATGAGTTCGCTTTTGCACGGATCAAAAGAGCCTTCTGAGCGGCTTCCAAATTCTCCGGCAGGCCTTTCCAGGTCTTGAGAACAGTATTTTGGAGAGCTCGGGCATAGGAGAAAGATACGTGCCATGGGTTGGCCGATTGGTTCATCGCATTTAGGTTCAAAGTCGCTTCGACTTCAGACTGCCCTCCTGAAAGGAACTGTAAAAACATCCATTTTATAATTAGCGCAGAAAGGTGAGTTCTTTACTTGTAGTAGTAGTTTGAATTGCGAACAACTAATTTTGAAATCAACTCATGTGATTTGTATAATCGTGTACTACCCTTTCATTTTTGTAGGTTATTGAGTTTTTAATGTTATGATTTTTCATACATACTTTTTAGAGTTCTAGGATTGATTGAATATGTACTAGAAAAAAGTATGGGCACGGGTTCTATGGAGGGTCATGGGTTCTTTGAAGGGGAGAACAAGAACTATGCTTTGGAGAGGACTGGGAGCCGCATAGCTCGTTTCCAATATCATAATTCTGGAATATTTATTATGTGTTGTGTTTGTTAAAATAACTATATGTGTTATGTTTGTTAAAATATGAAAGTAAATGCAATGGGAGAAGAATGATATTCTATGTTTCTCCTAGTAAGATGTTAATACACTTGGGGAGTAGCTAAGCTTCGTGTTTCTTTGTCACTCCTAGGTTAGTTACTCCTAACTGTGAAACTAGGGAATGTTCTTGCTGTCATATTCTGAGAATTTTTAAACCTGTCCTCATGAGACATGAGGGTGATGATATTCTCCCGGGAAACATGTCAAAATGATCACTTGACTCTCTGTCGGGTGGGTCATTTTAGTCTAAAAGTATACAGAAGGTCGGTTTAGTTTAACAGGGCTATAATAATCCTCCTTGGGGATTCTTTTAGTTCATATTAAAATAATATAGAGACTCGGGGCCTATTTGTAGTGGCTGCAGCTTTTTAGTCCATACATACATACATACATATATATATATACATACATATATATACATACATACATATATATATATATCCCTTTAAATAATGAGGAAAGTGATGAATCGGAAGAGAGCCACCAAGTCATTGGTGGCATGAGAACGAAGCCCCAATTCAAACCAACCACCATGTGTCCTTTTGCTAATAAGATTACCAATGCAGCCACCAATATTGGTAACATCATAATTGTGCACCATTTAGAATATTATGCAACGTGTTGTGTCAAATAAATTACTTTTTTCCTGTTATATAGAAGTTGTCAATTTCTTTATATCTAACCAATATCGCCATGTCATAAGCAAGGAAACAATCAAAGAAGAGCTTGCATCTACTAATGGTTTTGAAGATTCTGGGGTGCACTAAAGTACTCAAAAGACCACCATCAATATCAATCACATCAAGTAAACGCCAAGCTCTGGATGAGACCCCGCAGTCTGAGAACCTTCTTTCAAACTTGCTAGAGAAAAGATTCGACTCTTCAGGCAACAATTATAGTTGAAGCTCAAAGGGACTCAAGCAGAAAGAGAATTATAAAAAAATTTGAAGTCATCATTCAACACCCTAAGTCTTTAGTGGCTCTTCTAGATGATGAGTAGTAGTTGCTTAATAGGCTTAAATAAATTGAAAGTGATTTTTGAAAGAAAAATGTCAAAGCAGAATCTTCGTTTGCCTAGCTAAAAGTAGACATAACTCATACACAACATCAAGCTTGGAAAAGATTGAATAGTTGTTTCATTTCAACGCTAAAGATTAAAAGAAATGCAAGCAACCTCTTAAGAGATGGATGCGCTCTCTTGATGCCATTTCTTAAGAGTTAGAAAATAAAGAAGTCGTTGACAGATAAGGAGGTAGATATCTTACATGATGAACCATCAATAATATCGGACTCAACTCTAGACTTGACACCCAGACAAACAAAATACTAATATGCATGAGACAAGAGTCGTTTGGCATTTTAGCAAATATTGTAGTCTCTCTTGTGTATCTAACTATCCTCGGGTCTATAAATGTGCATGCTCCCATAAACTTAAAGAGGCTCATAAAGCATAAGATGATTTCCTACTACTACCATCCACCTTCCCTCTTTACATAATAGCCTACTAACTCCCCTCTTCTTAAGCTCCTCTCCTCCCCTCCACCTCTTCCCTTATTTTTCTTCTCCTTTCTTCTCAATCCTAATCCCCTATTCTCTACACGTCCTAAGCTCCATCATCCCATTCAAGTTTTCCTATACTAAGTACTAATCAGTCCCTTGATCTCCATATTATTTTCTCCCCATAACACCATCCATATCTAGCAATCACCATGTTCTATATATGGCCACGCTCTTGTGAACATAATGGGTTCATAAAGCATAAGATGATTTCCTACTACTACCACCCAACTTCCCTCTTTAAATAATAGCCCACTAATTCCCCTCTCCTTAAGCTCCTCTCCTCACCTCTACATCTTCTCTTATTCTTCTTCTCCTTTCTTCTCAATTATAATCCCCTCTTCTCTCCATTTCCGAAGCATCACCATCCCATTGAGGTTTTCCTATACCAAGTACTACTCAGTCCCTAGATCTCCATATTATTTTCTCCTCATAACACCATCCAAATCTAGCTATCACCATGTTCTCCATCCATGAATTAAATGTTTTTAGCGAGAAGATAATGAACTAAGCCCTACCTTCATCCTTAATGAGATCGCATAGAAACCCCCTTATTGCGTGGATTAGCACCAAGCCTAACTTATCCAAGACTTGATAGTTGTGCTTCATTCCAATTAAAATTTTATATGTATAATAGATTCATAGTTGATTTCCCACCTCTCTTAACCAATGGAGATTATTAGTGAATCATTGACCCTACAGTATAGCTGCAACACCTCCCTGAAATTGGACAAACAGGATGGGGAAATATCAAATACTTCTTTAACTCAAAGAGCACATTACATTATTTTGCTTGCTAAGATAGTTCTTTCTTCAGTTCTTTGAAGAATGGAGCATTCTTCACTCCAAAACTTGAGATGAATCCATTAAGACTCATCAAGATTTGTTTCAAATCCATATAAGACAAAAATGTAACAAAGAAAATTGCTTAAATGAGCTCCAAAGTGGCCCATGCTCAAATTCAACCACATACTAAATCTTCTTAAAATGATAAAACTAATTATATATCCTTCAAATGACAGTTTCTCTTAACCACAGAGTCTATTCAAGTAAATTTTGACATTTCTTCTATCGTGAAAATCAAAAGCATAGTCTATCAACCTCCAATAAAGTCCTCCATCATTCTTGTACCTGCACAACAACATAGTATGATGATAGCTCTCATTATTGGTAATTGTGGAAGGAAACCAGAGAACAGGAGAATAATCCTTTATTTCCTTGTCTTGAATTGATAATACAAGTTGTTATATAGAGGAGATTACAAATAAAGAAAATGAAACTATCTAACTAATTCCCTTGATTTAAGGGATTACAAATTAATACAAATTAATACAAATTTATTCTTAATTTATTCTCCTAATCTATTTACAGGGTATAAATCTGGAAACTTCAACACTCCCCCTCAAACTGAGGAATAGATGTCTTCCCCAACTTAGATACAAGATCGTGGAAACTCGAACTGTTCAACCCCTTTGTCAGAACATCGGCTAGTTGTTTCTCTGATGGAACATAAGACATAAATACTAACCCTTCCTCTAGTTTTTCTTTGATGAAATGTCTATCAATTTCAATATGCTTTGTCCTATCATGTTGTATAGGTTATGAGCTATATTAATAATTGACTATTGTCACAGAGAGAGCTTCATAGTGACCCTCACATTGGACTTTTAAATCATCCAAAATGATTCTCAACCACAGTAATTCACATACTCCTTGAGCAATAGCCTTGAATTCTGATTCCGCAGATGACATTGCCACTACATTTTGCTTCTTGCTCCTCCATGTCACTAGGTTACCTCCAAGAAAAGTACAATATCCCGTAGTTGATCTTCTCATCCATTAGGAGCCATGATAGTCAGCGTCGGTGCAGAGCTTCCGAAGTAAGAGCGTCATTCTTTTTGAACAAGATTCCTTTCCCCCGGATTGCCTTTCAAGTAATGTAGTATCCTGTAAGCAGCCTAAAGATGAGGTTCTCTTGGATCATGCATGAATTGATTGATCAAACATACAGAATATGCTATGTCTGGTCGAGTGTGAGCAAAGTATATGAGTCTGCCAACCAGCCTCTGGTACATTCTTTTGTCCACACTTGGTTCTTCTTTAGCCTCTCCCAACTTATAGTTTGGATCTATTGGAGTGAGATCGGCTTACACCCGAGTCTTCCCTGTTTCTGCCAATAAATCAATCACGTACTTTTGCTGAGATATGAAGATCCCCTGTGTGGAATATGTCACCTCAATACCGAGGAAGTACTTCAATTTCCCCAGTTCCTTTGTTTCAAATTCTTTTACCAGTCTCAGTGCCAATTCATGCTTATTTTTTTCATCATTTCCAGTCACTATAATGTCGTCCACATAGACTAAAAGGGCAGTTACTTCCCCTGCAGCTGAATGTTTAATGAAAAGAGTGTGGTCACCTTGGCTTTGTTTATACCCAGATTCCTTCATGACTTTTGAAAATCTGTCAAACCATGCTCTAGGAATTGTTTTAATCCATATAGTGCCTTTTTCAGCTTGCACACCTTGTGCCTGTATCCCCTTCAAATCCCGGTGGGATGTTCATGTAGATTTCCTCATTTAAGTCACCATGGAGGAATGCATTCTTCACATCATACCGTAACAATTGCTACTGTCAAGTGAGTAACTAATGATAACAGTGATTCTCATAGCTGTTCATTTTTGCTATCGGAGCGAAGGTTTCCGATAGTCCACCCCGTAAGTCCGAGTGTACCCTTCGACTACTAACTCCGCTTTATATCTTTCGATGGATCTATCACCTTGTACTTCAATGTAAAAATCCACTCGCAATCAACAATGCTCTTTCCTTTCGCTTATCAACGATCTCCCATGTTTTATTCTTTTCTAACGCACCCATTTCCTCTCTCATAACGATCCCTCGATTCCCTTTTCGACAATGTCTCGTACACATTTTTAGGATGGTGATGGTGTTCAAACTCACAATGAACACTTTTTGAAGTCTGATGATAGGCGCTTAAGAGAGACATAGTGTGATAGTGGATAAAGTGGTTCGATCTTACCGTGATTTCATTTCCGAATCTGATCGATTCTCGGAATCGTGTCTGCTCGTGAACGGTTTTTTCTCCTCGAATACACCCGAGAAAATCTTGAAAAATCGTGAGTGATAGGATCGGGTGACTTAGATGTGATTGGTTTAGAAGACTCGTGTTCGAACTCGAATACGAGGAGAGTTCGGCTCCGGGATTCTGGTTCAACAACACGGGCTGGCACATGCGGAAGGTCAAGATTTTTTAGTGGTTCAAAGGACTCACATGTAGTATCTTCCATCATTGACATCTCCCTCTGAAGAGAGGACTTAGAGAAAAAATGTTTATTTTCTGTGAAAGCGGCATCTGCAGAGATGTAAAATTTTCTCGGCAGATGGCCAGTAACACTCGTATCCTTTTGAGTGGATGAGTAACCGATGAAAACACATTTAATGGCTCTAGGGTCTAACTTCCTCTATGTTGTTTCAGTGGATTACGAACAAAGGCAGAGTACACCCAAATACCCTGGTGTAAGGCCATTCGAGGTTCCAAGTGAGGTAGAAGCTATTAAGGACTTCTACGGACTTTTGTTTTCAAACACACGGGAGGGAAGTCTATTAATCATATATGTGGCAGTAAGAACAGCTTCTCCCCAATAGGATTTAGAAACATTCCCTTGAAATAGTAAGGTGAAATAGCTCGGGTGGTGTTGAGTAAATGCCCATTTTTTTCTTTCAGCTACCCCATTTTGTTGGGGTGTCTCCACACAAGATGACTCATAAATAATCCCCTGTGATTGAAAGTAAGGTGATAGAATCTGATTGAAGTAGTCTTTAGCTTTGTCTGTCCTAAAACTTTTTATTTTGACCCCAAATTGATTTTGAACTATTGAATGAAAATTGAGTATAACAATGCGTTAACATCGCATTTTTGTTTAAGAAGAAGAGCTATGTAACCTCGTGCAATCATCACTTAAGGATACAAACCAACGAGCCCCAGAAATGTTAGGTATAGTGGAAGGTCCCCATGTGTCACTATGAATCAAATGAAAAGGATGAGAACTTATTTTATTGTTAGTAGGAAAAGATACACGGCCATGTTTAGCCAATTCACAAATGTCACAATAAAATTCAGAAATATCTAATCCTTGGAATAAGTGAGGGAACATTATATTTAAAACCCTAAAAGAAGGATGACCAAGTGCAAGTGATAAAGTCAAATGACATCTTGCTCGATGAACTTAGGAAAGATGAAGACAAATTTCTCCTAATTTTCTGTGATGGTTCAAGGTGGTAAAGACTGTTCCTTTCCTTAGCAAGTCCAATCCTCCTCCCCGAGTCCTGGTCCTGAAAAACACAATAAGAAGAGTAAAAAACAACATAGCATTTGAGATCATGCGTCAACTTTTGAATGGATATAAGCGCTCATTGACAGCTTAGGTACATGGAGAACGTCTTCGAGGATAAGGCTAGGTGCGATACGTATATCTCCAATCCCCGCAATGCAGTAGTAAAGAGCCATCGTCACGACAATTTTCCCCGTTACTTCAACATGTGGGTATGGAATGAAGAGTCGAGATGCGAGGGTCATATGGCTCGGAAGCACCGAGTTCATGATCCAAGAGTTAGTATAGAATTTGTCTAAGAAATTCATGCAAACAGATTTACCTGAAAAAACCATCGAACAAGTTCCAAAAGTTTTCTCAAGAGATCCCAACAAGCTTCTTAGTTTCTCAATTTCTTCACAATTCGAACCCCCTTTTTCCGATTTTTCCTCAATATCGGGTCGCTTCCGTCACATGCGCTCGAGGCCTTTGTTGCCCCCATTCTCGGCTCGGAGGTTTACCATTCAGCCTTCCAACACTTCTCCTCGTATGCCTTGGTTCTGCGCAGTAGATACACCAAAGATTGTCTCTTGTTCTCCCGCACTCGGCTTTCTCTACCCGAGTGTTTAGGTAGATCATTCTTCGACTTCTCTCGATTTGTCTTGCTACTGAGGCCGACCCATCCATAGCATGTGGTTCTAGCATGACACTCCTCCGACTTTCTTCGCTTCGGATTAGTGAGATTGTCTCTTCTGTGAGACGGTGTATCCTCCTCGCCGAGGATTTGGATCCTCACCCGATCGAATTCGAATTCAATCCCGCCAAAAATCATATATCCGATCTTTCTCAATGAACTTCTTCAAGGTGGCCGCATGATCGTGGCATTTCATCTCAATTACCCTATAATGATCCAATTCTCGCCAAAGATTTTGCAACAGCAGTCGCGTACTCGTGACGCATTTGTCTCCTTGCTTGGTGGCTCCGGCTTTCGCCTTGATTTCATACACAAGGGCAGCATCACGGGCCTTCGAGTATGTGCGGCTGATATAGTCCCAAATTTCCTTCGTGGTATTCAAGAACATGCAAGTGTCACTGATCGTTGGGTCCATGAAATCCCATAGCCAGGACATAATTATGAAATCCTCCTCGTCCCATGCTGCAAAGGTTGGATCCCTCTTTTATGGTCTGGTTCCAAGGAGGTGATTAAGCCTCCCTTTGCCCTTTAAGTATGTGCGGACGATTTGGGATCATTTGAGATAGTTCTTCCCGTTGAATCCATTATATGCCCGAATATTTTGCAACTCTCCAATTTTCTCGAACAAGCATTGGATTCTTCTGGACGGGTCGGAATTGCTCGGAGACAGTTCTCGACATCGATACGATGACGAAGAAGTTCGCAGCAATAAAGGCTGCGGGAAAAAAATATTCCTGCGGGAAAGAGATCGCAGAGATGCTCCTGGCTTCTTTATTTCCGAGAAAGAGATCGCAGGGAAAAAAATTTTTTGCGAACAGATGATGCGGACGAAGCCGGTGACGCGGTCGACGCGAAGCGTTAGGCGAGTGCGAAGGCGGACGACGCGAGCAGAGCAGAGGAAGGCAGCGACGTGGAAAAAGGCGGACGACGCGAAAAAAGGCGAACGACGCAGACGATGCGTTCGGCGTGAAGTAAGAAGACAACAGTCGTCTTCGAAGCCCTAGGTCTCTGATACCATGTGGAAGGAAACCGGAGAACAGGAGAATAATCCTTTATTTCCTTGCCTTGAATCGATAATACAAGTTGTTATATAGAGAAGATTATAAAAGAAGAAAAGGAAACTATCTAACTAATTCCCTTGATTTAAGGGATTACAAATTAATACAAATTAATACAAATTGATTCTTAATTTATTCTCCTAATCTATTTACAGGATATAAATCTAGAAACTTCAACAGTAATAAAACTTGGTTCCTAGTCTGATATATGCATCATAATCTGGTATGTGGAATTATGTGTTTCAATTTAGGTTTATCCTCTGTATGTTCTCTATTATTACGTTGTAGTTCTTATGTGCTTATCGTAACTTTAGTAAGTTGTAATTGTAGGAATTATGTTTGCCCTAGAGTTTACTCTCCATATAATGAAAGGAGTTGTAATTTAAAGATTAAGGAATAAGAGAAATTTCTCTTTCACGTTTTCCTTTATGGTATCAGAACCCAAAACCTAATTTTTGTTGTCGTACAACCTTCTTGTTCGAACGCCTCTGTCATTCACAATTTGAAAGTTTATGCCACTTGGTTCGATTTTTGCTACCTTCGCACCATTTTTGTTGTCGGGATCCTTCAAACGCATATGGCGCTGCCTTCCCTGGTTCAAACGCCTTTGTCATTGCCTCTACCTTCTTGTCTAAGGTTCGTGATCAGATTGGATCTTCTCAAGTTCGTCAATCGTGGAACAACCATCTAGTTGATTGGTAAGCCCTGCAACCACGCATCTAAAGCTCTTTTGTCGGCCCACCACTGTCTTTTTATCTCCGGCGACTTCCTGCAAGCCCTCCTTCGGAATCCTCCCTACATCCGCAATATTTCCTGCAGATCATCACTCCAACGAGCACCAATTAGTCAATTTTATTCCATCCTAAAGGATGCAAAAGTTTCATGACAAAGTACAAATTTTACAAAATGATGATGTCTAGCTCTACTTTGAAGGTAAGTTCTGACTTGGAGGCCAGGAATTCTATCCAACCAACCTCAGACTCTCTACTATTATCACAAATCATAAAATCAAAGGGCTTACTTTCATTCAATTGTCTCAATCTATGTTTAAGTCTATTTGTGAAAAAGGAGGAACATCTTACAGAAGAGGGCACAATTCCTGAGCTCACTGATCCTAACAATCATTCATGGAAGATCCAAGATCATCGTCGGCGTTGCTTGGGTGTGCGAGCGCCCGTAGGAAGTCGTCTGGCCGCCTGAATCGAAATCTCGTAGCCTCGCTTGGAAAGACGCTTTAATTTACATATATATATATATAATTTTAGAAAATATGAAATCAAATCGACCCCATATTTTTCATAGCTTTAAATGAAAGAACGACATACCTCAAGTCACGCATTTATCCCGAACGACAAACACAAGACTTGAGTGCGATACCGATTAAATAAACTAAGAATATACGACGTCCGTTTTGGCTCGCGAAACCATTTTATTTCGTCGATAATTTTCCCTATTTAATACGGTTAATTAAATAGTGTTTATTTTAAATCGAGCTCGGAATGCTTCCTATAAGCGGCAAGTCCCTATAGCTTAATTACATCTTAAATGAACGAAATTACTTAAGAAAACTCTCGATAAAAATCGAAAATATTATCTTCAAGGAGGTCAAAAGGATAGTGACTTTTTCAAAGAAATCTGACAAATAGCATGAAAGGGGATTAGCTCAAAATCGAACATTTTATCTAGGAATCTCAGCAAGTTATGAATCTAGTGATATCGGAGATCCGGAGGCGAACCTCTGCGACTTCCCAAGCTATCATACTGGCTTTGCTTTGATTTATGAGATATTATTTAAATGTTTTATCCCGTCAATTTTATTTAATTGTGGCTTACATTCGTGCGAAACGATCACACGAATGACACTATAAGATATGATGATTTAGGTCGTAACGAACCGCAACCTCGAATTTAAAACGAGTCGGCTTATATCAGACAACAGAGCTATACAGTGCCCAAAAAGAGTATTGAGGATTTATGTCGCACTGTGCGAACAACCTCGAAATCCTACTGATTGTTGATTAATCACGTGGCATGGTCTGACATTGGCGAAGATACGTTGCTGTTGTCAAGATAACCGTGTCGCCCACCGCCAACTCCAAGCTTCTTCGCCGCGAAGAGGTTGAGTTTTCATGCGGCAAAGTTATAACGTCGAATCAAGTGACTCTATTGTCATGCTTCTCCTAAACATCCTATGCAAGACATGTTTAAACGTCAGCAGATAGTAGTAGCAAGTATATAACACGAGAAATAAAGATGCAGGAGAGTATGAGTACAACGTGCTAAAAAGAACAAGAAGAGAGACAAAAAGTAACACGCACGTAAATATAAACAAACACGTATACTTCGGAGATCCGTTATTTTCTTAAACGTAGAATACTGGAGCGTGTCACACAAGCTGAAAGCCATGCGTAAACATCGTCCCGTAAAATCCGAAAAAGGATCTACGAATGACTCACTCGTAGAAAACCCTCGAGAAAGTAAACGAAAATCAAAATAAAATCATCAAAACCTCGAGAAAGTCCCAGAAAAAGAACCACGAGTGCTTCATCAAAATCATACGAAAATCCGAAGAAACCCGCAAGCACTTGGGTCGGGGCTAGGCTCAGAAACTGTATAGTACTGCTCGAGGGTCGTCAAAGGCTACTCGGTCACCGGAGTGTATAGAGTCCGCTACTCAGCTAGAAGAGTGTCCTACTAAACCTAACTCAGGAGGGTGTCAATTAACCCAAAACTGATAATAAAAAATTGGACAACCAAGTTTTATAATATGGTTCTAAAATTTATATTTTTAACATGCACGTGGATTTCAGGCATACAAAAGAGAGTTTGCATTAATATTTGATTGTAGTAAAAATATATTTTTTGTTGTGAAAGTAGTATCTGTTCTTATCAATTTTTGAAAATTAAGGTTATTCACGAATTGATCACTTCGTCGGGAGTAGGATCACTAACATCCTAAGAAGGTACGGGTGTCCCACTTACCTTATAGCGGTGAATGATACCGTCATCCTATGGTTCACCGGGGCCCTGGAGCAAGTCCTGGTGTCGCAGGATGGGATATCATTCCACTCTACCACCGGTGTGTCTTTATCATCAACACCGTCACTACCCTAAAACAAAAACAAAACCAATTCCGAGTGAAGCGGGGAAAACATGTCAATCAACGGGAAAATGAAGGAAAGGAGATTAACCCACATCCAAATCCGAAAAGGGCCAAAGCGGAAGGAGGGTTAGTCTAAAACGCCCCTAAAATAAGTAAGAATATAACACTAAAAACAAAGCCCAAGATTCTTGAATCAATCCCGAGGATATCATTTTCTTACTTTTGCATAACTGGATCGACCCAAAGAGGGTGTCCCTTCCATTTAAATCAAAAAAATGAAATCTGAAAATCTTTTAAAACCTCGTAAATTAAACGGGAAAGAAATGACTCGGGGAAACCCATTACTAAAATCTCCAAACCCGTGCTAAAATCCGCATTTTCCAAATCTCAAATTAATTGACAACTTTTAAAACACGATCTCCCAATGGGACCACATAAAGGCTCACGGCCAAGGCAGCAATAATAGGAAGGTCATCCCGACACCAGGCTTCCAATACATAAGAAAGTGAATGGACAAGCTTCTCTGAAAATTTAGATTAACTCCAATTTCATCAAATGGAGCATAGAAGGGATGTCTCAAATGTATTATTAAATTTCTTCCCACAAGCAAACCAATGGGGGGTTCCATACCATTCCAATCAACCTCATAGGCAAGGGTAGCAGGAAGTGAGGCCACCATGATTTAAATCATCACACTAAGGCTCACGGGCAAGGCATGAATGGAGGGGACAGCCTCACGGCCAAGGCCGCAACAGGGCCAACAAATGGCTCTCGCCAAGGCACAAACAGAAAGGACGTACCCACGGCCAGAGCTGCAACAGAGGTAAAGGTTTGCGACCAAGGCATAACAAAGGCCCACACTAACACTTCCAAATCAAGCCAACATTAAGATTTCCAAACTCCCAATTTGATTCATAACTTAACATGTCACAAGAGTATAAAATCCTCCAATAAATCCAAACTGAGGCTCTCGGCTAAGAGGGAAAAGGGGAAACAATCCCAACATAAGATTTATAAAAGGATCGTCACAAAGCCGTAACTACAGCTCAACACAAAGCCACAACAGAAAACCACTATAGGAGTGAAACCGAGCCAACACAGGGTTCAAACCCGAGCCAAGTATGAAGCCAAAACAAACACAGCATAAAGCTTAAGCAGGAAATCACTACAGGAGTGAAACCGAGCCAGCACAGGGCTCAAACCCAAGCCAACATAAGACCCAAAATCATGCCATGATAAAGCTGAAATCAACTCCGACACAAATCCAAAATTTAGACCATAGCAAGACTAAAGCCAAGCCAACATTAGACCCAAAATCAAGCCATGAATATGTCTTTTAAAACATTAAAATGAGAACAAGTATAACCTATCAAAGCAAAGCAAGCTCACGGATAGAGGCTAGAGCAAGCTAACCAAGCCTCCAAGTGAGGTTAAAATGAGCCACGATAAGATTGAAACCAAACCGAGCATGAGGCTAAAATAAGCATCTCAACATGTTTAATATATCAAAATATAGAGCCACCATATGTTTCAAGTAGGAACAAGCATAGAACTTTCCCAACATCAAAGTAAACTTCTCTATAACAAGTCTTTTGGTAAGGAAAAGCTAGAAGGAGCAAGAAATGGGCCCCAAATACATGTTAAAAAGCTAAGTAAATCTTTCCATAACTCATGCCAAACCAAAGTAGGCAAGGCACCTCATAATACACATCTCAACATGCTTGCAAGAGGAGCCAACTTTTGCCTCAAGATCATGCTTTCAATATATCAAAATAAGAGACTAATGCATGCATGTATTTCTCACTCCTAACATGTATATTTTTTTGAAACAAATAAAACTTAAAGCATTGAAATCAAACCCTCCATATACTTGTAAGAGGGGTTAACTTTTTACCTGAAATTATATTTTCATGCTTTTGAATTGCTCTAAATAGCGAGAGGAAGAGAAAAGAGCCCACCTCACAGCATATATATGATCATTTTAAACAAGTGCTCAAACCTATCCCTAAAACATGCTCAAATCTCTATTCTTACTCATGCTTCAAGCAATAAAACACCCCCAAATTTAAATATAACAACCTACTAACATGCCACTAGGGAGGGGGAGCAAGGAATTATCATTTATGCAGCTAAATAAATCATTTCATGGCACATAAGTGCTCAGCCGAAACAGTAAATAGGGAGAGCCAAACCAACAGCAGGAGTCACGGGTTCCCTGGGCCAAACCGAGAAGAAGAGAGGGGGTAGAGGAAGGTTACCAGCTAGTGTAGAGTACACAAGAGAAGCAGAAAATTTCAGGCTCCAATCCAACAACACTTCCCCTTCTCCAAGAAGAAATTCGGCCAGCCCTCAACTCATCTCAAAATGGGGCATTTATAGGCAGAGGAGGGAAGAGGAGTGCCGCTCCTTACCTGTAGAGTCGAGTAGGATCGGGGAAGGTACGGGAGGATGGAGAAAAGTGCCACAAGGAGGTGCAGCAGAGGTTCGGGCAACTTGCTCGCGCAGAGGACGCCGCAGGGATAACGCCCGCGCAGGAAATGCCGCAAGGAGCAACTTGCTCGTGCAGGGATAAGAGATAGGAGCGATCGTGTGCGGCTCGAGAAGGAAACGGCCGCAAATGAGGAAAGCTCGAGCACGGGAGAAGGCTCGTTGAAGCTTCTCTCGTGCTCGTGCGGGACAGGGGGTCAACCGAGTCAAGCGTGAGGGAGGATTAGAGCTTAAGTTTAGTTTAAATAGGTTTAAAGTATATATATTATTATTTTAATTTTAAACTAAACCCTAAAATTACAACTTTCACCCGCGACAGGCTGTCGTCGCAAAATGAATGTCCATTTTAGGTAAAATCGACGTTCCGGACGCATCGGCGCAGTCAATTTCGTCATTCGAGGTCATTCGGACAACCTCGTCGACAGTCGCGTCGAAAGTGCGTCAACTCCGACTTTTTTCGAAATTTTGACTTCGATGTCGATCGTCCCGACGTTCGACTCGAGCCCAGGTCCATCGCGAAGGAATTGAAGGCGTCGAGGTCGCGAACCGGAATTTGTGCGTCCAAGTGTGAAGACGTGCACGAGGTTGTCCTAATGTTCGAGCGGTCCTATATCGACTCAACTCAACTCCCGGCGTCAATTTCAACCGGCTAGTAGATCTAGCGAGTACTTAATCTCGTGCGTAACTTCAAAGAGTAACGAAGTGGCTCCGTACCTCTAAAACGAGGTGGGTCCCATCGCTAAGAAACTAGGATCGTCTGGGGAAGCTCTCGAGGCTAGAATCCTAAGTCTAGGAGGAAGACTAAACCTCGACAAAAACGAGGTCAACAAACATCTAATCATGTCTTGGTTAATCAATTCTATGACCCAAGAAGTTGGAGAAAATTTATTACTTACAGAACAACATGAGAAATTAGGAAGCAACACGTGAAACTTTCTAGTACATAAAACACTGCAGAATTTTTTGAAATTGAGACAAATTTCTATAAGCTCTGAGAGTTAAGTGTTATTCAATATTTTAACACACTATCTAGATACTAGTTACAATTAGATATGTATGAAACATATGTTTGGAAGTGTCCTCAAGATACCATGATGCATAAAATAATAGTGGAAAAGAAGAGAATGATCAAGTTTTTAATGTGGCTAAATAAGAACTTAGATGAGGTCAGCAAGAATCATGGGGATAAAGTCTCTCCCTACTAGTAGGAAAGCCTTTGTTAAAGTTTGAAAGGAAGAAAGCAGGAAGAAGCTCCTGATGGCAAGAAGTGTGGATTCAACTAGCACTCAAAATTCTGCTTTGTATTCACAAAACTCTTCTAATGAGTCAAAGATAAAAAATAATCATCCCTGGTGTGAAAATTGCAAAACACCTGATCACATAAAGGACAAGTGCTGTAAACTCATGAAAAACCTGCAAATTGAAAACTGGGGCAATGAAGAAGACCGCAAGGCCTATGTTTTTACCACTTCTGAAGAGTTAGTTGGACCTAATTCTTTCACCAACGAACAATCGTAGATGTTGAAGAAACTTCTTTGGAACACAACTAAGGAACCTGCCAACTTATTGATACATCAAGGTAGGTTTCTTCTCCTATCTCGCTAAAAATGAGAGATTTCGACCATGGATAATAGATATAGTTGCTTCTGATCACATAACTGGAGATATCCATGCCCTCACCAACTTCCAAAAGTTTTTCATCTCCATTTTTGTTAGACTTGCCAATGGATCTCACTCTCAAATTTTTGGGAAAGGAGAAGTGAAAGTCATCAAAGATATTCAGCTTTCTATGTCATATGTTCGTCAACTAGATTGAAACTTATTTTCAATTAGAAAAATTAATCATGACTTGAACTGCTTTACTAAATTTTACTCTCAACTCTTGTGAATTTTATGTGGTCGATTCAAAGAAGATGATTAGAAGAGTTGAATTGCATCAAGGTCTATATCTACTAAAGAAAAGTTATTCTCTTAATACACGAGTGTCTTCTTCGCCATCTTCTTCCCATATTTCTGAGTCTATTGTTCTCAAATCTGTTGTGTCTGAGTTTGTTGAGTGTCAAGTTTTTTATGGAATTGTTATTTGGATCATCCCAATTTCCATTATATTGCAAAGTTGTATCCTCATCTTTTCATTAACAAAAGTGCAAAGTTTCATCAATGTGAAACCTATCAATTGACTAGGCATACTCCTCATGTTTGTCATTTATCTCAATATAAACCATCACAACTCTTCTATATCATCCACAGTGATATTTAGGGACCATCAAAATTGAAAACCATCAATAGAGCCAAATGGTTTGTCTCCGTTATTGATGATAAAACTATAACTAATTTGATATTCCTCATGAAGAAAAAATCTAAAACTACACAAATTTTTCAATCCTTCTATAACATGATTTTCACTCAATTCCAATGCAAAATTTAGGTTCTCAAACTGATAATGAAAAAGAATACTTTAACTCTATCCTTGGAGCATACCTTACAAAGAATAGTATCAATCATGTGAGTTCCTGTGTTGAAACTCCTCAACAAAATTAGATATATTGAGATAAAGAATAGACATCTCATTGAGGTATCAAGCTTTATAATGCTCTCTCAAAATGTCCCAAAAAAATTTTAAGGACAACCTACCTCATTAATAGAATACCAAGTAGGATTCTTGGATTCAAAGCCCAACACGATATTGTGATGGAAAAATGCCTTCACGTAGGAATCTTCTCATCCAACTTTCCTTTAAAAATATTTAGTTGTGTTTCTTTTGTTCACATTCATCAATCAAAACACACAAAACTTAACTCAAAATCCATCAAAAGTACCTTCCCAGGGTATGCTTCAAGCAAAAAGGAGTATAATTGTTATTGATCCATTATGAAAAAGCATTATAACTTCATAGATATTACCTTCTTTGAAAACCAACCCTATTATCCTAAAACTGATATTTAGGGAGAGAGCATAGGTGAATATTAGGCTAAAGTCTCCACTCTAGACACTGACCCTAACCTAGAGTTATCACAACCTATTATACTTCCCAATACTACTATGGATATCCACACTGATCTAGATTCATCACAACTTATTCTCCTTCCCCCGAACCATCCTACTTCCTAAAATCCTTCAGTTGAGAACATCCAACCATAGATTAAAAATAAGGAGTCTTGTGTGTATTTATATAAGGAGAAAGAAATCCACTGAACAGGGTAAAGACAATATGCAACCAAAGAATTATCCACAACTAAACCTGAATTCACCCCCAATGAGGTTCCAAGGGAAGTGGAATCCAGCGAATAAGACAAAGAAAGTTGTTAAAATTATCATATCCAGAAGTATGTTGCCTATGGGAAGTTACCATCAACTTAAAAAGCCTTTGTATCTAATAAAAGAAACGAGAATGCTAAGCTGCAAACATACTAAGACTTTTATGAATTTTAATAAAAAATTACAGTTAGGTGGAGAAAAGACATCAATGAAAAAGATAAATACCAAATATTAGTGTGTAAACATACTAGACCTGGCATCGCTTACTCTGTTAGCATAGTGGGTCGATACATGAACCGTCCAAATGAAGAATATTTAGAGATGGTGTACAAAATATTATGATTTCCTATAAAAACTCTTGACAGGGGCTTGTTATTTAAGAAATCTGACAACAGGAATGCAGAGGTTTACACTAATAGTAGCTAGGCAGAAAAACTCAGATAGAAGATCCACTTATGAGTATTGTTCCTATTTATGAGAGAATTTTATCACATGGAGGAGCAAGAAGCAAGCAGTGGTCCCTAGAAGCATTGCAGTGCTTCTGAAATTTATGAAGGAATGTGGATTCAAAAAGTACTAAAATAACTGGGATACTTCATGGTTAATCCCAAAAAGATATTCTATGACAACCAAGCCGCCATTAGTATTGCAAAGAATTTTGTATATAATGATAGGACCAAGCAAATTGAGATTGATAGAAATTTTATCTCTGAGAAGGGAAACAGAGACGTTATTCACTTAATCTACATTCTAACTCATCCACAAGTTGTCGATATCTTCACAAAATCTCTACCTCGAGACAGCTTCACAGATTTGAACACCAAATTGGGTCTTTAAAACATCCATGACCAACTTGAGGGAGAGTGTGGAATTATGTGTTTCCTATTTAGATTTATCATCATTTATTTCCCTATTATTATATCATAGTTCTTTTCTTATGTGTTTATTGTATCTTTAGTAGGTTGTAATTGTAGGAATTATGTTTGCCCTAATGAGAGGAGTTGTAATTTGAAGATTAAGGAATAAGAGAATTTATGGTATAATCCAATAAGACATCTAAAGAACTGAACATATGTTAACTGACTATGATCATAGAGAATAAGAGTTATTATGATAGATATAAAAAAGTTCATGAATTTGATAAACATCCTCCACTTGGCACTTGACAATGTTGTCACAAAAACCAAAATCTACTCAACATATTACACTTCTCGGATAAAACCAACCACCAAGTGTAAATCCAATTTAAGATTTACCTCATCTCATCTCTGCAACTATTTATCTACATTCCTATCTAATTGCTTTGTTCATGGCATAGACAATAAGTCAACGACCAGCAAACCCGTTGTCAACAACTAGAACTTTTTAGGGCAATGAAATGAATACATCACGTTTACCTTTTAACAAATAGAAAAAAGTTGAATTTATAGTTTTGTTCGACAAGTGGCTTGAAATTGAAGGTTCTCTTATGTTATTAGCCGCCCATTGGTACCTCTACTTCCTCCATAGCCTGAAGACATTTCCTTATATCAAAGCAAAACTGAAGGATCTCAAATTTAGCCCTTAGACGGTGATCAATTTTTACCCAAATCAAAAAGTGGAGTTGGTCTTTGAATGCTACCAATTCAATAAGCATAGCACTATCCTAACAAATCTAAGCAGTAGACACCTCGAGTTCAAGATTGGCATGTGTAATAGATCAAACAATGATTGTATGTCCAGAAGAGGGGATTCGATCTACGCACCACACCCTCCTCACTTTACCACAAATTCATCTAAACATTCTCATTTCTACTACGGTAAAGTAAGCAATTAGTAAATTAGCTATCACCCAACACTCATGTACATACAGCCTGTCTAATTGTATTTTATAAAATAAGGCGCCTCCCTGATGATAAATGATGATGATAACAAGTCTTCATAGAGTAGTTATCACACCTTTGAATTCAGCTTTCCGGTTCGAATACAGACAGGCCAAGAACTATTTTATAACAAAATAGATCTGCGATAGTAAAACTAAGGCCTTTTACCATGATTCCTGGGACTGCAGGTGGCACCCTCCTCTTCAACATTGTGAGTGTATACTTGGCAATCTTCTCTGGAGAAGCCTTCTCCTTATGTTCAGCTCCAGGAGTTACCATGCTGGGTTTTAGCAGGATGCCTTCAAGAACCACATTATTTTGGGCCAAGTAAAAAAATACCGCTGACCACACATTCTCTGCAACCTCAAGAGTCCTTTCGATTGCATGGTCTCCATCAAGAAGAATCTCAGGCTCCACAATAGGAACGAGTCCATTATCCTGCATAAACACTTTAACATATCAGAAAAACAAATGCAAATAACAAGCTATGCCTATTTAAAAATTAAGAAGTTTAATTCCATCTGTAAAAGAAATCAGATCTCATATCATAATCACATTAAAGGTGCCATTTTGTTTCTTAAATTTGATCAAAGATGCTCGCAAACATGATAATCAAACTTTTCTTAATGGTCCTTAAAAAGCCTAAAATTTGTGGAGAACTTCTGAAGAGGCTGAGGCAACAACGAATGAATCTATATTCCAAACCCTATCATTTTCATCCAAGCTAAATTTCTTAAAGGTCACCTGTTTCTCCTTCCAATTCGATTGATTTAAGAGTGAACTAGCCAATCCAAGAGCATATTATCTGGTGCATTTGATAATTCGTTACGCGCCCATGAAATATTCTTCTCAATCCACTCCAATTGATGGAGATCAATAAATTTATATTTGGAAAAATCAACTTAATATATTTTATTTGATTTATTATAAATTGATGGTGATCTATTAAAATTTGCTACAGCACTTGAGGATGAAATTGTTTTACAAACCAGAGACAACCTCGATCAAGTAACTGGACTTAGCAATTTATTTTAGTTAATTAATTTTATTTTTTAGTTCTCAATTCTAGGTACCTTTTATGCACCTATGATGAATACTAACGAAACCAGGATGTGTTCATTGTTAAATATATGGAGTTTGTGACTCACTTACCTCACATACCGCGTCTCACTTACCTCTCTCCCGTTTCCTTGTCATAAATTGATAAGCTAAGCCAAGCCCTCTGATATTGGGGCAAGAGAGAAAGGAAGAGATGAAAAATAGAGATTTTTCTTGTAAATGTCGAGGCGCTCGTCGGAGTAATTACTCAAAGTAATAAAATCCTCTGCAGCTCCGTGGACAAAAGAAAATTTGCCGAACCACATAAATCTGTGTGTTGCTCTATGTCCTTTTTTTATTATGATTTTTTCTCGATCTGGTTTTTTGCTTTATTGACGTTTTTTCACAGCAATTGGTATTAGAGCCCCGATGGTCGGAGACAAAGTGATAACATAGGGGATCGAGAAGTTTTAATTGAGACGAGATTTTAGTTATCGAATGATGCGTATGATAAATTACCTCATATAGGAAAAACTTCATCTTTCGTTATCGAGAAAGCAGTTCGAAAAGATGGAAGGGGCAGAATGGGATCTGTTGGATCGACAGGTTCTCGGGGACATTCGATTAACCCTGTCGAGGTCTGTTGCCTACAACGTCATCAATAAGAGGATCGTCGCAGATCTCATAATGACTTTATCTCAGTATGTATGAAAAGTCATCGACGAATAACAAGTGCGATCGGATGAAGAAGTTATTCAATTCGAAGATGGCGACAGGTGAATCATTGCGCAACATCCGAACGAATTCAATAATATCACAAATCAATTGTCGTCTGTTGAAATTGATTTTAATGATGAGATACGTGCGTTGATTTTGTTGGCTTCATTGCTAAATAGCTAGGAAGCCATAATTATGTCAATTAGCAGTTATGTAGGTAAATCTAAACTGAAATCTGATGAAATTCATGATTTGATTTTAGTTGAGGAGGTGCGCAGGAAAGATTCTGATGACACCTCGGGTTCGAGTTTTGCACTGATTGTTGATTTTAGAGAGAGATCACAGGACAGGAACTCAAGCAGAGGAAGATCAAAATCAAAGTCTGGTCAGCAGGCAACCTGTTGGAATTGTGACAAGGCTGGCCACATAAAAAGAAACTGCAGAAATCTTAAGGAGAAGGAAAAAAGATAGCACAAATGTGGTAACTGAAGAAATACATGATGCAACATTGTTGGCATCACAGTTCTGTTGATGACTGGATATTGGATTCAGAGGCTTCCTTCCATACATCTTCCCACCAGGAGTTGATACGAAACTAAGTTGGTGGTGACTTTGAGAATGTATATATGGCTGATGAAAAAGCTCTAAACGTGGTGGGGATGAAGACGTTGATATTGCACTCCCTAACAAGAGCAAATGAACATTGCAAAAGGTCATACACGTTCCAAAGTTGAAGAGAAACCTCATTTCTGTTAGGCAACTCAATAAGGGTAGTCATTTAGTAGTGTTCTCAGATAGCACCTGGAAGGTTGTCAAATGAGCATTGGTGTTGGCTCGGGGTAAAAGAACGGACACACTATATATGATTACAGGTGACCACAGTAGAAAAATAAGATTTGATGATCTATCAAAGGTCACAGTGCAAGGCAGTGATGGAAGTGATGAGGGGAGTGGGTCTGGGGCACCCATTAGTATTGTTCTGCAGACAGATGGTGAAGAACCACAGAGACGTAAAAAAATCTTGTTATATGAGAATTCTAGCAAGTGGAAGATGGCCAAGAAAGAGGAGACGGATTTTCTGCCAGGGAATCAGATTTGGGAGCCGATTGAACTTCCACCAAAGAAGAAGGTGTTGCACAACAAGTGTGTGTACCGGGTGAAGACTGCCCTTGATGACAGTAAGAGGTACAAGGCTGGACTTGTTGAAAAAGACTTTCAACTGAGGCAGAATATTGTCCATGCATTGGGAGTTGTAAGCAGTTACATGAGTAACCCAAGAAAGAGCTTGGAGGCATGCGCTATGTTGATGCTGATACGTCGACTAGGGCAGTATCTCGAGTAGTTCGAAGCTATGTGCTCAACTTCAGCCGGTCTTCTGACATGAAGACCGAGGCTTCGGGTTGCAGAGGTGGAGGAAAATAGAGAAATGTGAGGGAAAGTGGATGATATATGTTTGAGGAAAAAGATCGGTACAGCCAACAGATAATATAGCCTGTGGATGGTGCAGTCAGTGTCCAGTCTCCAAGATGGAGAATTGTTAATATATGGAGTCTGTGACTCACCTACCTCACCTACCGCGTTTCACCTACCTCTTTCCCGTTTCCTTTAAATAGCCTCTTTTGGTCTGTTATAAATTGCTAAGCTAAGTCAAGCCCTCTGATATGAGGGTGTTGGCCTCACTTTTGGTTAAGGTTCAGTTCTTCCTCTTTTGTATCTTAGGGTCTAGCCATAGAACTTTTCTCGTTGACTATTCCTAGAAGACTAGAAAAGGAACCCTCACCATTAGGAATTCTAAACTCTTCTTTGCTCAACTTAAAGTTCCATATACTGATCCAAACCTCGAGCACTTAGTAGGTGGAATCAATATAGGGGAGCTCGATTGAGTCCCCATAGGACTGCTTGACCTTAGGGTTGACCCTGAATGTTGGTCTGGAGCTGTTCACTCACCGTCACTCACTTTCACTCCCAAACCAACTCAAAATCACTTCGAGTCTTTTCTAAACCCCTCATGACAACCATCTACACTGTCCTAATCAATTGAGCTCGAACCAAAATTTTGATGGAAATTGAATTTCGAATCGATTTTGACTCGATCGTCGACGAGGTTGCCCAAACGACCCCGGACGACAAAACGGACTGCGCCGATTTGTCCGGAACGTCGATTTGCCTAAAATCGACGTTCATTTCACGACAATAGCCTGTCGGGGAGAAAATGTGCAAAATGGGAATTATAATAATAATAATAATCATAATAATAATACTACTATTATTATTATTGTTATTATATTTATATATATATATATTTATATATACACACACACACACACACATATATTTCCCTTCCCTAATATATCTTAAGCCCTAAATCCTCCCCACGGTTCGATCGGCACTCCCCCTCTTCCATTCGCACGATCGACCGACCGTTCCTCCTCTTCCGCGCTCGAGCAGGCCACCCGATCAGATCTTTCACTCCCATGCTCGATCATATCCCCTGTGGCCTCCTCCTCGAGCCGCACACATGCTCCCATCCCCTGCTCAACTCTTATCCCTCTGCCCTCAGTCCTATCGCCAAGCCTAGCTGCTCCTCCCTGCAGCACTTCGTCGCCTTTTTCCCTGCCTCCCTCCATTCCAGTCGGCCCTGCAGGTAAGGAACGCACACCTCCTCCTCCCTCTGGCCTATAAGAACCCCCATTTGGGGTAGGGTTGGGTGTTGACCGAAATTTCTGAAAGGAGGGGAGGTGCTGCTGGATTGAATCTTGGATCGCTTGCTCTTCTTGTGTGCTCTACACTATGGTAACCTTATTTTCCCCTTCTCTTTTACTCGGTCTTGCTTGGTGCGGCTCGAGCTTGCTTCATTTTGTCTGGTTTTGTTTCCTTTTTTTTGTTTGGCTATTCGGCTAGGCACCTATGTGTCGTGGATTAGGTTACTTGCTTGTTTAAAAGATTGGTTCTTCACCCCCCCCCCTCTCTTTCTAATGACATGCTGGTTCTTCTAAAAAAAAAAAGAGAGGGGAATGAGGGAAGGATTTTATTGACTAGCTCTTTATCTTGCAAGTTTTCTAATCTTTTATCTTGCTAGAAATAACATCACACATATGCATATCTTTTGGATGGGGTGTTTGTTTATGGCTTGAAGTATCATGCTTGTTTGTTGGAAAGCCTAAACTTCATGTGTAAGCCTCATGAGCATGAATATATTGCTTCTTCTTTTCATTTGATACTTGTATGTTTGAGAGATGATGGCCCTCATGCTTAAAAAGAAAAAATTGAAATTGTTAGGACCTTTATTTTTCAAGATCTGAAGCTATTAAGGGCCGATTTTTGAAAATCTGGAATCATTAGGAGGCCTTGCATTGTCATCTACTATTGCTTTCTTATTCCGGAACATGTGCAAATGGCTATATTTGCTGTTGAGGGCTGCTAAAACTCTTATTGTAGGGCTTACTTTCATTTCTCTGCTTCCTGCTATTCTCCCATACGAACTATATGCAAGGAGCTATGTTTACTTCTTTTTTTTGCATGTTTGGGGGAATCGATTTGGATCTCCGTGGCTACCTCCTTTGCTCAAATTGCATGTTATACCTAGGGGAACATCTTATGGTTTGCTGATTTGGTTTTCTTCTTGTATGCTTTTCATTACTTGGAACTTTATGGTTTAACTTGGTTCAAAGAGGCCCTCATTACATGCTATAGATTGTTTGGAAGCTATGCAGTTTGTAGAAATCCGAAACTTCAATGCTTTTGTTTATGGAAGATTTGGAATGCATGAGAATACGAAAATGGATGGCGTGTATGAAAGATATGTAAATGCATGGGGAATTGATGGCATGTATGAGTGTTTATGTTAGGGCTCTCAGCCATCTTATTTTGTGAAAGCATGGAAATTTATATGTATGTGCATTTTATGGAAAGCATAAGAGTTGGTTTGTGGTTGGCATAATTTCAAGATGAGGCTTCTACGATTCATCTGATTAAAATTTTTGGACTTGTTGTTTGGCTTTGGCCTTGTGCCGGTTCGGTTTTGGCTTTGTGCTAAGCTCGGTTTCTGCCTCCTGATGGCTCGGTTCAGGCCCTTGCTGGACTCAGTTTTGCCTTGTGGTGGCTCGGTTCTATCCCCTGTTGCTGCCCCCTCTATTCTCGTTTTGGTTGCTTGGTTTTGCTTCATATTGCTGCTTTCTTATATTGAAAATATTTGCAAAAATAAAAATTGTAATTTCTAAAACTCTCAAGGCTTGATTTGGTGGCCCGATTTTGCCCCTATGCTGGGTTGAATTTTACTTCTATATCGGATTTGATTTGGCTTTGTGTTGAGCCGGTTTTAGCCTCATGCTTGGCTCGGTTTCAGCCTTACTATGGCTCGGTTTTGCTTCCCTTTGTTGCCTCAGTTGGAGTTTGGGTTTGAGGTGGAGCTGATTACTTTGATGTTTGCGAAGTGTAATATTTCGATTCTTGATGTTTTGAAATTTTTGAGTATTTCCTTTTAAAGGAATGATCTATGGAATGCCTAGAAATGTTTTGAGGATTAATCTGGTGGATCGAATTCATTGTAATAAAAAAAGTAGATAAAAAAGGAAGAGTATTTTGATATTTGGAAAGATTTGGGATTGATTTGAATATTTTTAATTTGTACCCGTTGGGGATGTTTCATGGCTAGCCCGGCGGAGTGTGCTTCGCCTCTTTACCTATTCGAGAGCCCTTGCTAATTGGATGTTTTAGATTAACCCTCCTACCGTTTTGGTCCCTCTTTTCTGAATCGAATTTGGAGGTGGGTTAGTCTTCTTTCTTTCATTTTCTTGCTTTTTTTCTGTTTTTCTTGGTTTTGGTTTTCGGTTTGTTTTGGGGAATAGGGTGGTGATGACAAAGGCACACCAGTGGTAGTGGAATGATACTTCATCCTACGACATCAGAGCCCAATCCAGAGACCTGGTGAACCGTAGGATGACGATATCATTCACCGCTACAAGACTAGCGGGGTACCCGTACCTTCTTAGATTGTTGGCGGTCCTGTGCCCGACGACGTGATCGACTCGTGGACAATCAAAATTTCCAAAACTGATAAAAAATAGACTTGATAAGAATAGCAACGATATTTATAAAAATATGTTTTCACTAAAAATAAAATTAATACAACTTTCTTTTGTATGCCTGAAATCCACGTGCATGCTAAAAATATAAATTTTAAATATATATTGCAGTTTGGTTGTCCTCTTGTCAATTACAGGTACCGGGCTAAGGAACGCCCTCCTAAGTTAGGTTCAGTAGGATACCCTTCTAGTTGAGTGGCGGGCTCTATATATCCAGGTGACCGATAGTAGCCTTCGACGACCCTCGAGTACAAATATATATATCTAAGCCAAGCCCTACCCGAGTGCTTGCGGTCCCCTCTTTTCGAACTTTTTCATATGCTTTTATCGAGATTTCTGGACAAAGCACTCGTAGTCTTTTCTCCGGGATTTTCCAGAAGTTTTGATGATTTTATTTTGAATTGTTATTTATCAATTTTCCCGAGTTTTCCATCGTGGGTCATTTACCGTTCTTTCTGGGTGACGTTTCTTTTCTTCTTTGCTTTCGTTTATACGATGCATTTCAGCCTGTTTTCTCAAATTTTGTTATTTGTACCTGTTACATCAACTACACCTAAGGAACAACGGATCTCTCAGGTATGCAGGTTTGTTTTACGTTTACAGCATGATATTTTCTTGTAATCACTTTTCTGCTGTACCTTGTGCTTTTTTCTCTACACCGCATGTTGTATTGTTTCTTTTACTGCATAATCTAATGTTTGTCATGTGCTATATATCCTACTGTCATTCTATACAGTGTACAACTTCAACATGTTCCCTATAAAATATTTGAAGAACTACAACCATAGGCCGTCTGATTTGACATCATAACCTGACACCCTAGAAAACTTAAACTCGTCACGACGAGGAGCTTGGAACTAACATTGTGGGCAGCACGGCCATCTTCAACAGCAGGACATGTCTACACCAGCTAAACCATTCCTTAGTAGTTAAACAATCCATAAGATTTCGAGGTGGTTCGTCTAATGCGACATAAATCCTCAACTTCTCTTTAGGTCTTTCGTATAGCTCTGTTGTACAATATAAGCCCTAACTCGCCGTAGGATTCTCCTCACATCTTCCAGGCTATTCGTGTGATAGTTTCACACAAATGTGAGTCCTAATTAATAAAAAAATTAGCAGGATGAAACCTTTAAATAATTCCTCCCCTAAATTCAAGCCAAACCAAAGGATAGCTTGGAAAGTCACCGAGGTTCTCCTAAGAATCTGTGACATCCCCTAGTTCTTCCTCCTTGGATTCTACAATAAATGTTCCAAATTTGAGTCAATCCCTTTTCACACCTTTTTGTTCGATTTCGTTGAAAATTCATATTCTTTTGACCTCTTTGAAGATAATATTCTCTTATTTTTATTGAAAATTTTCTTAAGTGATCTCGGTCATTTAAGATGTAATTAACTATAGGGACTTGCCCTATAGGAAGTTTTTCTGAACCCGACTTAATATAAACCTTATTTAATTCTTCGTATTAAATAGGAGAATTTGTCAGCAAACAAAATAGTTTTGCAGACCAAACGGACGTCATATATTTCTTAGTTTATTTGATCGAGTCTCACCCTCAAGTCTTGTGTTTATCTTCCGGGATAAATACGGGTCTTGAGGTATAGTGGTCTTTCATTTAAACTATAAAAAATATGAGGTCAGTTTGATTTCATATTTTTCTATATATATATATATATATATATATGTAAATTAAAACGTCCTTCCGAAGCGAGCGACGGGATTTCGATTCCGGCAACCGACAGCTTCCAACGGGCAACTCCACACCCAAAATAACGCCGACAGAGGGCAAGAGAGAGAGGAAGAGAAGAAAAATAGAGATTTTTCTTGTAAATGTCGAGGCGCTCGACGGTGTAATTCCTCGAAGTAATAAAATCTTCCGCAACTCCGTTGACGTAGTCAAATTTGTCGAATCACGTAAATCTGTGTTGCTCTATGTTCTTTTCTGATTGTGAATTTTTCTCAATCCGATTTTTCGCTTTATTGCCGTCATTTTTTCACAACATTCTCTATTTAGATGATCTCTAATAATAGGTTGGTTAGTATTGCCTAGCATGGGATCAAGCCAATCTAGTTGGTGATGAGTCACAAACTTCAAGCATTGTGATTTCAGTTCAACTGTTGTGTTATCTTTATTAACGTAGGAAGGTTCACTATTAGGAGATCTCCATAATTGATAAGGTTATACAATAGAAAAATTTAATGGCTGTGTGCCTTAAGGTATGATCGTGATTCCCATTTTTTTTGTGCAGTGGTTGCATTTATGATTCTTTATTTATCCTACTTATGTGGCAATATAAGTACCATGTTTTTGCGCGTCATGTATCTGCATGTGATCTGTTGTTATGACTTCCCATACTAGATTGGCATCAGCTTATTGCTTTGGTTTTCGTCGGAGATCATCTACTCAATAAAAGCTCAAAAATTTTGGTGCTCTCGATACATGAATTTTGAATTAACAGGAATCAAAATGAGAAACTAAACTAGAGATGAGTCAATGAATAAGATACATATAATTAAGATAGCTTTGATTCAATAAAATTTTAGAATCTAGTTTCAAACTTGTGTGTGCAAATTGAATATTTGTCCCCTCCAATTACGGTACAGATGTGACTTGCCTAAATCAAGGGAGGGCCATCTCCTTGTGCCAGCATGAAGATTAGATTTTATTTATTTCTTTTAAATAATTTATTATTTACTTTTTAGAAATCTTGATTTCGTTCAAATTTGATAAAGCTAAAACTATAATAGTGGTCAAAGTTTTAAAATTGCAAATTAGTTTGCATGATTTAAATTTCTTGTTCAAATTCATTCAATCATTTCATTATCATTTGGATTCTAATTCTCATATTTCGATAGTTTGTATTTAAGAACAAGTTTTTGAATATTTCATAATCTCTATACTACAATTCTTAATTTTATTTGTGTAATTTATATTCATTATATCATTTTAGTTATATTAAGAAATTAAAATCCTAAATCAGCCAATATCAAATTGGAATAATAGCCAAGTATTATCAACTAAATATATAACATTAACTACTTAATAAAAAATTTAATTGACGATCCAATTCAAACTGAATGGGATAAGTCATAACACTTAAAATTACATTCCTATGTTCAATCCAAGCCATGGTATTAGAATAATTTGGAATACTTTTTTGAAAATTATTAACTATTTGATTCTAAAAAAAATAAGGTGCATTTAGGATAATTTATTCACAGCTATATATTCAATCACATTGTATATCCAAAAATAATATTTTTAAACAAACAAAAATTCCAAATATTAAATGGGTCTCATGGGCTTAGTGGATCAGCCCACTAGTCATATAGTTAATGGTCTGACGCTGACTAGATCAATCATAGTCATTAGATATACATTTGAAAGTGACAAGCTATGAAGTTCCTTGTAGTTCAAAAGGAACTCATGAGTACCTCTGAAATATGTCAGTATTCCTGCGAGTTCCTCAAAATGAGTTTATCCAACATTAATCTTTACATTAGTTCTTCCAATCAAGCTCGCTGACACTGCCTCAGTTCTTATTCCAAACTTGCAATACCAAAGCATTGCTTCCTTGCAATTACAACTTTCTCTTAAGCTTCAATCAATTATAACTCCCTCGCCTTTCACGATCTGGGGAATGAACCTCAATTATTTTCCTCCAGGTAAAGGACAACGGAAGTTCGTTCTTGTAAGATCAATGACTTTTCTCGGCAGATTGAAGCCAAGCCACTAGCAAAGTCTAACCAGCTCATGCGAGTTTGTTGGGAGGTCCAACCAGTTGTGCGGGTTTGAAATAAGAACTCGAAGCTTGATCAGAAGAACTCACTTAAAGATTAAGGCTGGATAAACTTATTATGAGAAACTTGAAGGACTATTGGCGTACTTCGAAGATACTCATGGGATCCTTCTAGGCCACAAAGAACTCTGTAGCTTATCACTTCCAAAGGTAAGGCTAAAGAGTACAATTGATATGATTAGTGTCAGATCATTAAGTGCACGGTTGGAGGGCTTGATCAATTAAGCACATAACGCCCATTTAGTACTTGGGATTTTCTATTTGTTTAAAGATACTCATTTTTGGATATTCAATATAAATCAATTGTATGATCAAAATTTGATATGATTAATTTAAATATTGTAAATAAAACAAATATGGCAAGTTTGAGTATTATGCAAAGTACACCAATTTCACAGTTAATGTTATTTACCTTGAGACTTGTGTTTCTATTATTTGTTCTACTAAAGATCTTAAGTAACAAATTAGGGATGAACTAAACTACAATCCAACAAGAATATTGCATAAGAGTTTATACATATCATTGGATATTGAGGAATACTGCAATCATTCTCAGAGGATTATTCAGTGATGGCTCTTAAAAAAAATCAAAGCTATATCTATTAAAGCTTATCATATAAATACCAATACAAGAACAATTGGTGAATGAATTTGATCTCATTGAAAAGATTAAAGTTAATGAATATTCTTTTGAAGACATTAGATATAAAATATGATCTGTAATTATAATCTAGACCTATTAATCTTGCTGAATCAGAATTCATACTTTTCATAGATTGTGCCGTAAATTACATTAGAATATAGGTTAGAATATGAGCATGGAATTATATCTAAATCAGAACTTCCACATGAAATAGAATATATATAAGTGTGTGCGCGCAAGCGCGCGCGTGTGCGTGTGCGTGCGCATGTGAATGTAAAATTTTATCAATTGTATCCATTGTAATAGATGAATCAATTGATTGATTGGGTAATGCAAGTCATAATTAATTATCTGATGGTATTGTTTCAGTGGAGAATTAAAAAATAATATTAATTTTGTTTTTTTTATTAATATAGTATAAAAGTTTATAAAAAGAAGCTTATAGAAAAAATTAATCATATGAACCATTCAAGAGAAAAAAAGATTAAAAATATAATAAATTAAACCTAAAATTAAAATTTCATCCATCAATAATTCATCACAATTCATATTTAAATCGTTTCAGTATGTTTTCCATAAAGAAATTGTTCCATCATTAGGGCGTATCATATTTTTGCAACTTAATTTTAAATTATCTGCAACCAGTGTTCTTTGCCATCCTAAAGTCCACTAAATGAGATTTAGAAGTGTGGACAAGATTCAAATCAATACCATTGCAATAACTTCTAAGATTTTTGCCAACCAGAGCAGCTGGTAATGAGAACTCGACCAAACTGAACGGTTTTGAGCACATCGTCAATATTTATGAAAAATAAATATAATATATAATGATTATATAAGTGCATGGTGGGTCGAGTTTGTAGTGCAGCTATTACGCCCTTACACGGGCAGCCTTTACACGAGAAGCAGCATGACCGGCCGATAGGCGGGCCGGTCTTGGCCACGGGAAGCAACAGAGCAGTGTTGACCTCACTTTTGTCGAGGTTTAGTTTTCCTCCTAGGATTTAGGGTTCTAGCTTTAAGAGCTTCCCGACGATCTTAGATCCCTAGCAGTGGGCCCACCTCGTTTTAGAATGCTCGAAGCTTCCTCGTCACACTTTTGGAATCCCGGACGAAATTCCGCACCTCTAGCTCATAGCAGGTTGGAATTGACGTTAGGAGTCCAAATTGAGTTCCTATGGGATCACCGAGCCTGAGACGCCCTCGTGCACGTTTCCCGCACCACCGAAGCACAAATTCCTCGGACTACGCCCTCGACACTTTCAACCACCTCGCAGCGGGTCAAGATTGCACGAACGCCGGACGATCAACGTTGAGTCGAATTTTAGAAAATGACGGATTTGACGCACTTTTGACGCGACCGTCGACAAAGTTCTCCGAACGACCTCGGATCGCGAAACGGATCGCGCCGTTGCGTCCGAACGTCGTTTCGCCTAAATCGATATTTAATTTGCGACGATAACACTCGCCGGAGCGAAAATTGTGATTTTTGGGCTTGATTTTAATAAAACTAATAATATATATATATATATATTTTAAGACCTATTTTAACCTACCTGCCTCTAATCCCTCGCTTCACTCTCTCGGTTACGCCCGCCTTCTCCCGCGCTCGAGCGTGACTCTTCCTTATGGTCGTTACCCTTTCGACCCACGCGTGGTTCTCCCCATACCTGCTCGAGTGTTATCATGTGCGAGGGTCACCTCGCGTGATCTCCCGCGCGGCTCTGTCTCCTGCTCGACTCCTGCTCTTGCTGCCGAGCTTCGGCTCTTAGCTGCGACACTTTGTCGCCATCTCTCTGACCCTTCCCCACTTGCATCCGGCTCTACAGATAAGGAGCGGCCTTCCTTTCCCTCCTCTCGCCTATAAAAGCCCCGTTTTTTATGAATTTAGGGTTGGTTGGTCGGTCGATTTCCTCGAGGAGTTGGTGTTGGATTAGAGCATAGTTTCCTTTGCTTTTTTTTCTTGTGCGCTCTACACTACCTGGTATGCCTTCTCTCTTCTTTCTCTTTCTCGGTTTGGCCTGATGTGGGCTTGTGGCTTGTGGCTTTCTTTATCAAAATGGCATGCTAGAGGGAAGTTATAATTTAATTTTGAGGAGCCTCATGTATATCCTCATCTTAAACGTGTGGCGGCTCTATGTGTTGATGTATTGAACGTTTGGAGGTGTTTTGGCTTTTAGCTTCGTGCTTAACTTGATGGCCTGGATTTATTTTTACATTGGGGTGGATTTTGGGGGTTTTGTGAAATCTCATTTGGCTCATTTTAGCTCTACCCGAGAGCTTGTTTTTGATGTATTATGCCTGTCCCCTTTAGCACTTGAAATGGGAACTGCTTTTGCTTTCGTTTATTGCTGCCTAGCATTGCCTAGCGCTTTTGGGGCTCGGCTTTCGATTCTTTTTATTGGCTTGATGCTGGGCTTGATCCTAGTCATATAGTGGCTCGGATTGGGGCCTAATCTGGTTCGGTTTTGGTTCCTGTTATTCCTGCAGCCTCCCCCGGTGCAGCCTTTGAACGGCACGAGTATGGGTCTCTACTGGGCTCGGGTTTGTGCTTTGTTTAAGCTATAGGTGGCTGAACTACTTGGTTCCCTAGTGAATTTATTCTTATGCACTCGTGATGAGTTGAGTTTAATGTGGAAGGTTTGTTGGGGGCTTGGTCGTGCGCCTCATTGTGGTGCTTCAGGATTTGAAAATTAATGCGGGATTTGGAGAATTTGGATTTTATTACGGGTTTGGAGATTTTAGTAGCAGGCTTCCCTGTGCCATTCCTTTTGCTCGATGTCGAGGCTTGAATGATTTTCGGATTTCCTTTCTCGTTTTGTTTGGTTTTGTCTGAATGCAGCGACATTCCTTTGGGGTCGATCCAGCTTATGCCTAAGTAAGAAAATGACATCCTCGGATCGATTCGAAGACATCGGCTCCGCTTTCGCATGTTCTACTTTTACAAGTGTTAGGGCGTTTTAGATTAACTCTTCTCCTCGTTTTGGTTCTTCTTGATTTGGAGGCGGTTAATCTCCTTTCTTTCCCTTCCCGTCGATTTACTTGTTTTTGATCGTTATCGGAAATCGGTTCACCTCTTTTACGAAAATCGTGTTAGGTGGATCGCTTTCCTCTTTCTTTCCTTCGTTCCTCGTCCTCGTTTTTCTCCTCGTTTCGTTCAACGTCCGCACCTACGAGGGACGTGTATGTGTGCACATATAGCTCCTTGTAGCTATATGTGGGGGCCATCAGCCAGCGCTCGTGTGGCGCGGGACGACCGATAAAATCGCATGCGAGAACGTTACGAGAAAATTATAGAACGCGTGTTGCCGACTCGAGACTGCGGAGAGAGCAGAGCAGCAATCACGGCACTATTCGCTCGTCCTCGGGCTTTCATCGCCGACGCTGTCTGATGTTAAGCAATCCTCAATCCGATTAGGGTAGTTTACCAGTGGACCAAAAATACTCGTAAATACAAGAAATACATACATTCGAAAAATACAAAATTACCTCCACCACGACACGCACTTACTTACCTACAAACTTTTACTTGCATGCAAACCCAAAATGAAACGTGTGAAAATTTACAAGTGTCCACTGACGTGCTACTCGAGTCGGTTAGGTGGCCGCTTGCAGAAAGTCGGTCCAACTAGTAAGCACTCTGAGGTGGGACATATAAGACATGCCTTCAGCCCTAACACCACCGCGCATTACGGACCCTTTTCCAGATGCCCTACGCTTTCCTACGGTTCGCCGTGAGTTTAGCGGGACACCTGTGAGTTTCTTCTTTCGATGTTTTGCGGTTTTCACTACGACTTTGTTTTGTTTTCGTTCGTAGTTTTATTCGAAGTCTTCCACGGAAGCCATTTTCCTTCTTTCTCGATTTTCTTTGTTTTCCTTTACGATTTTCTCTGTTCTCCTGTCGTCTTTCTTTCCGATTTACCGCCGAGTTTCATACTTCGTTTTTCTTGCACGTACTGTAGTACCCCTACTCACTTAGGTCTTTCCTACTACATTTACTCTTGCTCTTTTATTGCACTAATGTCTTTTCCGCAGAAAACAATAAAACGAAAACAATAAGCTGCGTAACGATACACCGCGGTAATCATCGCCTACGGTACACTCGTCAAAGATTTTTCTACTTCTTTCATTTATCGTGAAGAAGATGCTTTACTTTTCTAAGACTCGCTCCTCGCTAAGATAAGATGTTTTACTTTTTCAACAGTACATACTTGCGTAGCATGCTTTACTTTTCTTCGTGTCTACTCCCGTTTAAGCATAAAGATGTTCACTATAAGACGTTCCTCGCGTTGTTTTGCATGCTTCTTTTACTCGCTACTCTCGTCACCAGTCGGACACACTCACTTCTGTAATAAAAGTGATAATAAAAATAAAATAAAATAATTTGCATGTCCACTTTAACCTAAACTCTAAATTTAAGCTGCGGTCTTGCTACAACTTGGAGCTTGGAGCACGGTGGGCAGCACGATCATTTTCTTCAGCAAAACATGTGTCGACATCAGCAAAACTATTCCTTAGTCTAAACAACAAGCTATAGGACTTCGAGGTAGTCCGCCTAATGCGACATAAATCCTTACCCGTTTCTTTAGGCTCGTACACTGCTTTGTCAGGCAATATGATGACTAACTCGCTTAGGATTCCGAGGTCGTCTGATACGACGTAAATCCTCTTATCTTCCATATTGTTTGCATAATAGGATATTATGCAAATGTAATCCCTATAATTAATTGGCAGGATTGAAACTTAAATAAATTCATTTCCAAAATTTAAAGTCCAACCATAGGATAGTCTGGGAAGTCATCGAGTTCCTCCTCGAGATCCGCGACATCCCCTACCTCTATTTTCTTTGACTCTGAAAAATACCTGTTCCACATTGCGTCTTTCACCTATTGGATTTCCTATCACACACTTCGTCGAAAACCCTACCTTTTCGAATTCACGAAGACGTAAACCCCCGATCTAAATCGAGAGTTCTCTCGGGTGACTTCGGTCATTCGAGGGATAATCGACTATAGGCCGCTTCGATAGTGAGCTTTTAAAGACCTCGGATAATATAAACCCTATTTAATTCTTTTGTATTAAATAGGGAATTTGTTCGGTCCACATAAAGGTTCGTAGCATCAGAACTGGATGTCATGAATTATGTAGTTTATTTGATCGAGCGATATCGTTAAGAGGGTGTCTATTCTTCGGAATAGATGCGTTACTTGCGATATTACGCTCGTTCATCCAAACTGCTAAACGAATGAGATCCGTCCATTCTCATATTTTAAAATTTAAAATTTTACTTTCAAAAATCAATATATACATTAAATTAAATCTCGAGTAGCCGGCTCGTATCTCTATCTAGTCGCTTGCGTCTTATCGATCGTCTACATCGTTCTCGATCTCCTTTCGGATATCTTTGTTGCTCCACCGTCTCTCTCGATTAGATTTTTGAACAAAATATATCCCTTCGATGATGAAGAGGACAGACGTACGTTCCGCATCTGATTAAGGCTCGAGTTCGATTGCTTCGAGGCAAAGAAACCATCGAGGTTAACAAGAAATATCATCCCATATCACGAATGCTTGGGCACACCATCGAAGGTCAGTATCGGTTTCAAAGAATGGTCGGAGAAGAACTTTAATAATGGAAGCGTAACAATCCCCGATAAATATTTCGAAAAGAACTTCAAGAGGTTCTATCAATACGATTTCGGTGATTTGTTTCGCTTCGATTGATTCCTACGCAATCGACAATCAGACGGGACACTTTTTGATTACTCTGTTGTACTACTTTTGTTGCTCAAGATGATCGCGATTAAGCCGTACCATCTCTTCTATCGCAATGAATGAATGACAAGGAGTTTGTTTTTGTCCGTACTGCTCAATATTTGAAAGCTCAAAATCGGATATTTTTCAAGACTTGACTTCGGAAAGAATGAAGTTAATGCCCTAATGATCTGGTCTTTCACTTTAAGCAATTTGGATCGGTCCTAAGTCGATTTCAAAATGAAGTAGTGTGGTTGAAATACGAGTAATTGACTTGGGATATCACGAGCATTTTAATTTCCCGCCATGTGGTTGGGTCCGAACTTTCGAAAAAGTTATATCTCAGAATTCATATTAAGGGACATTTCAGAATTATTAATTGGGGGAAGTTTCGACATTCAAAATCTTTAACGTAAATACGCATCACGGATACAGTAATTCTCGAAAAACAAAAGAAAAAAAGTGTGTTCCCGATAAAGACTTGAGGTGAGCACAAAATCAAAAATTGGTGCGCCAATTCAGGCATTCAAAATCTTTAACATGTGCTCCACCAGATATAGTAATCCTCAATAAAAAATGAGCGAAAATCTCAATAAAAAAAGAGAGGAAAAAAGGAAGAAAAGAAGAAAAAGAATGATCCCTGAGAAGAAGCTTGAGGCAAGCATATAATCAAAAATTGGTGTCTTAATCTTCTCCCGATTAATGAAACTTGAAAGGCAACCTTAAGAAGTTTCCCCCGATATTATGCTTTGAAAATAGTCAAGTGATTTTATACCTTTTGGTCGGTCATTAATCGTCTCGTAAATATCTTTGGACAAAGGAAAAATATTTTAGTCACATAAACATAAATTTTGAATTCTGCTTAGGCCTGAGAAGAAAGAATTAAAGAAAAGGTCACGTTGTTGGCAATTAACGGAAATTCAACCCTGAAGTCTTATCCTTCAGTATCCAGCAATCACAACTTCAATGTCAATCCGAAGAACGTCAGATCAATTTCTCAAAGACAACTTCAACAACTTTTACAGAATCTGCAACAAATCAAATGATGACTGCTACAAACGAAGCTATAAAGTTTTGTCCTCTCCAGCAATGACGTCTTTAGAGATAACACACTTTTATAGGTACTTGAAAGAATGTAATTCTGATTGCACCTTAAAGGGAGTTTTTCTCTACACGTACCTTCAGTCGGTGGACGATACCTCAAGAAGTGTTGTACATCGTGATGTTTTAAAGACAGTCTTGTTCTACGAAGCACCGGTGCTGCACTTGTCTAAAATTGGGTCCAAATCCTAAAACAAATGCAACTAAATAAAACTCTGCATTAAACAAAATAAAAGTCAACATTTGAACAAACAAAAGAACTCTGCACCTTATGAATTTTCAAAATCTCTGCACAGACATTTCAATAAAATTCAAGACTCGCACGAACTTCTACAAACATTCTCTCGCACTTTACAAAATATTTTCATAATCTCCGCATCCATGAATATCAAGAATATCTTCAATCTCTCGCATTCATAAATCTCAAGCAGTCTCAACAATCTCAAGAATTCTCAAGAATTCTCGTAGCTTCTCAAGAATTCTCAAGAATTCTCGACTTCAAGATTCTCAAAGAATTCTCAAGCAATTCTCAGAGAATTCCGACGATTCTCAAGGATTCTCAAGCAATTCTCAAGCATTCTCAGAGCAATTCTCAAGATATTCTCAAGAATCCCAAAGAATTCTCAAAGATTCTAAGCAATCTCAAAGAATTCTCAACGATTCTCAAGCATATTCTCAGCATTTCTCAGCATTTCTCAACATTCTCAGCATATTCTCAGCAATCTCAGTAATTCTCAGCAATTCTCAGCATTTCTCAGCAATTCTCAGCATATTCTCAGCATATTCTCAGCATTTCTCAGAATTCTCAAAGATTCTCAACATATTCTCAGCATTTCTCAGCAATTCTCAGCATATTCTCAGCATTTCTCAGCAATTCTCAGCATTCTCAACATATTCTCAGCAATCTCAGTAATTCTCAGCAATTCTCAGCATTTCTCAGCAATTCTCAGCATTTTCTCAGCAATCCCAAGATTTCTCAGCTAGCTCTCAAGCAATCCCAAGATTTCTCAAAGCATTCTCAACATATTCTCAACGATTTCTCAAGAATTCTCAAAGATTCTCAAAGATATTCTCAAGCAATCTCGATGAATTCTCAACAATTCTCGCATTTCTCAAGAATTCTCAAGAATCCCAAGATTTCTCGACGAGCTTCCGCATCCCAAGTAATTCTCGACGATATTCTCAAGAATTCTCGGCATTCGGATGAGCTCCGCCTCATCCTCTTCTCAAGATATTCTCGACGATTCGGGATAGGCTTCCGCCGTACTCCCATCTCAAAGATATTCTTTGCGTAGCTTCAAGACTTCGGGATAGAGCTTCCGCCTTACTCCCTTCTCGGCAGCTTATCCACATTAGGATAGGCACAGTCCTACTCTTTTCTCATCAATCTCAACATTCAACCCTCTCAGCACAAAATTGAAATTGAAATTGAAATCAAAACAGTCTTAGCATTTGGGATAGGTTTATGCCCTACTCCCTTCTCTACATATTCTCAGCATTCGGGGTAATTCTTCACCCCACTCCTTTCTCAGCACAAAATTGCAATTGAAATTGAATCACTCTGCATTTTGCATAGGCCCCGTCCTATTCTTTCTCAGCATGCACATTTGGAGTAGGCTCAGCCCTACATCCTTCTCAGCATATAAATGCATTTGGGTGGGCATTCGCCCTACTCTTTTGTCTGCATAAAATTAAAATTGAAATCGAAAATTAAAGTTGAAAATTCCCCCTCTTATATCCCCAGCGAAATCTACTCTCTCTTCTCCTTTTCAATCCTACGTTCCGTCCTGAGTATTTTACGTAGGCAGCCTTGTGTTGGTTTGTTGATCTTCTTCGGTCAACACCATACGCGCGGTGCTCTATCCCAGCGCACCACACCTATCGAGTGTCCATTTGTTCGACCTCACTTTTGTCGAGGTTTAGTTTTCCTCCTAGGATTTAGTGGTTCTAGCTTTAAGAGCTTCCCCGACGATCTTAGATCCCTAGCAGCTGGGCCCACCTCGTTTTAGAATGCTCGAAGCTTCCTCGTCACTCTTTTGGAATCCTGACGAAATTCCGCACCTCTAGCTCATAGCAGGTCGGAATTCACATTAGGAGTCCAAATCGAGTTCCTATGAGATCACCGGACCTTAGATGACCTCGTGCACGTTTCCTGCACCACCGAAGACAAATTCCTCGGACTACGCCACTCGACGCTTTCAACCACCTCGCAACTGGGCCGAGATTGAATCCGAACGCCGGACGATCAACGTCGAGTCGAACTTCGAAAATGCTGGATTTGACGCACTTTCGACGCGACCGTCGACGAGGTTGTCCAAACGACCTAAGATGACGAAACGGACTGCGTCATTGCGTCCGGAACGTCGTTTCTACCTAAAATTGATATTTAATTTGCGACGATCACCTGCCGGAGCGAAAATTGTGATTTTTGGGCTTGATTTTAATAAAACTAATATATATATATATATTTTAAAACCTATTTTAACCTACCCAACCCTAATCCCTCGCTTCACTCTCTCGGTTACGCCCGCCTTCTCCCGCGCTCGAGCGTGACTCTTCCTTATGGTCGTTACCCTCTCGAGCCATGCGTAGTTCTCCCCATACCTGCTCGAGTGTTATCCTCGCGCGAAGGTCACCTCGCGTGATCTCCCGCGCGGCTCCGTCTCCGCTCGACTCCTCGCTCTTGTCGCCGAGCTTCGGCTCTTAGGCCGCGACACTTTGTCGCCATCTCTCCGACCCTTCCCACTCGCGCCCGGCTACTGTGCAAGGAGCGGTCTTCTTTTCACTCCTTCGCCTATAAAAACTCGCCTTTTGATGAATTTAGGGTTGGCTGGTCGGCACATTCCCTCGAGGAGTCGGTGTCGGATCGGAGCCTACTTTCCTTTGCTTTTTTCTTGTGCGCTCTCGCACTACCCGGTATGTCTTCTCTCTTCTTTCTCTTTCTCGGTTCGGCTCCGATGTGGGCTTGTGGCTTGTGGCTTTCTTTATCAAAATGGCATGCTGTAGGGAAGTTATAATTTAATTTCGAGGAGCCTCATGTATATCCTCATCTTAAACGTGCGGCGGCTCTATGTGTTGATGTATTGAACGTTTGGAGGTGTTTTGGCTTTCGCTTCGTGCTTAACTTGATGGCCTGGATTTATTTTTACATTGGGGTAGATTTTGGGAGTTTTGTGAAATCTCATTTGGCTCATTTTAGCTCTACCCGAGAGCTTGTTTTTGATGTATTATGGTTGTCCCCTTTAGCACTTGAAATGGGGACTGTTTATCGTTGTCTCAAGCACTGCCCTAGCGCTTGGGGCTCGGCTTTCGATTCTTTTTATCGTCTCGATGTCGGGCTCGATCCTAGTCATATAAAGTGGCTCGGGTTGGGGCCTAATCTCGGTTCGGTTTTGGTTCCCGTTATTCCCGCAGCCTCCCTGGCGCAGCCTTTAAACGGCTCGAGTATGGGTCTCTACTCGGGCTCGGGTTTGTGCTTTGTTTAAAGTTATAGTGGCTGAACTACTTAGTTCCCGAGTGGATTTATTCTTATGCACTCGTGATGAGTTGAATTTAATGTGGAAGGTTTGTTGGGGGCTTGGCCGTGAGCCTCATTGTGGTGCTTCAGCATTTGAAAATTAATGCGGGATTTGGAGAATTTGGATTTTTATTACGGGTTTAGAGATTTTAGTAGCCAGTTTCCCCCAGGCCATTCCTTTTGCTTGATGTCAGAGGCTTGAATGATTTTCGGATTTCCTTTCTTTTTTGTTTGGTTTTGTCTGAATGCAAAGGACATTCCTTGGGTCGATCCATTATGCCAAGTAAGAAAATGACATCCTCGGATTGATTTAAGAACATCGGGCTCCGCTTTCGATTGTTCTACTTTTACATGTGTTAGGGGCGTTTTAGATTAACTCTTCTCCTGTTTTGGTTCTTCGGATTCGGAGGCGGGTTAATCTCCTTTCTTCCCTTCCCGTTGATTTACTTGTTTGATCGTTATTGGAAATCGGTTCACCTCTTTTTACGAAAATCGTGTTAGGTGGATCGATTTCCCCTCTTCTTTCCTCGTTCCCTCGTCCCTCGTTTTTCTCCTCGTTTTCGGCTCAATGTCCGCACCTACAGTGGACGTGTAGGTGTGCGCATATACTCCTTTGGGCTATATGTGGGCCATCGTGCAGCGCTCGTAAGTGTGGTAGGGACACCGATAAAATTGCATAAGCAGGAGGTTACGAGAAAATTATGAACCGCGCCGTACGACTCGTCGAGACTCTGGAGAGAGTAGAGCGTGAATCACTGCACTATTCGTCCGTCCTCGGGGTTTCTACCGTCGTACTGTCTAAGGATGTTAAGCAATCTCTAATCCGATTAGTGTAGTCTACCCGTGACCAAAAATATTGTAAATACGAAAATACATACATTTGAAAAGACAAAATTACCTCCACCACGACACGCTCTACTTACCTACAGACTTTTACTCGCATGCAAACCCAAAATGAAACGTGTGAAAATTTACAAGCGTCCACTGCATTGCTACTCGAGTCGTGTTAAGGCCGTCTTCTGCGAAAGTCGGCCCAGCTGGTCGAGACTCCAGTGCGGACATATAAGACAGCCTTCCGAGTCCTTAACACCACCGCGCTTACGGGCCCCATGGCTTTCCTACGGTTTGCCGTGAGTTTAGCGGGACACCTGTGAGTTTCTTCTTTCGACGTTTTGCGGTTTTCACTACGACTTTATTTTGTTTTCGTTCGTGGTTTTATTCGAAGTCTTCCACGGAAGCCCTTTTCTTTCTTTCTCGATTTTCTTTATTTTCCTTTACGATTTTCTCTGTTCTCCTGTCGTCTTTCTTTTTGATTTACCGCCGGGTTTCATAATCCATTTTTTCGCACGTACTGTAGCATCTCTACTCACTTAGTGCCTTTCCTACTACGTTTACTCTCGCTCTTTTCGCACTAACGTCTTTCCGTAGGAAAACAATAAGCTAGTGTAACGATACACCGCGGTAATCATCGCCTACGGTACACTCGCAGAGACTTTTCTACTTCTTTCCTTTATCGAGAAGCATGTTTTACTTTTCTAAGACTCGCTCCTCGCTAAGATAAAGCATGTTTTACTTTTTCGTCATACATACTGCGCAGAAGATGCTTTACTTTTCTTCGTGTCTACTCCTCGTTTAAGCATAAAGACGTTTACTCATAGCGACGTTCCTCATTGCTTTGCATGCTTCCTTTTACTACTACCCCTGTCACTGTCGCACACACTCACTTCGTAATAAAAGTGATAATAAAAATAAAATAAAACAATTCGTACGTCCACTTTAACCTAAACTCTAAATTTAAGCTCGCGATATCGCTACGACTTGGAGCTCGGAGCACGATGGGCAAGACGACCATCTTCTTCAAGAAAACATGTGTCGACATCAGCAGAAACCATTCCTTAGCCTAAACAACAAGCCTATAGGACTTCGAGGTAGTCCGCACAGTGCGACATAAATCCTTACCCGTTTCTTTAGGCTCTGCATAGCCTTGTCATGCAATATAAGTCCTAACTCGCTTAGATTCCGAGGTCGTCGTCCGATACGACGTAAATCCTCCTATCTTCTAGGTTGTTTGCATAATCGGATATTATGCAAATGTAATCCCTATAATTAATTGGCAGTATTGAAACTTAAATAAATTCATTTCCAAAATTTAAAGCTCAATCATAGAATAGTCTGGGAAGTCATCGAGTTCCTCCTCGAGATCCGCGACATCCCCTACCCTCTTTTCTTTAACTCTGAAAAATAACTGTTCCACATTGCGTCTTTCACCTATTGGATTTCCTATTACCACACTTCGTTGAAAACCCTACCTTTTGAATTCATGAAGACAGAAACCCCTGATCTAAATCGAGAGTTCTCTCGGTGACTTCGGTCATTCGAGTAGCAATCGACTATGTGGCCGCCTCATAGGGAGCTTTAAAGACCCCGTATAATATAAACCCTATTTAATTCTTTTTATATTAAATAGTAGAATTTATTTGGCCCACATAAAGCGTTCGCTGCATCGAACGGATATCATGAATTCACTCAGCTTATTTGATCGAGCGATATCGTTAAGTAGGGTGTCTATTCTTCTGAATAGATGCGTTACTTGCGATATTATGCTCGTTCATCTAAACTGCTAAACGAATGAAATTTGTCCATTCTCATATTTTAAAATTTAAAATTTTACTTTCAAAAACAATATATATACATTAAATTAAATCTCAAGCACATTTCAGCGGCCGACAAGCAGATAAAGGGAGCCGCACAAGAAGGAAAGGAAAGTGTGGGGTCCATTAGGGTCATAAGCACCAATGTAAGGAGAAGAAATTAAAGAAGTTTGGAGGAAAAGTTAGGTAGAAAAGTTTTTGAAATGCTGAGAGAGGATCCTATTAGGGGGGAAAGCCTAAGGTTTGCTTTCTTTTAGGCATGTTTTGTTGTGACTGTTGTTTTATTTTCTTCTTGTAGTGTTTCAAGCGATGTCTAGGGTGTAGGAGAAACGATCTAACCTCTCGAATAGTACATCAACCTTGTATCTTGCTTGTTTTCCTTTGATTGTTGTAAGAGCAGCACTTATTTCTGTTTTTCCCACCTATCTATTGTGATTTTGTTGTGATTTTTTCGTTGATTTCCCAAGGCATATCAAATTGGTACTAGAGCATAGAACTTGGTGGGATGGCAGCAAAGAAAATTGATGTGCTAGAATGAAAGGTAGAGCAAATCCGATTGAGAATGGAAGAAAGATTCACTGCCATGGATGATAGATTTTCTTTTATTGAAAGTCGAATAAATGATGGATTTGAAGGCATAGGAGAAATGTGGGAGATGATTAAAAAGCTCAAGGAGATGCAATCCAAGGCCGTCACAACCGCTCTAGTTGCAAACCATAACCAAGGGTTGATCAGAGAATCCTTAGACAAGTCAAAAGGGAAGAAGATCGAGCGAGAAGACAACGAAGAAGACTTCATCTACCTACAAGAGCATCCCCTAGGGCTCCGAGAGAAGGGGGAGTGGAGACTTCCGTTCCGATGGAGGGGGATGGGCTGAAAATTGGAGAAGGGGTGTGGAAGGGGCGCAAAAAAGTATGGGGGGGAAGGAGACAATCGAGAGTGGAATATGCCTATGACCGCAGGAGGGAGTTTCACCCTAGGTAAATGGGGGGAAATTCTGAAGGGAGAGGAAGTTGGGGTGGAGATGCAAGAGTCGGAAACTGAAGATGTTGAAGGGAGGATGCACGTGGATGAGTGTATAGGGTGGAGCGATACTTTGCAATCAACGGACTGACTGAGGAAGAGAAGCTCATGGCAGCAGGATTATGTTTTGAAAGGGAAGGCTTTAGCGTGTTTACAGTGGATGGAAGCAAGGTATCTGGAAGAGTTTAAGGATTGCTTGTTTGAGCGTTTTTGAGTCATTCGGGAAGGAGACCTACACGAGCAATTATATCCTCTAACTCAGGAGGGAACGGCTATGGAATACCGAGAGAAGTTTGAGTTCTTATAAGGGAGGTTGAGAGAGATCTTTGCACCAGGACTGGAAGGGAACTACTTGAAAGGCCTAAAGCCCGACATAAGAGCAATCATCCGTCCATTGTGACCGCGTGGATTGAGGGAAATGATAGAGTTGGCCTAGATTGTGGAGGATAAGAAGCAGCTGACACCATGACAGAACCTCAAGCCAGGGGATAATTTCAAGCTAGATGACCGGCAGAGGTGGTAACATCGGGGGAACCTACAAAGAGCACCATGACAGTCGTGACACCAAGGACCCGGTGGTGTCATTTCAAAAAGAGACATCGAAGGAGAAGAGTACAGAACCTCAAGCTAGGGGATAATTTCAAGCATCTCACGGATGCAGAAGTGTAGGACAAAAGTGCCAATTGTGCCGAGAAATAAGCCCCAGGATACCGTTACAAGGAGCGTGCCCTCTAAGTTCATTTAGTTCAGGAGGAGGATATAGAGAACGAGGAATCAGAAGAAGAAGCAGTGGAGAAGGAGCATTTGCATTAGATGCGGCGAAGGTGTTCCTCAATTCGATGGTGGGATTTACCCCGAATCACACAATGAATGTGAGGGGATGAATCGGGGCACAGCCGGCTGTGGTGCTGGTGGATAGTAGGGTCACACATAACTTTATCTCAAATCAAGTTGTGGAGAAGCTAGAGTTGAAGCTGGTGACTACAGAGAGTTTCAGCATCATGATGGGGACAGGGAAGGTGGAGAAAAGTCGGGGAATTTGCAAGGGGGTGGTTCTGACACTACATGGCCTACAGATGATGGTAGACTTTCTTCAATTAGATTTGGGCAGCATACATGTGATTTTGGAAATGTAGCGGCTGCGAACATTGGGAGAGATGAAGGTGGATTGAAAGTTCTTGACAATGGCATTCTAAGTGGAAGGTAGGGAGGTGGTACTGAGAGGAGATGCTAGCTTATGCAAAATCGTGTTGTCGCTCAAAACCAAGGTCAAGTCGATTCGGGGAGCAGGACTAGATTACTTTGTGGAGTTTCAGGTCATTGAGGAGGTTTAAGATTCTGAGTTGACAGAGTTTCCGGAAGGGATCCAACAGCTTCTACATCAGTTTACTGATGTTTTCCAGCAGCCAAGCGGATTACCTCCTTCAAGGGAGCATGTGCATGTCATTACATTGAAGAATGGTGTTTCCCCCATTAGCGTCATAGCATATAGGTACCCTCAGATTCAGAATAATGAAATCGAGAAACTGATTCGAGAGATGCTCGAGATGGGGATTATCAGGCCTATTTTGAGGCCTTTTTCAAGTCTCATTCTATTGGTGAAGAAAAAAGATAATAGTTAGAGATCCTGCGTGGACTACTCGACTTTGAACAAGAAAATTGTGTTGGAAAAGTTTCGTATTTCCATGATTGATGAGTTTAATGGGGCAATCACTTTCTTAAAAATTAACATTAAATCGGGGTACCACCAAATCAGGATGAAGTGAGCGGATGTGCACAAGACAACATTCAGGACACAAGAATGACATTATGAGTTCTTAGCGATGTTGTTTGGTCTCACCAACGCCCCAGCCACATTTCAATCCCTCAGGAATAGGATTTTTCAACCTTATCTCTGGAACTGTCCTGGTTTGCTTTAATAATATTATGATCTATAGTCGTACAGAGGCAGAGCATGTGGGGCACCTGAGGATAGTCCTAGAGATGTTGAGAGAGCAACAATCGTACGTTAACTTGAAGAAATGTTCTTTTTCACAGTTACAAGTGGAGTACCTATGACATGTGACCAAAATGGGGGTAGCGGTGGAGCAGTAGAAGATCGAGGCTATAGTTGATTGGCCCTTGCCAAAGAATTTGAAGGAGTTGAGAGGATTCTTGGGACTCACAGACTACTACCGGAAATTCGTGAGAGGATATGTCACGATAGCATGGCCATTGATGGAGCAATTAAAGAAACACAGTTTCAATTGGGGGGAAGCAACAACACAGGCATTTGAATGTCTGAAGAGGGCCATGACTAGCGTACTGCTATTAGCACTTCCATATTTCAGTAAATTATTTGTGGTGGAAACGGATGCGTCAGGATAGGAGCAGTGCTCATGCAGGATCAGCGATTGATTGCTTACTTCAGGCAAATTCTTCTAGCCAGAGCGAGGCTAAGGTCAGCATATGAACGGGAATTGATGGTCATTGTCTTAGCCATTCATAAGTGGCAGCCTTACTTGTTGGGAGGACATTTTTTGGTAAGGATGGATCAAAGGAGTTTAAAATATCTTTTAGAGCAGTGGATAGTGACGGAGGAACATCAGAGATGACTATCCAAGCTACTGGGGTATAATTTCGTGATTCGGTACAGACCACGATTGGAGAACAAGGCAGCTGACGAGAAAAGTAGAAGAATCCCAACTGACAGCCCTATCGGTACCCTTGGTCCTAGATTAGGAAGCCTTGAGACAGGAGAGCGAAAGGGATGAAAAGCTAAGGAAGAAAAAAACTGAATTACTACAGGATCCAAACAATCATCTAGGATATGCATTGAGGGGACAGCAACTGCTTCATCAGGGACAATTTGTGTTATCCAATTCGTCGGAGTATATTCTCAGATTATTACAGGAGTTTCATGTTAGTGCGATCGGGGGACATTCAAAGGTGTAGAAGACCTACAATCATCTGGCGGCGGAGCTTTCTTGGATGGGAATGTGCGGACACGTGGAGGACATGGTGGCAAAATGTGATGTGTGCCAGCGGCACAAGTACTTGACCACGGCACCAGGGGGTTACTACAACTATTAGCATTATCGGAGAAGGTTTGGGAAAAAGTGACGATAGATTTTATCGAGGGGTTGTCATGGTTAGAAGTGTTCATGGTAATCATGGTGGTCGTGAATCGCTTAAGTATGCACATTTCATTCCCTTACGACATCCCTACACGGCGGTCTCAGTCGCGACAATGTTTATAGGGGAAGTGTTCCATTTGCATGGGGTGCTGGAATCGATTGTATCGGATAGGGGCAAGGTGTTCCTCAGCCACATCTAGAAAGAGTTGTTCAAGTTGCAAAGAACGGTCCTTAAAAGCAGCACCGCATATCATCCTCAAACCAATGGACAAACGAAGGTGGTCAACATGAGTGTGAAGATATACATGCATTGTTTTGTATCTGATATACCGAAGTTATGGGCTAAGTGGATTGAGTGAGCCGAATATTGGTATAATAGTTCGTACCACGCCGCAGCACAGACAATCCCTTTCAAGATATTGTATGGGTGGGATCCACCTCACTTAATGCATTGTGAGCATAGCAATACACCAGTATCCAACATTGATCAATACTTGGAGGAGAGGGATAGGAGTCTAGCAAAGCTCAAGGGGCATCTTCTGAGGGCTCAACAAATCATGAAGAGGAAAGCGGACGGACACAGGAGAGAGGTGTAGTTTGAACCGAGGCATGGTCTACTTGAAGTTGAGGCCCTACCGACAAAAGATATTGGCCAGGAGGATGAGCGAGAAACTTTCACAGCGATACTTTAGACCATATGAGGTGATGGCACGCATCAGAGAAGTGGCTTACTGTTCAAGTTACCACCATCGTCCACTACACCAGGTCTTCGATGTATCAAAGTTGAGATGGGCGATTGGAGATCATACACCCTCGCCTACACTACCACCAACGCTGACAAAAGACTTGGAGGTGATTTTGGAACCGTTAGAGATCGAAGGAGTGCACGGAGGAGTAGGAGGAGCAAAGGAAGTAGTCAAATGGAAGGGTTTGTCAAAATATGTGGCAACATGGGAGCCTTACGAGGAGATCCACAAGCAGTTTTCTTTCTTCCATCTTGAGGACAAGGTACCTTTTTGTAGTGTCGTTGTTACGCCCTTACACAGGCGTAACGAGTCATTTTTACACGAGCCTGTCCACCCTAGATCAACTGGAAGCAGCATAACCGACCCAAAAGCGAGTCGGTCTTGGTGACAGGAAGCAATGGAGCAGACAAAGGGAGTCGTAGAAGAAGAAAAGGAAGAGTGAGGTCTACTAGGACCATGATCACCTATGCGATGAGAAGAAATTAAAAGGTTTGGAGGGAAAGATAATTTTTGAAATGTTGGGAGGGGATTCTATTAGGAGAAGAACCTATGGTTTGCTTTCTTTCAGCCATGTTTTGTTGTAGTTGTTGTTTTCTTTTCTTCTTGTGGTGTTCCTAGCGACGTCTAGGGTGTGGGAGAGACAAGCTACCTCTTAAATAGTAGATCAGCCTTCTATCTTGCTTGATTTCCTTTGATTGTTGTAAGAGCAGCCCTTGTGTTTTTCCCATCTATCTACTGCGATTTCGTCGTGGTTTGTTCACTAATTTTAGTGTCGAGGCATATAGTCACACACACGAAGATATATGAACGATATTCTTCGAAGAAAACTAGAAGTTAAATGAGCCACAGCCTTCCAAGTAAAAACAACTTTAGGCGAGAAAAGCAGAAGCATACAAATTGGAGTTCTTTTCAGGCACGCAAATTGGAATTCTTTTCAGGCATGCAATGCATTGAATAATAACTGCAAAGCCCAAATCATTCACCAAAGAATAATCACATTGTGATCATCTCAAGATGTGGAATTATAAAATCATGATACCTGAGCAATAGCAGCATAACGAGCAAGCCCCCAGGCTGCCTCTTTTACAGCCAGAGCAGACGGACCACAGGGAATGCTTACAACAGTCCGCCTAGTGAAACATACGCAAATAACACATAAGGATTGAAGTTTCATTGAGAATCCAAATATAAAATAAGCATATTAATAGGAAGATTCACATACATACCAATCTATTCTTATGTATTTACATATCTAACACCTATACTTCAATTTTTACATGTATATACACATTACCCATGCATGAAAAGGTGTATTCCATCTTTTAAAAATTAAAATAGTGATATTTTTTATGTGATATGAAAGAGTTGGGTGGTATAAATGTAAAAATTAAAGTTTACGTGTTAGATATGTAAATACATAAGAATTGGCCGGTATGTATGTAAATGCCCATTATTAATCAAGACAAACCACTTGGCAAAGCGAGCTCCTTGTTTGTAATATTCAGCACACCTAGATGCCAATCCATCCAATCCTTGACACCAAGACTCATTGTTTGAACCTGGTAATGGAACCAAACCCTGGCGACAGGAAGTGATGAGAAAAACTCTCATTAAGCTGAAGCAAACAAAGGCCAAGAAAGAAAACCTTGTCAACTTTGATTCCAGGGACAATTTTCTCCGCCTTCAAGCAATCCACAAACTTTGTTCCATCAACTGTGGACTGATAAAGTGTTTCCTCAAAAAGAATAGCCCCAGATATATATTCACCCAAACCAGGGGTTGTCAGTAATAGCTGTCTGTAAGCCTGCCGATTGTCCTCAGTATTGTCCAAACCAATAGAAGCTAGCCTCTTGCCACAAGTAGCATTTGATTCATCTATTGCCAAAATACCACGTCCTGGAGAAGCAATTGATTTCTACATACAAAAATAATATGTCAACAAACAACTGAAGCATTCATAAAAGTTTAGAAATTTGAAATATATCATATGATTAAATTGGATGTAGTGATGGAATGGAGAGATACCATACAAGAACAACAGCAATAATGTCTTTATACCACTAAGTGGGGTCGGTTACATAAATCTTTTTTCTCCATTGTGTCCTATTGTCATTTAGTTCTATTAAATTAAGATCATTTTTTTATACAATATGCCCAAGTCTTTTTACCTCTACCTTTCGTAACAAAAGTCGAATCTAAAACATCTATTCTCCTAAACAGATCATCAGATGGTCGAAGACGACTCTCCCTAATCTTGTCTACCACTGAAACTACACCAACCCTTTCACGGATACATTTGTTTCGCATTTTGTCTCTAAGTGTCAAGCCACTCATCCACATAAGCATTCTCATCTCAGCAACACTTTTTATGCTTATCTTTTGAAGGCCAACATTTTGCACCATAAAGCATTACAAGTCTCACTACCGTCTTATAAAATTTTCCCTCCAGTCTAAGTGGTACTATTCTGATACATAATAGGACCGATGCATTCCTACACTTCAACCAATTAGCTTGAATTCTACTAATAACATCCCCATCTATATCACCATCACTTTGAACAATATGCCTGAGATATCTAAAATGTTCACGCATTTTGATGATTTGATCACCATGGTTACAACTCTGTCACTAGATCTACTACTACTAAAATCACATTCCCCGTATTCAATTTTAGATCTACTTAAACAAAGGCCTTTAGACTCTAATGTAAACCTCCATAATTCAAGTTTTTTCCTGAACTCTTTCTATAGTCATATCCACAAGAAAGATATCATCAGCGAAAAGCATATACTAAGGTACATCCTCCCGTAAATGTCCAATAAGAGCATCCACAAGTAAAGCAAAAAGATATGGGCTTCAAGTCGATCCCTAATATAATCCAACTGAAATAAGAAAATAGTTAGTCAGCCCTCCTTCTGTTTGAACACAAGTAACAATTGTAGTATATATATCTTTAATGACTTAAATATAAGTCATATCAACACCTTTATTTTACACAACTCTCCAAAGAACTTCTCTTGGAACCTTATCATAAGCTTTTTCTAAATCAATCAAAATCATCATTATTCTCTCTGTACTTCTCCATCAAACCTCTCAATAAATGTATATCTTCCATAGTAGACTTGTCAGCACAAATCGAAATTAATTTATGAGAAATCTTTGTATCACGTCATAACTTATGTTCAATTAATCTCTCACATAATTTTCCTATATAACACATTAACTCAATCCTCTATAATTTGCACTCTTGTGCATCCCCTTTATTCTTAAGTATGGGAACCAAAATACTCTTCCTCCACTCCTCAAGCATATTTTTAGTATTTAAAATAATATTAACGAGTTTAGTAAGCCAAAAAAACTCTCAAATCTCCTAAATATTTTCAAACCTTACTTGAAATATCATCAGGTCCTATTGATTTTTCATCCTTAGTTTTTTTAAAGCCTCGTCAACTTCCTTTTTATTAATGAGCCGATAAAAACAAAAATTTTATTATTAATGATATCAATAATACTATGGTTGATCGTATTTTCAAAAAATCAATTAAAAAATTTATTAAAATATCTTACCCACCTATGTTGAATATTTTTCTCTAAGAAAAGCACTTTTTGATTGTAATCTTTAATAACTTTAATTGAATTAAATCTTTGCTTTTCAATTCTCTTTGTTTTGCTAGTTTATACACATATTTTTCATCATATTTAGTATCCAATCTATTACAAAGATTACTAAATGTTGAATTCTTAGCGTCACAAATTATTCTTTTAGACTCTCTACAGATTACCTTATATTTTTCCTAATTCTCTATGTTTTTATACAACAACAACAACAAAGCCTTAATCCCACTAAGTGGGGTCAGCTACATGAATCCATTTTCTCCATTGCGTCCTATTTAGTGTCAAATTTTCGTTTAATTCTAATAAATTAAGATCATTTTTTAGGCAAATTAATTTTTAATATCATAAATTAAGATCGTTTAATTCTCTATGTTTTTATATGTAAATTAATTTTTATAACAAAACTTCTTATGTTATATATATATTTATCTACATATATATGTATAATATGTACATCCATATCAAATAATGAATGAAAGAACATGCGACACAGTTGTTGTTAATAATTTAATTATCCTCTTGTATTTTTACAGTTGATTAAAATAATCATATTAGAACTTTAATGAACTATTTTCAAAGAGTATGAATTATATTAAAAAATATATATTAGAATTAAGGTGATAATTGTCATAGATATTATATTTTTTAACATGTTTATCTTTTTGGTTGTTTTTTTTTTCAAATTCATGCTAAAAAAATAGGAGTTATTGTTTCATTGTGATTTAATTTAGAATTAAAATTTTTCTATTTCATGATAAAAAAAAATTAAGAAATAATAGCATATAAATTGATCCTTGCATTTCTTATGCTCACCAATATATTATTTTCTATTAGTTTTCACGTGCTTAGTTGTTGTTTGCCTATAATGATATTATTTGCAATCTATTTTTGAAATTAGGCGTCATAATATTGTTGTTGCATGAAATTGGTCATATATATTTAAAATTATTAATTCATGCAGACCCATGGTTTTAAAAACTCCATGATTCATTTTTAATTATAGCCATGATATTATCATATAATAACTTTAATGTTTGTTAACTTTCTAATAAATAGATAATTTGTTTTGATGGTAAAATATTTATTTATTTTAAAATTTTTAGCTTGAGCATTAGAGATAGGTAGTAATTATATCAAATATGTTACTCTTGTTTCATTTTTCCCATCCTATTAACAATTATAAATTTTCTTAAGTCAAGCAGGTCAATTTGAATTTTCTAATTTTTTATTATAAAATTAAATTTATTTTGGGTGTATCACTCGTGGTTTCATCAAATGGTAATAAACGTTAATGCTTTTAATAATGTAAAAAGAAGAAGAATTATGTGGTTACGTGCATTACAAATGATATTTGGTAGATACAAATGTATAAAGAAAATTTTCCAAAATTAAAAATCTTTTTAGTTATGCATCTAGCGAAGGATAGTAAAGTTATATTATTCAAATGACTTCAAACCAAATTAAATTTATCATCATTAAATAGAGGGAGATTATTGAGTATGCAATGATACGTATCTCACTGTTGGGTTTAATGAAAATAAATCTTATGTGATGATATCTAATGAATTGATATGTCACTAGTTAGGTTCAACATTTTGTAGCACAAAGAATGATGAGATGATTTCACTAAACTTAATAATATTTTGTAGCGCAAAGAATGATGATATGTATGCTAAACCGTGCAAGGCTTAAAGATTCAACCGAAAACGAGAAAATTCCAATATATAATGGTATGTATTTAAGTAATATTGGATATATTTGATCGAGTATATATTACTAAATAATTTCGAGCATGATGAAAACATGAAAATGATTTAAACTTATATAAAATTTTGTTTTAGATATATAAAATTAATCAATAAGTTTATAGATATTTGATTGATATGAAAAATTTTTAGGTGTTACCAAAATAATTATTTTTTATTTAAATAATCATAAGGATGATGAACGAATGAAAATTGATTCTATAGAAAATTTTATTTGAAATACCTTAAAATTTAAATATATTTATTAATTATATATACTTGAAATAAAATTATATCATTTCTCCAACTTCTCTATGCAAGCTGATTACCAATATATTTAATTTAGGCATTCAAATATATAATTTTATTTCCCACTGCATGCCACAATTATGTCAAGTATTGAGTTATGGATGGGAGGTAGAATAAAGCTAACAAAAATAAAATCAATATAAAATAATTAAGTTGGTTTTATGCCATAAACATTCGTTTAAGATGTCTTTTTGTATATAAAGCAATTGGATCTTCTAGAGTTTTATCGATCCTGAAAAAATAATTATTGAATAATGTAAGAAATAATTTTTGAGGAAAAAAGAAAATTTGAAGCTATGAAGATATGTACGATGAAGCAATGGTTTTGGCATCACTATTGACAGCTTGTGAAGCCAAATATCTTTTAAAGACCCGATCTAGAATAATGATTTTATTATTGCTCCAACTTCTCTCTAAGTTGAAGGGGTAGCCAAAAGCGCATCATCTCATGCTCAAAAGTTCAAAGATTCGAACATAGAGGCCATCCCTTGATTATATTCTAGGAATGTTCTAATTTTACAAGTAAATTCTTTAAGAATATTCCGAGATATGTAATTTTTTGCTTTTTTGGTCACCAACCTATCCAGAAAGTATATAAAAGGCTTCAAGCTCCATAATTATATCTCTAACAAAATAGTTAAATATTTTGTTCATGGATGTTGGAGAATTGATATCCAAACCACCTAAAATGTCTTAATAATCTCCCAGTGCTTTCTCTTTTAATTTCATTCCTAATAGTTATTGGTGAGTGATCAAATATATCAAATTAAAATAAGAATAGCTTACGGACTGGCTCATTAAGTTCTTAAGTCCAAAATAGGGCATTTTTGTATATGATATATGCATGGTTCTCTTTCAAAGTGAGTGAAGAGTCAAATCAACTAAATACATTTTTGTTTCTACTATTGCACTGTATAGTCATCACCCAAATTCTCTACCACTAGTTTCATACATTAGCCGTTCTTTGATAAAAGGCAAAGAGTTTACATGGAATCTTTGATTAATTACTTTGCCTTGTAACAATTGAAAGTGTATTTTTTATCATAGTTTAATATTAGATTTTTTTTTAGTAGTTGATATTGATTGTGCATTTATAGTGCACCGAATAGGCACTAGACTTGGAAAACTAATGAATGGAGGAGAGAGGAATTTGAATATAACCTTTTTTGCTTTGTGTTCAAGAGAAATCACTTTAGGCAACCAACTAACCATCCATTTCAACAATGAAGGATAGCAAAATTTTGATAAGAATATCCCATATGGGACTAGGGCAAGATGATGGTAGAGCACAACTAACAGGCGGGATCAATTAATAAATAAATGGTGGAAATCATAGAAAGAGCTCAACCGAGCATAAAGTCCATTGAATACCAATGCTGCTGACATAAAAATAACATTGTTGCTGGAGTAGTACCATCAAGAAATAAAAAGAAGACAGCTAGTTCTTCCAAAGAATGTTGTCCCTATGGCTACACATGTAGAAAGGTATTATTTTGGTTATTTGTTTACTCTTTTGTTAGCGTGCATTTTATTGAAAAGTTAAGTGTTGTGCTTTTATCTTACATGTACTGAAAGAGTTATCTCCAAGACGAGATATCAAACTATAAAAACTTGCAGAAATTTCTTTCTTGGGTGATGATTTTAGATTTTAGTTGATCACAGGACTATGTCTACTTCTACGAAAATGCAAATGATTACATTTGATACACTAACTAATTTTTATGTGTTACAATATTAATAAAAGAATCCAAGTCATTTGACAACATAAAGCAGCAATATAGCAGATTTATTAGCAGCGCTCCTCCACTACCATAATATTCATTACCTCAATGGTCCCTCATCTTACACGCATAAATCATAACTACCTGATTCTCTATTAATTTGGAATCTTCATTCCATTTTCCTCTATGTTGTGTCGCCTACTGTTTTTATTCCCTGAGCAGCTGTCAATACGGTATCAGAGCACCTTGCGGGACAATGGCACCCTCAAGCGGCTGAGTAAGCATCGAGCAAGCGTCGACTGTAAACCTCACTTTGTTGTCATGGTGTGTGCAGACAAAACGGCGCATAAGCGGCAACCTGTGTTGCGGGTCAATGTGGAGCCGGCGCTTATACGCCCACATATATGGGTAAGCACTGCTTAGATCCACAGAGATCGGCGCTTATACACCAACCTATTGGCGCATAAGCAACCATTATTGGGCGCCGATATAGAAAGCTTGGCGCTTAGGCGCTAAGTCTAGGCGCCTTAGCCCCGGAAGCAATTGGTGTCGGATTTTAGTATTTTAAGTCCGATTTCGAGTAGTTTTCAAAATGCTTTTATGTCTTTTTCTTCCCTCGGTATTCTTCTACAAGCATCCTTGTGAATGTGAAAAGTGTTGAAAAGGTAAATTTTGATGATTCGGCGTGATTCTTACATCGAAACAGAGAAGAAAGATTGTAGAGCGAGTCCTGTAAGTTTTCTTTGTGTGTGGAAAGAAAACTTGCATAAGTTCTTTATAAAACCTTCTAAATTTCATAGTGGAAATAACTGGTGGTGTGGCTCGGTGGTTTTCTCCCGTTCTCGGATATTTCGACGTAAAATTCATGTGTGCATTTTTGGTTATTTTAATTGTACTTTCTATTTAAATCTTTATTCTGGTTTTCTCAAATTGGTGTGATCCTGTTATTTCGCAGTGTGATTTAGTTTATAATTGATCCTAAGCCCAGTAAAGTTAGGAATTGTGGAATATTTCATATCAAACTGTTGAATTCATTGATGTGGCTCGAACCAGGGTAGACGTAGGTCTGTGGCCCCATAGGCTTGGCCATATGAGCGAGAAATATATGAAGTTCCTACTTTCGAAGAATAAACTTCAGGGCTTGAAATCAGTTGATCTAGATTTCTATGAAGATTGTATATATGGCAAGCAAAAGAAAGTTTCTTTCTCGAAAAGCAGGTTAGTGGTAAAGTCAAAGAAGCTGATGTTAGTGCATACTGATGTATGGGGTCCTACTCCAGTTCAGCCCATTGAAGGTTCTCTCTACTTTCTCACGTTCATTGTTGATCACACGAGAAAGGTATGGGTTTATTTCTTAAAGAAAAATCTGATGTATATGAAGTCTTTAAGAAGTGGAAGGTCATTGTAGAAAAAAGATGGGCTTGAAGCTGAAGTTTCTCAAATCAGATAATGGGGGTGAGTATTGTGATCAGAAGTTTTGAAATTTATGTGCTACAAAGAGGGTCAGGCATGAGTTCACCGTCCCAAGGACACCGCAGCAGAATGTTGTAGCTAAGCGCATAAACAGAACAATCACGGAGCGTGCTAGGAGGATGAGACTGCATGCGGGCTTGCCAAAACTGTTGTAGCTGAGCGTGTGAACAGAACAATCACGGAGCATGTTAGAAGAATGAAGTTGCATGCGGGCTTGACAAAACAGTTTTGGGCTGAAGCAGTAAACACAGCGTAGTCCATCAATACCTTTAGAGGAAGGCTTATCAAAAGTAACCTGGAGTGACAAAAAAGTGTTTATCTCACTTGAGACTATTTGAGTGTCTTGCATATGTGCATATTGATGCAGCGTCCAAGAGCAAGCTTGACTCAAAATCAGTCAAGCGCGCCTTAATTTGATATGGCTTAAATGAATTTGGCTACAAGTTCAGAGATTATCAGAATTAGAAATACATCAGAAGCGGGGATGTTACTTTAATGAAATAGAGATGTAGAAGGGCAGGGTCAGAGCTCAGGATAGTCCGTCAGCAATTTCTGAAGAATCCAAATATGTTAAGATAGAAGATATTGGTGATCAGAAGGAGAAAGAAAGAAGTAGTGCTCAATCAGAAGGAGCACTGGAAGTTCCTTAGTCCACTGCTACAGAAGTCAGAAAATTCAGCTGAGTGTCACGACCCATACACAAGTATTCTCCTTATTTACACTATTTGTTACTAACTGATAGTGGTGATTCAGAGTGCTTTTAGCATGACATTCAAATTGAAGATTCAAGGGAGTGGGAGCTTGCCATAGATGAAGAAATGTAATATTTGGAGTCTAATCAGACTTAGGATTTGACGGTACTACTAAATGGCAAAAGAACATTGCACAACAAGTGAGTCTGCAAGCTGAAAGAGGAGTCAGATTGTAGTCAACACTACAAGGAAAAAGTTGTTGTGAAGGGTTTCCAACAAAAGGAATAAGTGGACTGTACAGATATCTTTTCCCCAGTTGTGTTGGGTCTAGCAGCAGAAGAAGATCTATATCTGGAACAAATTGATGTAAAGATAGTTTTCTTACATGGAGATCTGGAGGTGGAGCTATACATGGTGCAACCACGATGTTACAAGGTTCCAGGAAAAAAAGAATTGGTCTGCAGATTGAATAAGCCTCTATGACTTGTAGCGGACCCCAAGACAATGGTATAAGAGATTTGACGGGTTCATGTCAGACAATTGGTACATGAAGTGTCAGGCAGACCATTGTTGCTTCATCAAACAGTTTGGTAACTGTTATATTTTGTTGCTTTTGTATGTGGATGATATAGTGATTACAGGGGCAGATGTGGAGAAATCAGATACTTGAAGAAGCAGTTATCAAGTGAGTTCAAGACAAAGATTTAGGTCAAAATAAAAAGATACATGGAATGAGAATCAGCACGAACAGGAGTGCATTAACACTGAAGTTGTCTCAGTCTGAGTATGTTGAAAAGATCCTACAGAGGTTCAACATGAGTGAGGCGAAACCAGTTAGCACTCTCTTAGGTAGTCACTTCATATTATCTAAGGAGTTACCGACTAACTTTGAAGCAGAGCAAGCACGGATGGAGAGAATTTTGTATGCTTCAGCAGTTGGAATTTTGATGTATGCAATAATTTGTATCAGACCAAATATTTCATATGCAGTGGGAGTGGTCAGCAAGTACATAGTCAATCTAAGCAGGCATCATTGGGAGGCGGTAAAATGGATTCTCAAGTATTTGAGGGGAATAGTCAACATGGCACTTTGCTATGTAAGTGCAACGATCAGTCTACAGGGATTTGTAGATTCAAATATAGCAGGTGATGTAGACAGTAGGAGAAGTACAACGAGGTGTATCTTCACATTGGGGAAGACAGCGATGAGTTGGGTTTTCACGTTGCAGAAAATCGTTGCACTTTCAACTACGGAGGCCGAATATATTGTTATCATTAAAGATAGCAAGGAGATGATTAGGCTATAGAGTTTCATGGCAAAACTGGACAAGGAACAATGGATTAGAAAACTCTAAAGTAATAGTATGAGTGTGATTCATCTTGCTAAGAATATTATTTTTCATACAAGACGAAATACATTCAACTGAAGTATCATTTTATTTGCTCTCTTCTTGAAGATGGGTAGTTGTTCCTGTAAAAGAAACAAAGCTCAAAATCATGCGGATATGTTGACGATGGTTGTGAATATCGAGAAATTGAAGCTATGCTTAGCTTCGGTTGAATTTTATGAAGGTTGAGACCTAAGGTAAGCCACACCACAATATGTAACTATGAAGGCGAGTCAAATGGAGGTGCAGGTACAGAGGACTGGTGCTCGGTGCTATTGTCTCCAAGTGGGATATTGCCATGGTGTGTGGAGACAAAGTGTGAACAAAGCACCCGACACATATGCGTCTGGTTGTTGGTGCATAAGCGGCAACATGTGTTGTAGTTCGCAGTGGACTCGGCGCTTATGCACGGACTATGGGCACATATGCACCCACATATATGGGTAAGCGTTGCTTTGATCAAGCGAGATTGGCGCATAAACATTGCTTTGATCCAGAGAGATCGGTGCTTATGTGCCAACCTATTGGCACATAAACGCCCATTATTGGGCGCCGATACAGAGAATTTGGCACTTAGGGCGCCAGGAGCGGTTGATGTCGGATTTTAGCTTTTGAAGTCTGATTTTGAGCGGGCTTCAAATGTTTTTATGTTTTTTTCTTCCCTCGGTATTATTCGACAAGCATTCCGGTGAATGTGAGAAGTGTCGAAGAGGTGGATATTGGTGATTCGGTGAGATTCTTGCATCGAATCGGAGAGGGAAGATTTTGGAGCGAGTCCTGTAAGTTTTATTTGTGTGTTGAAAGAAAACTTGTATAAGTTCTTTGGAAAAAAAAATTTAAATTTCATAGTAAAAATTTCTGGTGGTGTGGCTCTGTGATTTTTTCTTGTTATCGGGTTACGTAAAATTCTCCTGTGCATTTATAATTGCTTTGATTGTGCATTATATTTAATTCTTTATTCTGGTTTTCTCAAATTGGTGCAATCATGTTATTCAGCATTGCGTTTTAGTATCTAAATAATCCTAAGCCCAGTAAGTTGGGAATTGGTGGATATCTCCTATCACCTATGCTCTCAAATGGATGAATCAATCATCTCAGAATCCCAATTCCCTTTTCTTCCTATGTCAAACACCAACATTCCACCTTCCCTAAAATTCTTGCTTTCTCACGTGAAACATTTAATCCAAAACCAGCTAACCACTAATAATTACCATGATTGGCGTGCCCAAATTATGAAAATCTTCAAGGAAAATGGGTTTATGGGGTTCCTTGATGGTAGTTGCCCTTCTTCTCCAAGATTCATTGACAAAAAACACTACTGCTATCAAAAACCCACACCTCAATCTATGGAACCTCATAGATCAAAACCTCGCAGCATCCCTATACTCCACCATCTCCCCGATTGTGCTTCCCCACGTCCTACATCTTCGCACTACAACTGCCATCTGGGCAACACTAGAACGTCGATGACAACCCACGAACAGATCTTGTGATTCAGTTGAAGAACGAATTACACCACATTTCAATGAAGAACAACACCATGCTACTGTGACAACATTTATGCATTGTCACTAGCCAACAACCCTATCTTTCACGCCCGGACGAAGCGCATAGAGATTGATTACCATTTTATACGGGATCACATCCACGCCAAGCAGATTCAGATTGACTACATCCACACTCAGGATCAACCATCCGACATTCTTACAAAGGATCTACCAAAACGAAAATTCCATGAGCTACATACCGAGCTTAATGTTCTACCGAGAACCCTCAGCTTGCACGAGGGTATTAGAAGCACTCCTCCACTGCCATAATAATCATTACCTCCGTGGTCTCTCATCTTACACGCATAAATCATAACTACCTGATTCTCTATTAATCCGAAATCTTCATTCCAATTTCCTCTCTGCTGTGTCTCCTACTGTTTTCGATTCCTTAAGCAGCCGTCAATAAGACTGATAGCAGTGACTGCTTAAGCAACAGAAACACCAAACAATGGTTTATTGTTTGACTTTATGGACAGCTGCAGCCACTCCAAACAGACCTTTAATCAAGCTAAGCTGGCAGCGTCGAAACAACTGAATGAATGGAGCATATCATCACTAATCAAAAAAAAAAGGTATCTGAATGCTCTAAAATGTTACCCTGATCCTAAAAGTTAAGCCCAGGATTCGAGAAGGACTTTCGTAGTGCATACCGATGACATTCTAAATAATCATGCCAGATAAGAATTTTCAAATGAAAAAATATGTAAAGAAAAAGATCAAGTATATCTCAATTAAATTAGACCAAAATAAGCAAGATCAGAGAGGAAACAAACGCTAAACATATAAAAAGATGAATGATACATACAGAAATGAGAAGTCTAAGAAACAACTCACAGCGGTCTGCAAAAGCTCTTCGGTGTACGACACAGCCCTGACCGTCGCCGCCACCCGCCGAATCTCCGGCCAAAATGCTAGCCGCCGGTTCAGTGGCCTACTCCCGCCGATCCAGCGGCTTGAAGGAGCGTTCAATGTCATCGAAGCCATCTCTACCTACCTTACCTACCAACCACCCTTTGCTTGTCCCCGCAATGCCAAAAACGAAGGCGGACTACTGAAGATTCAGCTTTGATCTCTTCGCCTTCTTTTCGGAAAAATATACACGCCTGTCATGTGTCGAGCCCGAATAAAAAATAAATAATTAAAAAAAAAACACGTGTACCACTAAAATTATAATAACAACGCACTCATCACAATAACACTCAAATAATATCACAATAAATTTCAATAACTCAAAAAAAAAAAAACTGTAATGAAATTTAGAAGTAATTGGCTTATTCAGGCCTAGTCATGCATTAAAGTAAAGTGTTTTTTTTTTATTTATGAGATCGCCGCTTACACGTGATGACACATGACAAGATTTTGTTAGTATCCAGATTTAGTGTCCATTTGAAGAGACACCAATGCAACTTTTTGAAAATTAAAAAAAAAAAAAACTTGAAGATCAGAAAAATGGTTGTTATTGGAAGTTGTGATTAGTGTTAAGAGTCAAGTTTATGTTATATAGTTATTAAGAGCACACATTTTCACTTCACTACTTTTATTCTCAATTGTATCTAGTTTTTATTAAGAGTATAATAGAGATTTGGAGTCAATAGAGTTGGACCTAGAGCACAATTTTTATGTTTTCACATAAATCACCCATACTTTCATGTTTACACGCAAGGGCTCAAATTTTAAATATCTAACCGAAGATAATACTATCATTATTTTTTAAAAGTTAAATGCATATTTTCATGTATACTCTTAAAATACTAAAATGCTATGTATGTGAGATATGTAAATACATAAGAATTATGGGTTATGTATGAAAATATCCCCAAAAAAAAATGTGTTTTTGTATTTTGTATATATATATATATATATATATATATATATATATATATATATATATTTGTATGTATATCAAGCAAGCACTTACATAAAAATAATGATATTTTAAAAGCTAAATAACATATATTTATTATTAAAATATATAATTTAAAGACATTATCTTTTCTTACATATTTAGAAGTTTGGTATTTATTTTCAATTCTTTTATTTTTAAAATTTTTTCAATATATATACATTATTATTATTTTGGATTCATCAATGGTGTGTCCAAAATAAAGTTTTGGCCTTTGGATTGTCATTTTTCTTGCTTTTATTTTCTTATATATATATATATATATATTCAAAATCCTAACATCATAATGCTCTTATGATATATAAAATATTGGTAATATCACAACATCAAATATTCTCACCCATGTATTCCTTTTTACTAATCACCAACTTCAAATCAATGATGTTGAATAAAAAATTTGATAATATCATTCTAGCATTAATGTCAATTAGCTTAAATATTAATATAATTTAGAAAAAATATTTACATCATTTTATGTGATTGTGTATGCTAAAAAGATTATTAGAGTGAGGGCTAAATTTATCATTTTAGTATTATGCAAAAGGAAATAGTGCACACAATGATAAATAGAATGTAGCTTGCAATTGGTATATATTTTTTTAAAAATGTGAAAAACTATAAAAATAATAATTCAAAGAGTCTAGTGCACTTGAACTAATTTAACTATGTTTGTTCAAAGTTATAACGGTGTATTTAGTGGAGGGCTAATGAGTGTAAATTAAGGGTGCTATAAAGTTGTTCATTCATTTGAAAGAGAGAGATGAAGGGATAAGGAATGTTTATGATTTGAGAATAAGTGGAAGGTATAGATTGTGTGATATACGCGTTATTGAACCATATATGCACTTCCATGGTTTAGAGTTTTGGAGACGCCATGGGATGAGTTTGTGGGCCATATGGGGAGATATAAATTTGGGTCTTTCGATTTAAATGAGATATAGATTTTGGTAGGTAATGATGAAAAATGTCGAGGATTCTAGATATATATGGGTTTTAGAGAGGTCGATAAGGCTGAATCATTGTTTTATTATATTTTCTATTTGCATAGTAGTTTGAGGGTGGATCACACATTTAAGTGATTGAGGATAAAGTTATTCATATTAAAATGGAGATATTTTCAAATATTATAACATAGTAACAACCAAAATAAAAAATTCATATCAAATACTTCAAAGCCTCTAATGCCCGTTGAAAGAAAAGGGAAAGACAGAGAGCACTTTCAATCCTTTTGTAAAAGTAGAAACTAAAATTTGTTAAAACATTTCTTATATCTTAATATGACAATCCTTCAATTTTTATACAATTCAAAGCTCAATACTAGGTATTTTGCTGCCAATGGATCCACATTTGCTGTGTGGTTGGACATCCATGGAGATTATATGTCCATAGCCAGGCCAAGAATAACATATTTGTAAATATATGGATGAGCATTTTAATCATTTTTTACAAATAATTAGCATTGTCAAATGAATGATTGAGACCCCTCTTGACAAGGATTTAAAAATTACCCCTCTTCAAATTGTTATCAGTGTACTATAGTCTCTCAACTTCTATCACTCGACTATATTGATGCCAACCAATTTTGTTGTTTGTCGTTGCCGACAAGGTCAATGTACACCATATGTGCATCTCAGTACTTGCAAGCCTAATACATGTCCTCATTCATAAAACTAATGTATGTTGTCAAGACTGATGTTGATGCCCATAAGTTGTCATTTTTCATTGCCAACAATGCTAATGCACACTATCACTAATAAGATCGTTGTATTTTGTTAACAACTTTGATTTCCAACGTCGATATTAAAATTTATAATGAAATTTTTTACCTTAGTTTTCTCACATCAAATAATAATGACCAAATAAATTCTATAAATAATTAAAGACAATTACGATGAGTCTGCATAATTTAAATTTTAACATGAAATTCATCATTTACAATTAATGATTGTTATATCGTGTCATCCTCTTCAATTATGAGAAAGTTCATCATTCATAACTAATGGCATGCACAAATAAAATCATTTCAACCACCAAACTTTAAAAAAAAATCTCTTTCCAAACATCTTATATATGCTTTTGTGTCTCCTAAAACTCCTTTTTTATTTTGTATAGGTGTATGCAGAAAAAATGTCAGTATGAATCTAGTGGAGATTTGACGGTGCGATGTAGGAGAAGTGTCAAGTGAGGGCCTATGAACAAATGACATGAAGTTCTAGATGTGACATATCAACACAAAGGCTGACTGCGTCAAAAAGTCGACCAGGTGACTTGAGTTTGAGCGGCTCAATTAGATAAAAGGCAAGGGACGATCAGAGCCCATCGCCATGATTAAACCAACACATGGAAGTAATTAACCCCTCCAATGTTGTAGCCAAGTCATAAGCATATGAGAGTCTCTCCAAGTAACTTCAAGAGATAATAAAACCAACAAGTCTTGGCCATCCCTCAGGAACTCTTTAAGGCCAAAGTACCTATTGAATTACGATGATTCACCCTATGCTTGATAACCTAATATTATTTTGTCGACATAATTTACTTGTTAGGGATCATGAGTTGATGATTGGACCATTTCAACCGATCGACAAGACTTAGTCGATCAAAGCAGGCCTGTCGACACTCAGCAAACCCTGTCGACACTCATCTCTGTCGACACTCGCGCCAAACCATTCATCAGAGCTAGAGAATAGTCGGGCTTAGGCTCTCATATGTAAAATACCTAGAATAACATGTACACTCTCCACCAAAACAGGGGCAAAAATGTAATTTATATATTGTACCTCATTTCTTTATAAACAGGGGATCATGTTTTGAATGAAAGGTTACACAACCTTAGCAAAAAAGGTCAGGAAAGGTCAATACAATTCTTTTATTTTATTGTTCATCTCTCGTGTGCATTTTCTCTTTCTCTCACTCTCTCTCACTCTCATGTCTTACGCTTTATACCTCGGGTGTGATTCAAGGATAAAGTTAGATTCAACAATAGATTTGATTTTCTTACAAATTCAAGCTGCTAATTACTTTTGTTGTTAATGACTCCCAATTAATGAACTAAGGTAAAAGGGCACTTTCGTAATTAAGACAGTTGAGATGTGGTATTACTCACCTACCACATCTCACCCACCGCTCACCTACCGCTCACCTTCTTCTCACCTACCTCCCACCTACCTCCCACCTACCACTCTCTTGTTTTGTATAAATAGAGAGCATGTGAGGCTTAAGAGAGCAAAAGAAGATGTGAATCAATGAGGTTGAGAACTAGGAGGTAGAAGAGATTAGCTTGTAGAGGGTGAGAAGTATGGCTGTCAAAAAAGCTCGATGTTCGCGAACAGTTCGTGTTCGGTTTGCCAAGAAGTTCGTGTTCGATTCGCTCGACAAGCAAACGAGACGAACACGAACAATTTTTTTCGTTTAGTTTGTTAAACGAACCGAACACGAACAGTGATCTGTTCATTCGTGTTCAGTTCGTTATTGTTCGAAATATAAAATAGTTTAAAATAATTATATATAAAAAATTTATGATATTTTAAAAATAATGATATATTATAAATATTTATCATATTTTAAATAATTAAACTTCTATAAATATAATATATGATAAATTAATAATAATAATAATATTATAGTATTAATTATATTAATATAAATATTATAATATTATAATTAATATAATATACTATATATTAAAATAAAACTATAAACAAAACCCTAAACGTCTTATTCAGTTTGCTTCATTTTGAAGAAGTATGAAATACCTGATGTGTACGAAATACCTTATCAATATGCTTCATTTTGAGGAAGTATGCTATCAAAGCTAGGGCTGTCAAAAAAGCTCGTTGTTCGCGAACAGTTCGTGTTCGGTTCGCCATGAAGTTTGTGTTCGATTCGTTCGATAAGCAAACGAGACAAACACGAAAAAAATTTTTTCGTTCGGTTTATTAAACGAACCAAACACGAACAGTGATGTGTTCGAACATTTCGAACACAAACACTAACTCTGTTTGTTCGTGTTCGATTTGTTTACCCCCCTAGTGAGAAGTGCATCTTGGAGGCTTTGGGCTTGAAAGGGAGGCCATGGAAGATGAGGGCTCATCTATGTAAAAACTATGTATTATCCTTGTTTTGCCTTAGTGAAATTGATGAGTGAAAAAATCGAACCACGTAAATCGTTTTGTGTTCTCGCTTGCTTGTATTCTTTGTGATTTTCTTCTAGCCAAGTTCATTTCCCACAACAACTTTCTATTTACTATAGCTAATGTTAATATTCTAGAGTGCAATATTATTATCATCATTAATATTATTTGCACAATCATAAAAGATCAATTTTTTAATTTTACATTTAAGCCTTTAAAGTTCAGCCTATACAAATGGTGTGCTTGATGGCCATTTCACAATTGATTTAGGTAGTTTTTAAGGTAGCAATTGCAAGAGCTAATGCATCATTCGGTCTATGTAATCATTTTGAAATCCATTCACAATTTTCTGTCGCTATGATGAAAAGGGTGTCTTCCTGCTATTCCTTTTCTTAACTCTTGATGCTTCAAAAATGGCATTTTCTTCCAAGTAACCAATTTTCCCTTACATGGCAGGTCATTCCTAAATGAATCAAAATTTTAGAATTTACTTATGAATTTTTAAAATGGTTTAATTTTTTATATTTATGCGTGTAATATAAACCTTGCAGAAATGGCAAGTTGATTTGTTTAATCAAAATTCATGCGTGTAATATGAAACTTTCTTTAGTTTACTATGTTGCAAGTTTCTATCATTTGTTCTCCAGTCAGTCAGCCATGACTAAGAGCCATGGCAGCTAGCCTTCACATCAAAAACCAGTAGAGGAGGCATCAGAATCTGAGCGATATAAGTAGCATAATGAAGCAGAGAGCTAAAGGAGGGGCAGAGGAGAATATGGAGAGCGCCAGAAGCATAAAAGGCTGGAGAATTTTCACCAGGCAAGATACAAGAAGAATCTGCAATTTTCTCATCATTCTTTGCTTGATGCTCTCCATTTATGCCCTCTCTAACATCAAGTCTCACTACTGCCAGGCTCCCTATGGTCTCTCTCTTGCTCTTCCTTTTTCTCTCTTCCCAATTATTTCTTCACAAAATATCAATCTTAATAGCCATTGATTTCTGCAGGCAAACTGCAAGCTCCGCTGAAGCTGGAACAGCCAAGCAAGGTTGTGGAGAATCAGCTAACAGAAGAAAGCAGGGGCAGCTCAGTAATAGATGGTAGAATTATTTCATTATTCTCCTTCGATGTTAGTAACCACTGATTTCACACATAAACTAAGCCTTCTGTGTTCTTCAGACCTATTTGCAGAAGATGAAGATGCCGAAGAAAACTCTGCTGCCATCTCCTCCCAAAAACCAATTTGCCGTGAATCAAACAAGAGGTCTGATACCTGTGATGCAAGAGGGGATATAAGAGTGCAGGGCAGTAGAAGCACTATTTTCGTCAGTTCATCACCACAAGAATGGAAGATCAAACCTTATGCTCGAAAAGGCTATCACAGCGCCCTCCGCCATGTAACTGAATGGTCTCTGAAACCTTTTGCGCAACAAATTCCAAACTGCACTGTGGCGCAGAGTGTCCCTGCTGTCATCTTCTCCATCACTGGTTATACTGGCAACATCTTCCATGATTTCACTGATGTGCTGATTCCCCTCTTCATCTCCTCCCACCAATTCAACGGACAGGTCCAGTTCCTTGTCGCGGACGTCAAACCATGGTGGCTGAGCAGGTACAAGCTGATACTGAAACAACTGTCCAGCTATGAGATCATCGATGTCCTCCGCGATGGTGGTGACAAAATTCGATGCTTTCCGAGAGCAATCATCGGCTTGCCATTCCACAAAGAGCTCGGGGTGGACTCAACAAACTCTCCTACAGGCTACTCCATTGTGGACTTCAAGGTTCTGTTGAGGAAGGCATATGGATTAGAGAGAGCAGACATATCCAGCTCCGCGATCCAAGGAAGTGTGAGGAAGCCCAGTCTGCTGATCATATCGAGGAAGCGTTCGAGGTCATTCGTCCAGGTGGAGGGGATGGTGGATATGGCTATGAGCCTGGGATTCGAGGTCCGAGTCGATGAGGCCGATGTGAACACTGATCTGTCCAAGTTTGCCAGATTGGTGAACTCTGCTGATGTGCTGCTTGGAGTTCATGGCGCTGGGCTTACAAACATGGTGTTTTTGCCTGCTGGTGCGGTGGTGATACAGATGGCTCCCTTTGGGGCGCCTGAGTGGCTGCAAAGAGAGACTTTTGGCAAAGCTACTGAGGATTTGGAGCTCCATTACCTTGAGTACAGAATAGAAATGGAAGAGAGCACGCTGATAGATCAGTACTCGAGGGACGATCCCGTTCTGAAGGATCCTGAGAGCGTGCAGAAGTTGGGATGGAATGAGTTCTGGCAAGTGTATTTGGAGAAGCAGAATGTGAGGCCGAATTTGGGGAGGCTAAAGGAGACATTTTTGAAGGCGATGAAGCTTCTGAGGAGAAACGGTAACTCCGGGATTTGAAATTCGGTTCCTCTGCGGGATTCAAACGGATGGATGTCAGTGAAAAGGTTCTGTTCATTTTTGTGTTTTGTTGCAGTGAAATAAGGGATGGGGTGTTTACGGTGGATTTTTGTATGTGTTTTTTGGTCATCTTAGGATGATAATTCTTTTGTTAATAATTATAAACAGTTTTTTTTCTTTAAATACATTTTGCATCATACAAATATTTCATATCACATACAAATAAAAAGAGGCACTTGTATGCATAGTATGTAATTCTTATGGATTTATGTATCTCACATATGCACGATGTTCGAAAGTCTAAAAGATAAGGATAGAGTTTGTGTCGTATTAGACGAAGTATCTCAAAGTCCTATGACTTTTATTTATAAGAATGTTTGTTATTGTAGACCTGTTTTGCTCTCTCAAATGTGTTCTTCTGCATGCCTCATCGTGCTACCCACGGTATTTACTACAAGTTGTAATTATCACTTTTTAATAGTTAAATCCGTCTTGCGGTGCATATATGAAGTGTTGTGTGTGCAAATATAAAAGTTTTTGTGTGAGATATGTAAATGCATAAGAATTTGGTGGAGCGTAAAGTATTTTTTGGTATACATAGCAAGTTTATCAATTTTTTTAATCATTGATTGTGACAACTACAACAAGGACTAAGAAATTTATCAAACAAGCCTTTGATACGTAATTTGCTAATCATACACCTTGTTAGGCGCATTTCACGCTTGATTATGGTACTTGCGTCATCACCTACGGGAGTCCCAGAGTTGCTCGCCCCATAAGGGAGCCTTGTACTTTTGCACCCCTTGAGGCAGTTGACCGATAAAAAATGGTCTGCAATGATCTCGAGGCAGTCCAGTAGTTAGTCACCTCACTTAAGTCGACCAGTCAAGCTCTCTCCCTCATCCACCTAATTTCAGTAAACCGACAAAGCCCTCTCCCTCGACCACATCATTTCAGTCGGTGGGTCAACTTTCTCCTTCAGTCACCCAGAATCAGACGATGACTTTTCCCCCGACGAATGACTTTTTAGCAGAACATATCGATACTAAAGGCTAAAATATCTTACACCACTTTTTAAAAACAAGCGTAATATTGTAATTTACTTTTAAACTCTCCTATCATCTATAAATAAGAGGGTCATTTCATATAAAAAAATGATTTTTTTGGCTCACCCCCCTTGTAACACCGTGAAATAAAATGGATCATCGGGCCCGAGGACCACCCCAATTCACCCCTAAGTAGGGCAAGTCCTTCTCCTCCTCTCTTTCTCTCTCAAGTCATTATTCCTTAGGTCTTACGTACTATTCCTTGGATACAGTCTACCAAATAGATTTAAATTTAACAATAAGAATCATGTGGTCCTAAGCAATTATCTCTTTTATTTATACATGACATGGTTACTAGTTACACTAAGAATCACATACAACATTTGGAAGTGGCCCTTCACCTTCCTTCATTAAATAAATTTATGATCCCTTACTTCTCATATTAAATAAAGTTGATTATTAATTCATGTCAATGCAACATATGCTATATTAGTAAACAAATAAAAATCAAATCAATCCTAACCGTCCAATTCCTAAACCCACAACCTCGTCGTAGACTTTGCTCCAATAAAGAAACAAATAAGTGTAGACGCTCGATGCGTTGTAGCTTTCACCGCCTAACTATTAAAGTATGTCAGCTTAAGTAAATTAATTTATTTTATCCTCTCATAATCATGTGATTAATTAATTAATTGCCACAGTTAATATTATTTTATTCATATGAGATTAGAAGCATATTTTTTATTATTTAATAAGATGGAAATAATAATAATTTGTTCCAACCAATCACGGTTGACTTAATCAATTATTTTTTTAATTTATTTTTAACCATAATTTTATAAATAATAACATTTCTTTTTTAAAATATTTTTTATTATTTTATTTTATTTTTTCTATTTTTGCTATTTACATTTATAACATACAATTCCTATGTATTTTCACATCTAACCTCTATCTTTTTTTTTTTTTGCAGTCATAACCTTAAAAATGTCATAACACATAAAAAATATCATTTTTTTAACTAAAAAAAATGTAAAATATATCTTTTATTGAATAGATAAGGGGGCATATATGTAAAAAAATTAAAAATAAAGGGTTAGACATATAAATGCACGGGAATTAAGTGGTATATATGTAAATTTTTATTTTATTTAATTATGTTAACCACTATGATGCGTGCAAGCTATTATATATCAACAATTCATGATTTGATTTCTCTAACTTCCAAATATATATATATTTATAAGATATAAGAAATGAATATGTAGGAAATGAATTGAGTAGAGGGTATGAAGCATGTGAGGTTAGGTTGGTAAGAAATTTCATTCAAGTGAAGGCGACATCTAATCATGGTTAAATTAATGGACAAAGAGTTGTTAGCTAACAACTTTGTTTAAACTATTAGCTATGCCTTGGATGCTCTATTATACATCCTTGTTTTTTTTAAGTAATTATCCCTCCTTTCTTATCAACATTTTATATATATATATAAATTAAGATGAAGGGAGTGCCGGTGCGATTCAGCGCCGCACTTTCTTCTATTTGGAAAAATTATGTCCCGCCTATTTAAAAAAAAAATTACAGTTGAAAGCAGTGTTTTATGACTCGACCTGATTAAGTGCGATCTGCTATAAAACTGTCCTCATTATTTGGCACAAAAAAATGGAAATTTTAATTGTTGTTGTAGATTTTTGAACTGACGTTTCTACAAACAACTGCAACTGCCCCAAACATACCCACAGTTGTAATATTTAAGGGAAAATAATATGCGGCGTAGAGAGTTGGAAATATAACTTCTATTTTTATTTTAAGAAACTTATATGCATAACATATATTTCTTTTATATTCGTTGCAGGACAAAAATATGACATCACATATCTTGAGAAATTTTGATGGTCTGATGAAGACTTGTTGAGAAATTTTAGGGCGAATAAAACAAGAATAGACGTAAATCCAAAAGAAAACACAGACATTCAATGAGGTTCGGTAAAGATGTCTACGTCCTCGGGAGCAGAGCGGCAACTTTCTTTTCACTATTTAGAAAAATAATACATAATACATGATATCTTCCTAGTGTTACAACAAGCACTATTTATAACCCCAGAAAGAAAAAGAAAAAAAAAACCATTAAGTACAATATGAAATCACCAAATAACCCATGTATTGAACCGCGGGGCGTTGCCCTCGCACCCCCAACCCACATAATAAACTCCCTGATTTGGTCGCTCCGCTCCAACATTTATTCCTTATTACGTATATGAGTCATACCTAACAAATCACCATTTTGGCGAATATCCAGCCCCTTAGGAGAAAAACATTTCTCATGCACCAATGTGGGTTGGGCCACCACGCTTCTCTAGCAACTGTGAATGTTCAACAAGTCCAAACAATGCAAGAACTTGTTGATAGTAACTGACTTGATCAACATATCAGCTGCATTCTCATCAGTATGAACCTTCTGCAACAGTATCTCACCATAAGCAATCAAGTCTCTGATCTTGTGATACATGAAATCAATGTGCTTGGTCCTCACATGGTACACCTGATTCTTTGTCAGATAAATAACACTCTGACTATCATAATGCAACTAAACTCTACCTTGCTCAATCCTTAGTTCCTTCACTAGCTCATTAAGTCATAAAGCTTCTTTAGCAGTTTCAACCACTGTCATGTACTATGCTTCAGTTGTAGATAATGCCACAATAGATTGAACTATTGATTTTCAGCATATAGGCCCTCCACCAAGAGTAAATACACACCCAATTGTAGACCTTCTGCCATTCAAATCATCTGCATAGTCTGAATCAACGTACCCCACAACTGAAGGATAATTCTGCTGACTGTCAAAAATAATTTTATGTCCTACAGTGACCTTCAGATACCTGAAAATCCACTTGACTATTAATTAAGTCTGAATAATCGATAGCAAAGGGAGGAAGAATCGACCGACTAGTTACCTTCCACTCGAACCAACTCAGAGAAGTTCCCTCAGACCGATTGACCTCTTCATTTCGGCTCCTAAAACTAAATATCACTAGCCAGACTGATCATTCCGCTCACAAATCAGACCGATTGGTAGGCTCCTTCTACTCAGAAGGACCCGCCAACGAACTCATTAGTTTCATACCACGAAATTACTAAAATAGCCCTTATTATCCCAATAAAACAATAACATAAATGTAATCTCGTATTTGTACCTCTCTGTTTATAAATAAGAGAACATTTATTGAACAGAGGTTTTGCACTTCTACTCTTCATCACCACTCTCTCTCCTTCTCTGTCCTACAACGCTCTAATCCTCTGTTGTGTCTACTGAATAATTTTAGATTCAACATTTACAAAACTTTGGCGTGATAATTTATATATGCATTAATGAGAATGTGTATTTTATATTTTAAAAGTTAATGATGGTGATATTTTTGATGTGATACGGAAATTTGACTGATATATATGCATGTAAATATTAAATTTTTGATGTTAAATATGTAAATACATAAGAATTGTGTGGTATGTATGTAAATGCTCCTTTTATTATTATTATTTTTAATTTATGAATGTTAAGTTAAGTACAGTAGTTTGCTACCAAATTTAATATAATAAAGTCTCAACGCCTTTTAAAAACATGGGTGTTATCATGTGCTAATCAGCATGATTAGTATTAATTATGTATAATTGATTATTTTAATTATGGAAGAAAATATTGTATAATGTATGTGAGGTGATTAGGAAGTTATTAGAATGCTTGTTATATGATTAATTTTCTATGGACTTCATTTCTCTTTAGGAATATTTACAAACATACCACACAATTTTTATGTATTTAGGTATCTAGCACTTAAGTTTCAAACACAAGCGTACATAGACGCCCTCACCACATTTTTTCACATTTTCTTAAAATAAATATTTTTTAAACATGTATTTCACATTTTTTTAAATTAAAATAAATAATTTTTATATTATATATGATGCGTGCTAGAAAATAATGACATATTTTTAAGTAGAAAACATGTAAAGGAAAAATTCATGGGGCCTTGCCCAGGCGAAGAGTTTAAGGGTCTGTTTGGGGCAGCTGTAGATTATTTATAAACTGCTGATAAACAGATTATCCTGATAATTTGATAACCTGCAGATTATCATGATAAGCTGGTTTGTAATTTGGGGGAGCTTATTCAGAACAGCTTATTGGGAGCCATTGTTGGATAAATGACCATTCTGCCCTTATTTAATGAAGTTGTTTGCAAAAGAACTGTATGTGCAATTTTGTCGCGTGTTCTACCTTAGTATTCCCACTTCGTCCACATTGAACTTAGCTAGCAACCACACCTTTACCACCCAACACTTAGATCCATAAAACTGCATGCCAAAATTTTCAGGCAAATGAATAACTTGAAACAGGGAAAAATAAGTCGTTGCCTCTCTTTCATACATGATACAAGAAATGTTATGAGTTGCCTGTGCCAACGAAAACATAACCTCAACAAGAAAGCTCAATGAGAGCACTACTTAATGCATATAACCAATTATAGACCTAAGAGCAAACTTGCTACGGAGGAGACGGGATCTAGGGGCTTCGGAGGAGGAGCCTTTCCATCGTTGTAGCCACCTGCTTCGGAGGAGACGGATGCGATGCGAGAAGGGAGTGGGAGCGGCAGGCTCAGCGACAAAGGCATCACATAGCTAGGGCAACAGTGACAAGTGCTGGCCAGATCTTGCGTGCTACAGGCTCAGTGACGAAGGCATCGCAGAGCAAGGGAAACAGTGCGATGCGAGAAGGGAGATGGAATCGAGGGGCTTACGAGTAATAAGCTGCGACCGAACGCAGAACGAAGGGCAGTGGGAGCGTCAGTAAAAACTTCGGCTATAAGATAAATCCATTCGTGCTTTCTCTGATCGCCGTCCCCCAACGTGATAACCAAACGACCATGCGACGTTGTGAAAAAGCCGAACACTGAAATAAGCTGCGCCAAACGGACACTAATTATAAATGATGATTATAATTGCAACAACTTTTCCCACAGGCGGGAAAAGAATAGAAAGTTGACGTGTGGATGAACATTTTGTAATGAGCAAGTGGTGATCGATAGCGATAGACAGTGTCAGACAAGTGGTGGTGACGAAGTTCGACGATGTTCTACGGTGGTAAGTGGTGTTTGCGGCGATCGACGGTGGTCAGAGATGGTTGACGGTGATTAACGGTTGTCGACGATGGTTGGCGGTAGTAAGAGTTGTGCTGGACTTCGGTTCCTTAAAACTTCAAGCTCACCATTGGTTTCAGGTTTTTTTTCTCTTCTCGTGAGAAGAGTGAGACTCTATTTATAGAGTTATGATGCAAATAATGCACAAATATAAATCACTTGTATCGTGTAACTCAAAGGACTTCCCTCGATCATACCATATTTGATAGATATTTTAGTGTTTTAATGATATCCGAATTAAGAGATATTGAGCTTGTTGGACTCTTCTTGTCCAGTCGCTCGATTAAACTATAGACTTATCATAATCGACATTCATTTGACTTTTCAAATGTGTCCAAAAAAATACAAAAAAGTGGTTTAATATCTTGATCTGAGTTTGATTTGATTTGAATTGATCTGATTGCTGGATTTTTCAAACTCAAATATTAAAAATTTATATTTTTCAAAATTACAAAATATAAAAATTTTCATAAAAACTTAGATGAAGGATTGAATCAAGATTAGATTCTATTTGAATGTAAGAAATCACGATTTGGTGCACCGTAACAAAAAAATCCAACAAATGGGTGCGCATGGATTATATAAGTTGTGAATAAACATTGTATAATTAATTCAGATAAGTAAATACTAATAAGCTAGTTGATTAAATTTACAATAAATTTTGATTGAGATTAAAAATATAAGGAAAAAAATTACAATAAATTTTGAAGCACATTAATATTAAAATATAATATATTACTATTAAATAAATTATAGTTAATTAAATTTATTTATATAATATATAACATAAATATAAAATATTTAATAAGCTAATTATAGAATAATAAATGAGATTACTCCAAAACAATCATAAACGAGGTGGAGTGTGTTTAAATTTGGTTCATATAACTTCAACTTTTAATAAAATGCTCTAATTTATTTATGTACTAATTTGAAAAAAAAAATCAAGTATTAATCAATGAATAATTTCATTTAAGGTTCATGAATAAGCTCAATTAAATCTCAATTTAATGCTTAAAAATAAAATTGATTACAGTTTAATTTAAAACATGTGAATAAACTCAATCAAAACTTAATTTAAAACACATTTATATTAAATTAAATACTTTAAAATCGCTTGATTTAATACAAGGCTTCATATTTTTTTTATTTGATTTGAAGTAACATAAAAATAATGTAAAACACGAGGTAGACAACGGGCGGGTAATTGATAGCCAGCTGGCGGTAGCAACAAGCAGATGGTTGACAGTGGGGGAGCAAGGGAACAGGGTGTGGGTGATAGCTAGCAGTGATAAACATTCACACACAATTATAGGCGCAGCCTGAGATTAGGCAAGTGATGTTTGAAGCCGATAATAGGTGGCCAGCAACGATAGTAGTGGTATGAAGGTGGTGGGTGGTAGCGGGCAGTGGTAGTGGAAGACCTAGAGGTGACTAAAATTTAGAGGTAGATGACGACGGAAATGTCAATTGACATCTGTGGCGACCAACATTGTGGTTTTGAGTGGCTCCAGTGGTAGAGCAGGCGAGTGGCAGCAACGGCGAACAACACTTTATATAAAGCTTTATAATATATTTTAAATTTAATCGAATCAAATGAATTTCAAATACATTTAAAATGAACTAAGAAGTGAATTTTAAATTCATTGCAATTTTCATAAAGCTGAAGGATTGAACTAAAGTTTAATTCAGTTTAAAAAGGTCAATTACAAATAAATCTAAATATAATTATTTATTGAAATTTAATTATGAATAAATATTACCAATTATATATCCTAAAATAAATAATATAATATAATAAATAAAAACATTAATTAAATGGGAAATTTAATGGAAGCTATTTTAGTATTTTCTTCGTCTTACAATAAGAGAGACTGACGGTCAAAATTCAAAATATATAACCCTAAAACTAACAATCTCACTTCGTCGGCATCCTACCTGGTCTGTGTTCCTTCGATTTCTTGGCGGAGAAGCTCCTCCTGTCCTCCGTCTTTCTCTTCGCATATGGTAAACTATCTATCTTTCGCACTCTTACTGTTATTCGGGGACTTTCATTGAACATATGGCGGCAGGAGGAAGCCGGAGTAGAAGAAGAGTTTGCTCCTCTATTCGATTACAGCGGCGTCCACTCGGCGGGCTTCCATCGCCTCAGCGGTAAGTCATCCTTTACATTGAGGTTTCTAGCGATTTTTTTCACGTATTTTAAGTTCTGAGGGAGCTTCAGATGAGGATTTGGATGATTCACCGGTGGCTTCGATTGGAACCCAGAAGAGGAAAGTTGGGAAGGCAAGTGCATTGCAACTTTTTCTATTTGATTTAACCCATTTTTTACGAGCCTAATTGTGTCGGATTAGTATTGTCTTGCTTTCTTTTGGGTGAAAGTTGTTTGAATGGTCAGGAGGTTGTAAATATACTGGACGATGAGGAAGAGGAGAGTGAAGATAAGAAGAAGGGCGATGAAGAAGAGGACTGGCTGCCACCTCCACCCAAAATTCGATGTATAAGTTCAGCCGTTTTTGAAGACAAGACTTTAAAAGCGTTGAGGTATTCATGGATTTAATCATTTCATCCGTGCTTTACCTTCAGTTGTTCGTCTCAATTGGTGGTAGTTATCAATAAAGCTCCTTGGTCATGTTTGATCATTTTGGTTTGATACTTAGCATAACATATTAAAAAGGTCACTATCTTAATGATTTAAGCATGAATCTTATTTGAACATGTTAGACTTGATAATAGCTCCTATATACATGTGTAGAAGTGTATATACATACGAGTTCATGTATTATTGTATGTTTTTATATTTATATGTGTGCATTAACATATAGGTTGTGTACTCATATCTATGCATGTATACATGCATGAATAATTACATATATGCGCATCAAGTATATTCTATAATTCAAATAGCTTTCACATTCACAAATAAATCTAATTCAGCTCGATAAATAAATGAGCCAAATACAAATAAAAAAATAATAGTTTGTTTACTTATGAAGTTGAGATGAAAACATAATTGAGCTTGTTGGTGATCGTTTCATTTACACTTTTAAATGCATACTAAAAAGAATTGTGATTTATTTTGGACATTGAAGATCATGCCAAATTTATTAATGTGCATGAAGATCCAATGTGCGGGTAGCAAAATCTGTCCATTCTTAAGAACTTATTTGAATCTTACACGCGGCAGAATCCTTTGAGTGATTGAAATTGTAAACTAAGCTGAGTGGTTGGCGAGACGACAAAATAATTGAGAGCTAGTCAAGTAAGATGGAAAAAAACATGGTTTAAGAAAGGTAATGTAGATTGCTTTTGAGGAAACGAAGAATTTTTAAGAATCGAGAAATTGAATCTCATATGATAGTGAAATTACCGTTGAAGTTAAAAACTTGATTATGGACAATACAAAATCTTGGATGGAATAAGAATGAAATTATTTATTGATTTATTTAAAAATATGTATATGATTTGGAAGCTGTAATCTCTCTACAAAGAAAATGCAATTCACTAACTTATTATCATGACATGTGTAATGTTACATATAATGAGATTTTCTTGAGAAACCTTACAGAGTCAATCCTTTGCAAATAAAATAAACTTGGATGATATTCTATAAATATCTTGCATGCTGCAACCAGTTCCATTTAATTTTCACTTGGAACCCTCCATTTAAAAAGTAAATGAAAGAAAATAATTTTTTTATCCTAAAGGATGAGGTACATGAGAAAAATACTATTTATTCAATTTCTTGATATGTTTCCTCTTTCTCTCTCTCACATTGATGGACTTCCTCTCCTCACTTGACCAACCATTCTTATTGTTTTTTGTTATAATATTTTAATACTCTTTTTTGGCGCTCTAGAAAGCTTTTTGTTCAATAAAAAGTTTCGACTTTGTCACCAGAGGGACTTCAACGATAACTAAATATACTTCAACAAGCTAAAGCCAACCTCATATTTACAAGGAAAACTAGCAATTGTTCAATTGTTAAAATTGATGGGGATGGGGAGATGTTTATCCTTGTCCTTGAAGTTTGATTAAAAATGGGTTAAAGCTAATTGGAGGCCCTTTCATAAGGGAAGAAAGATCCCATTTTTACATGATCTTTGAAACCCACTGACATCACCTTTTAAAATTGAAATCCATGAGGAGCTACTATGGTATAAGCTCAAGGATCTTAGTTGGATCCTTATAGGGGTTCTATTGGTTTTGTTAGACTTCTTACCATATTGACTGTCATTACGGCCTTTTATGTGGTGTCCATTACGATTATGTTTCAAGTTGAGCTTTCAACTTTGAAGGTTTCAACACTTTTGTGGTCCTACAAGCTTTGATTGATACGCATTACCTCTTACGAGATGTTTCATAAATAATTTCTCATTTTACTCTTAAGCTTTCAAAAGCCAAGACCATCTACACTGTTCTCTTTCCTAAGCAAATTAGAATGAATCTCTCTTAGTTTATATTATTTAATTAAACCTTGGGAAGTCGGTGATATTTAAACCTAACCCTCCCTTGTGATAGTAAACTTGATTTAAGGTTTTAAAGATGGCCATTCCAAACTTTTGGTTGCAACCAACTTGTTTGAGATCATATTTGATTCATCAAAAAAGTAAACTATATCAACAAATTGGTTTACTTGAGGCTTTAATCTTATGGTCTATGCTTTTGATCAGTTTGGATGGATTGGTTTACTAATTGGTCAAATTTATTGCATTGAAAACCTCTAATTAAAAAAATTGAACCAATCAAAATATTGATATAACCTAACCAACTAAACTGAAGCGATTCAATTTAAAGCTGAGATTTGGTTATGAAACAATAGTGTGCTATGTGAATCTTGTTTGAAATTCTATTAGCAAGAGAACACGAGTGTTTATGTTCTTTTTTGGAAATACAATTTCAAGTTCAACAAAAGACAATGATCAGCGAGAAAAGAACATAGTTAGGAATAGTGATAGCCTAATCGGCATCATATTTACTGCGTTGAACAGGAAACAAGTTATTTGACTCCATTCTACGACATGCTTACTTATAAAGAGATGAAACGAGAAAAATTGAACTACTAGGTTGGACTTGTTGAGACAAATGGAGAGTAACATCTGCGCGTGCTTTAAAATAGATCATATCAGAGCATTGAAGCAAAAAATTATCAGAAGTGTATGTTACAAAGTCAGAATACTTCAATTTATGAGAGAGATAGAATCATCTATTATCAAAAGAGCCCGAGCTACTATGTGTGCACGAGCAAATAAAAATCATTAGCACTATCATAAATCAAAGCAGAAAGCAAGCAAACCATAATATATATGTTCCAATTAATAACTAATATTTTCTCAATTTAAACTAGAGTAAAAACCGATACCGCTATAACAAACCAAGGTTTTGTAACAAACCAGAGCATCAACTAAGTTTTTTAGATAAACTTTTTGGCCTTTGGGAAGGTTTCGACATAAAATTATTTCATCACAGCAAATAAATTTTTTTTTAAAAACCTCTATTGAAACAAAAAAATAGACTATTGTCGATCATTTAGGGTTAAAAAAAATATCTTATTGTATTTGAAGAAGGGAGAGATGACTTCTCAAGATCAATACAAAGTTGCTAACAACCTTGTGAGAGTGCAAAGTGAAGAATTTTAGGGCTAGAATTGAATTTGGAAGTGAAATGAATGTTTTGAAAAATTGAACAGGTAAGATGCATGAATCGTTAGAACTTCTTATGACCCCGAATTTCCCATTTTTGACTTTGATCAAGGTATCTCTTCATGCTTTGCCCAACTTTTGCCCCATTATTTGAAGAGGAAATGCCTTGAGACCTAGGCAGTTTGAGCCATTAGTGAAGGGGCTAGCGATGGACGCGTTAGCCAATATCGAATCTCTAACACTAATACTGTGATGGTGTAATACGGATTGGCCAGTTTAATTGAAAATTTTGATATAATATATTCAAATTTTGGTTAATTATGTTAAATAAATAATTGAATCAAATTGATAACTGAAAATCAAATATTAACATTTTTAAAACAAAAATTGAAATATTTTTTTAATGAACTGAATCAACTAAAGTAGCTCGGTTTGGTTCAATTTTTTGGTTTTGTTCATGTAATGCACAACTCTACTCCAATTGATAGAAAAAATAAGGAGCACTATAATTATAGATCATGTAGTTTCTGTTGACCTGTAGTTTTTGATCCCGAGTAGAGCTATGATTTTAACTCGAAAATCGTGAATCACTTGAAAATTGCTTCAAATTTTGGTTCAGATTGAGATCATAATAAAATAAACGAGCCGAGCTTTGAGCCAAAATTTTGGATCAAATTGTTTTCGAGCCACTTTCGAGACGACCCCATCTCAACTTGAAATCAGATTGTTAGCAATTTTAGTTATTTTAAGCCCGTGAATTTAACAATTTAGCTTGAAGATTGTTAATCACTAGAAAATTGATTCGAATTTTGGCTTAGTTTGAGATTCAATCAAAATAAACGAGCCGAGCTGCGAGCTAAAATCTTGGATCAAAGTCTTTTCGAGCTGATTTTGAGCTGACCCAAGCTCGGCTTGTCGGTTTGAAAACATATTGTTAATAGCCTTGATCCTGGGAGAGTTTACCTTAATGATTCCCAACGATTCACAAAACAACCATCCTACATTGTTTGAGTTGTTCTGATTTTGACTTGCTTATTGGTTGTGGTCCTGGCATCAATTCAAGTTTGTGCATACTTTTAGATAATATAGGAATTTTTTTTTGCAACTTTTGATGCTATCACAATGATCATGAACACAAAATAGAAGATTGCTATCTCCTAAAAGTTTTATTGGACCAATTGTTGAAAGGGCACATGAGGGAGTTTGTGTCGGTATGATTGACCAATTAAAGGAAATCGACCATGACCACCTAAAGCTATATAGATTTTGGGGGTAATCAATACCAATTTTGTAGTAGTGAAATAGAACAATTGCTTTATCAATCCTTCAATGAAACCAGATGATTTAGGTTCTTACCGGAATATACACGCATCTTATTGCTTATTGGAGTCAATGTCATGCTTGTCAATTTTTACATTGTCTTTATTGTTTTATGGTCTTCAAAATAGTTATTGATAATCTTGAAGTTTACCCAATTCTCATAAACTTGGGTAGCTTAGTCGACAATTTCTTCTTTTATACCATGAAATGACATGCATTTATAATGATTTATGCCCCATAAAGGGGTCATTGATTGGCTCTCCAGTGAACCAAGAGAACTTGAAAACGTTGTCACTCTTATCATTTTTGTGGAATGCTAACCAAGGTTATGAGATAATGTAAATGCATTTCATGTTCCTTAGGGCATCATCAATGTATACACCTTCTTCAGAAGCTTGCTTTTGAGCATGTTCGAAGCCGTCTCATCAATTTACCACTCAGCATTAAATATGTTACTCCTCAAGACAATAACGATCAAGGGCAACTTAGTTTTTTACAAGATGTGTTATCTCGACACAATATAAACTTAAGCATTGAGATTAGTTCCGAAAACCATGAAAATTTGTGAAATCTTGTGACATTGAGGTTTAGTAAAAGTTTTGTTACCTCCGCATAGTCCTCTTTAAACTTTCAAAGCGAGTTCCTTTTTGTTAGATATAAAGGTTCGCAAACCATCCTATAGAAATCATGAATACAATTTAAGCGTTGCTTTATTTTTAAGTTCAATTTAAAGCTAAGGCTCTTCATATAGGAGATTTGGTCCTCTAAAAAGTATAAGAGGCTGACTAAATGGAGATTTGCCAATCAAATGCTCAATCAGGAGCATCACAGGGAAGTCTCTATTATGAGTTGATGGAAGTCAACATCTAAGAATATACTTTGGATCTTAAAAGCTTTGATAGGAGTAAAGCTGGTAGGCCATTTCAAGAAATTTGATCATAGACTCCTGGCCTTAAAATGCTTATTTCATCACCTTAACAATTCAACATAGCCTTGCTCTAGTGGAAATAAATCTTTTTGGCCACCCTCAAGTAACCTATAGGGGTGTTAATTTGTGTAGAAGATTGGTTGATGTCTGGCTTGAAGTTGACTTGAATCAAATATACTAGAAATGAAGCTAATCTATTCATTATATGAGTCAAAGTATTTGATCTGAACCCTACTCAATTTGAACCTACTTAGTTGAACCCAACCCATCCAACTTATTTTTAGATTGGATCATGCAATTTTTGGATCCACATGATCCAATTAACTTGAATATGAATCGATTAACTTAATTAACTTGACTCAAACCTGCATAATTAGAATCCAAATAATAATAGGGTCAAATTTGAGTTATCTGGGTCTACCCAAACCTGACGTGAATAATAATTGGGTCTAAATGCGTGACACAAACCTCATTCAAATACTAATCTAGTCAAGTTGAATCCAAAAAATTTGAGGCAAGTTCTTGTTTTATTGACACCTATAGCAACTGAGTGTAGTTTTTAGATGCTAAAGGACCAGTGCAACACACTAATGATTTACTTAGCTTGTAAACTTGACCAACTCATTGTCTCCCTAGTGATTGTGCATAACTTTCTGGCGTCAAGAGCTTTTGTACCAACATGAGGCATAATTCTTCTATTTGATAATTTTTTTATTGTCTTTTCTTTTCTTCTTAATAATTGCAATGTTGTGATTCAATGCTGCAAAATTTAATATAATTTGATTTTACTACATGATTTTCAATTGAATGTGAACGGTTTTCTTGTGAATTTGAAAGTGCATGCTTATGTTTGTGCATATCATCAAAATTTTGCATTAGAAAATTTATTACCCATGCATGCATATATTAGATTTGTATCATAGCTTAAGGTTCTATTATAATGACCAGTGTTAGGATATAGTATTGGGTAAACCACAAAATCATCACTTAATATAAGATTCATAATATTTAAGCCATCTGAATTTTTTTTTTATGAGTTTGTTTGTTGATAGGATAACCATTATATTTGTGTGATTTTTTGTTATTAGAAAAAAGCAAGTAAACATCAATTTTTTATTTTCTTTAGCATCTCTTTTAAAAAATAGTTCATCTCTTCTCCTAATCATTATTTGGAAAAGAGACTTATTCGGAAAAAAGGAAGTATGGCGACTCCTTTAACTATAAAAAGAGAAAGGAATGAAAATAGTTTTATTTGTGAAGTTGTCTTCAATCTGGAAGCAGTTTTTGAAGCAGTTTTTAAAAAAATAGTAATATTTTGTTTATTATTATTTGTTTGGAGGTTTATTAGTATTTTAGTTCTTTTATTGCATGCATCGCACTATATTATATCATTCATTAGCTATTTTCATGATTACCATAAAAGCATTCCATAAATTTACTTTTGATGATATTAATTATAACTTTATTGAAGATATGAATTTATACTGGATGATGAGATCATGACTTGTCTTAAGCTCTGAAAGGTTTCCTTTAGGAATCTTCATTATATTAATTTATTGGCGTAAAAAAAATCATAAAAGGAAACAAAAGTGCTTGAGATGAATGCAAGAAAGTTAGACTGCGCAATAGAAAATTCTTAATAGCAGAGAAATCTCAAGGCTTAGCTCAGTATAATTTTTCGCCACACATAAAAAGACAAATGGCAATCATATATATATTTTTTAATCAAAAAATTATAGAAAAGAAAAAAAATCATGGGAACTTGCCTAGTCAAAATAATCCATTAAAAATTTTAAAGTATATGGGTTCACTCTTCTTGTGAATTGGAGAAGATGAGATTAAAAAAACCGACAATTATAGTTCTATCGTTATTGACTATAATAACCATAATTGGGCTATAACAATCATAGATAGCTAAAAAAGTCATAGTTGGTGTCTACAATAACTATAGTTTAAGTTATAACAGTTGTAGTTTGTAGCTACAAAAATTATACTTGGTGGCTACCATAATTGTAGTTGACTACAAAATCATAGTTTGTGGCTACAACGATTATAGTTAAGCTACAACACGTGTAGTTAGTTGCTCAACAGTTGTAGTTGATTGCAAAAATCGTAGATGGAGGTTGAAAATAGCTGGTGGTCGTTCTTTTGCACTTGAGTTATGCCTTAGATGTTAGACCGCTCTTCTCTTCTTCTTCCCCCTATTATTTTAAGAATGAGGGTCTATTTATGGTCTTGGAGAGAATCATTTTGAAAAATTTGGCTAATCTCCTAAAGAATTATGTAGTGCTGCGAATTTTTATTCTTTTAATCACAAGCTATTTTTTTAACATTCAAGTGTCTTAACGACTCAAAATTAAATGATCTTGGGCTTATTGGATTCATTTCGCCGAGCCGCTCGATTGATCCGGGCTTATTTGAACTCAGATTAAATTACTTTCAGTGTCATTAGTCTTGTATAGTTTTGATGCTTAGTTTAACTAAAAATTTATGGAAGTCAGAATTTGGATGATCTTAAATTTGAGTATGGAAGAACTATTTTCTAAAATGCTTTGGGATTTATGCCCTATCAAATAAGCTTCTTGGTTAACATATCAATCAGGAAATTGTTGTATTGGTTATTGTTTGATGTATTGGGTTCTACTATCTCATGAACTGTCAACCAATGCTTGAATTCTTCTCTTTTAATCTCCTCTTAACAACTCTCATATTTAGTTTTAGGCTTTTGAAACTTTTATTATAGATGAAATCACAAAGATGCTCTATGGATTATTTTGTAGGAATGTCAATAATTATGCTTAAATTATTGACGAATATCAACTAAACATTTTGTTGGAGCTGATTTTTTTTTTTCCTCTAAGCTGGAAAGATTGATCTGTTGCTTCCAAGGGTCATAAAATTTGGAAGTATATGGATGGCTTTTGTGTTTGGCTCTGTTGCTTGTGCCTGAATGCTTGTACCTGAATGCTTGTACTCAGTTTTTGGAGTTCTATCCGTTGGTATTGATGTTCTTTTTTTTTTTGTTAATTTGTTTGGGTTAGGTGCTCTATCTCTTTGTTTGCCCCATAGAACTCTTCTATCATTCTGTTCTATGTTCTGCAACTTCAACGTTTCTATTTAGCACTTCATCTAATTTGTGTGATCTGTAGCAGCTTTACAGAATTCCTATGGTTTACTCCCTCGGAATGTTATGATTCTGATGTAATTCCTGGAGTTTTTGGTTCAGTATAACAAAATTAGCTTCTAGTTTTATTTTTATTTTATTTGTAAATTTAGGGAGACTGTGATTATAGATTGGGGGATTTGAGGCATGTAAAAATAACTTGATTTCTATCTTGAACGAATGACATTGTACTTCGATTTAATTCCTCCTTAGCCTTCTCTTGTTGCAATTGGAGGTTGAGATCCGTGCTTTATTCTTTTACTTCCTAATATTAGTCATTGGTTCAATTGTATGATTAAATTTTGTCAAATTTGGTATAGTATGATCTTTTATTGTTGTTCGATTCTACATCCAATGTATGATATTCATGCTTGTAGATTTCCATGCATTATTTCTTCTAGATAAAATTTTAATTATCATTTGTGTTAGATTTATATATTTTCGGCTATTATCTAAAGGAATGAGTCGTTGTCTGTCTAACTAAGAGTTTGTAAACTACAAAATTTTGAAGTGTGTAATATCGATTACCTCTCGTCATAGCTTTGCATTAGAATACCAGAGTTCTGGAGGAAAAAGCTGAAAAATGAGATTATGATGGCCGATCATCTGAAACTTCATTCTGTTGCAACTAAACAATATAATGTATTATTCTTTTCTTAGACTTGTTTCTCTGATCTATCCCACAACCTTTTTCTTGTCCTTCTCTCCTCTTAATGGGCTGCTGAATACTTTAACTTTCCTAAATAGAAAGTCCAAAAATTCCCATTTACATCTCTGAAATCCAGCAGATATTCCAGAATCTTGTGCTGTTTGTGGTGATATCAGAGCGCAGTTAATCTATCCTGCAGTTTTCTGTGGCTGATTCCAGCTTTTCCTCTGGTTTTTGTTTAATCCTTTCAGCATTTTGCTGCCTTGATTCTCTTCGTTTCTTCTGATCCTAGCACGATTTCCAAAAAAAAGCTGGTCAATTTTTCTAGAGATATTTACATTACAGACCATACAATTATTGTGCGTTTACACATGTAACATCCAAATTTCTCTAAATTGTTAACATCACATCAGTCATAAACCAGAGACCCTGCTTCCCGGGGTGGACTCCTTCAAACTGCTGGTAAAGCCCCAGAAAACTGAATATAAGATGGATTTTCATGCTTCTCTTCATTTTGTGCCATATAACAAATGTCCTCTCATTTTTTTTTCAAAAATAAATAGGATGAATCTTATCTTACGACATCTTCGGCAACATTACTATATATTTTATTTAAAATCTACTTGTGATTCCTCGTGAAATGAATGAATTTAGTTGGTTCTCATTTTTTTCCTATATCCATCATATGTGTTCCTCTACAGATCAACAAAACAGGAACTGGCATCACTTGCCGAAGCAGCTAAGGATCTGCTAAACTCAGCAACAGAATTTGGTAATAGTGATGTTTATATCGTTGAAAAACCGGCTGTTGAAGCTGAAGGAGAGAAATGTTTTGAAAAGGTTGAAAGAGAGAAAATTGTAATTTCAATCCAGGACAACAAGGGTGGACTGCAGCAGTTTCGGCTGTTCATGGTATCATATTTGACTGAATCTGATTGCCTTTTTCCCTTGTTTGCGTTTTTTTAATTTAGTTCATGCTTTTGATTCTCTCTCTCTCTCTCTCTCACATTCTCTTTTTTGGAAAATTTACATACATAACACATAATTCTTGTGTATTGATATTCTACTCAAAATTTGATATTTACATTCAGAAGAACACTTTGGTGTCATAAACCTATGAATGAAAAAAAGTTTGTCTATCACTTTTCGAAAACTAGTATAGTGGTTCTTTTATGTAATGTAAAAGATTTTGAGTTTTATATATCTAAATATGAAAGTTCCAAGGTTAGATATGCAAATACATAAAACTTTTGATGCCCATTTCCTTTTATGTAGGATGATAAGTTTGAAAAGGTGTTCAAAATATATGCTGAAAAGGCGAAGCAGAAGGTAGAAAGCTTTACTTTCTCTTTCGATGGCCAAAGAGTGAGTCCCTCAGCAACTCCTGCAGGACTTGGTTTGGAGAATGATGACATTATTGAGGTAAATTTCTTGTCATCTTTTGACCAATGTGAGTGTTTAGATTGATGGATTAATTTATTTTTTGTAAGTTTCAGCGAGTAGAAAATGTTAATTTTTTTAGGTTATGTTGTAGTATTCAAAATGGCAACTTTGCATGTTTTTTATGTTTATTAATGTTTTTATGAGCTGGTGATTCTGAATCAGTCAATGGTGATTCTGCCATTATATATATATATATATATATATATATATATATATATATATATATATATACATACATACCACATAATTACTATTTATTTATGTAGCTAACATTATATTACATCGTGAGTCCCGATGTAAAACTACAAATTGCATCAAGATTCCAATCAATGTCTGTCACATGTACAGTTCAGTGGTTGGTGATTCTGCCATTATTTAGGTTTTTTTACACCTATTCAGTTTATTTATTTATTTATTAATTCATGTTTTGATTTACACATGACAAATAGTGATTGGAGTGCTATATAGTTTTGCATCAATACTCCTGATAGTAATATTTTTTCCATGAGTGATGATATTTAAGACAATCAAATTCAAAAAAAGACGTCTCATTTTGCAGGGATCAGATTCCCAATAACATAAAATAGAGTAGATAAAAAGGGACTTTTACATATCAACCACCTAAACTTTTAAATATACCATTTTGACTATTTAAACGTATAATTTACAATTAAATCACCCAAAATTTTATTTCTTTTCGAAACATGAGTGATCGATTCAATATATTTAAAGTTTTGGGTGATTTTTGAAGGGTTGAAATATATGATCTGAAGTTTGGGTTGATACGTACAAATCTCGAAAAACAAATAATATATATTGAAAAAAAAAAAAGAAATATGTGATACATTTAGTTTTATACCACCATTAATTCCTTCATACAATAGTGCAGGCATTAGGGTTCTCCTCGCTGAAAATGGACGTGAGGCGATTAGGATCGGTGCCAATGTTGTAAATACCCTCTCGAATAGGGGTAGGATAGTAACTGTACTCCCCGCTCAAGTACTCCCTTCTCCTCGGCCTTTCCTCCCACCTCGGCAACGGCGACATCACATAACAATGCGGCGGGCCGCGCTGGACCGGACTCGGCTCTTTTTGAACTGGACCTTTGGCCGGTGAACTCACTACATGCGACGGTTCAGCTATGGTTACCGGTTTCGCCGGAGTTGAGGCAGCGGCGGCTGCAGAAGTGGCTGCGGTGGTGGTGCTGATAGGGGTCTGATGTGCAGGATTCTCCACCGGGCGTGGCTTAGGGGGATTTGGATCAGGCGGAATAATGACAATGGGCGTATCGTTACTGAAATTTACAGATTTGATGACTGTTGTTGTTGGGCGGGAGTAGAGGTAGGCCGGCGGTGGCGAAAGCTTAACTGATCTGGATGAGCTTCTTCTCTCCTCTCTTCCTGTTTCAATACCCGAACAAATAACGTTAAGAAAATGATAATGATTAAATAATAGCTTAACTGGTGTGGGATTGTTATTACCACTGCACTTCCCAAATGCCTTGGAGACCTTCCCAAGAGGGCAGCACCCCATCTCTTACCCTCCAACTTCCTTTCTCTATCTCTTTGGGGTTACATGCTTCATCTCATGCAAAAGTGGTGGATGAATGGAAGGGATTTTAAGAAGTCAAGAGGAGGATGGTTTGATGAGGAAAGTGCGGTCTGCAATCAAGGAGGAGGAAGGGGTGGTCATCTTCTTACATAAATAGATAGGCATCCACGAACTAAAGTAAGGCCGCTTTGAATATATTCTTCTTGTCTTTCTTTAAAAGCTTCCCTTTTTCTCCTTCGAATATCAGAGAGAGAGAGAGAGGGAGAGAGGTTATGTCCATCGTTTACGTTCGTTAATCAAAAGTTACGGTTGGATTCCGATTTAAGTGATTTCAGTAAATGCAATTATTATTTTTTTAAAATTAGCATAGGATTCTGTTACCTGAAGTTTACTGAGGTGTTCTTCGAAGAGCTTATTCAGACTTGTTTCTAAGTGTCTGTTTGGGGCGGCTGCAGTTTATTGAATAATTTATTGATAAGTTAAGTACGGTGGCTATCACAAATTTTTATTTTTCTTGAAAAACAAGAAAGCTGTCACTACACACCGCACCTAATTACCGGTGCGCAAAATACTGTTTTCTACGTTTTAAAAACGCGTAAATTGTACAGTTTACCCAAACAGATCTGGTGCGTTTTCAAAACGACACCGCACCAAATAAACTGCCATAAACATGCCATAAGTCACAATCTCAGATAACCAACTTGAAATCTTAAACGAATTAGGAATTCATGATATCTTAGGTCAATAGGTAAATTAGCTAAAAATATCATTAATTTGTCAAAATTTATCTTAAACGGTTTTCTCAGCGACCAGCCATTCTCCAAACTTGCTAAATTTACTTTATATCACCTCCAACCACACCTCTCATGCTAATGTTATGCTAGAACCTTTATGTAAGTTTGCAAAAGACTTTCAATATTTTTGACACACAATCGGCGCTTCTGATTGATGATGGCTGCTGGAATACCTAAGGACAATAATACATACGTGTGCAGATATATGATGAACGTATGTGATATTTTCACGTACCCTAACACCCTTAGTTTGTTATTTCCATACTATTTTTAGTCTAAAATATATCTATTAGGATTAGTGTTTATGTAATTTTTTATTTTTACTAGGCTTTTTTCTTTTTTGTTATATGAATGGCATAGCTTTAGATGAGGATTATAGTTTGACTGAAGAAAACTTGAGTTCTCTCATTGGATGTCCTCCTTTTCATTGAAGGCCATAATTAAGCATCTTAATTATGTTATATTATCTAATATTGAGAATAAAATTAATATTAATCAATCCTAACTCTAAACTTCTAATATTTTCTTTACAAATATTAAATTAGGCTTTGCAATATATAATCACTAATAATCATTATTGATGCATAATAAACATTTGCGATGATAGAATAATTATTTAATTTATAAGTTTGCGCGAAAATCTTTAACATTTTCAACAGAATAAATGTGGTAGGTACAGAAACCAAAAAATTTATGTAGAAAGCCAGGCTCAGGCCAGTTAGAAATAATCCATTATGGTTTGATGAGTATATGCATAGGCCCTTGTCCCATGGGTAGGAAAGAATTGTGATGTTATAGTGTTTGTATGCAGAAGGATTTGCTGCACAACGGTTAGGAGCGTAGCAGTTGCCGAAACTTCGGTACACCATCCCCGAAGTGCGTCACTGTGCGGTGTTTGGGATGATGTGTTGCTCCTTAGAATGCTTCACTAATCTGCAATGTTGGCAGCTATTCCCACATTTCTTCGTCACTCCACAATGTTGGTTGCTACTCCATATAGCGTTGCGTTACTCAGCAATGTCGGTCATTCAACAAGGTGTTTTGTTTACTCTGCAGCTTTGTTTGTAGGTCAACAAGGTGCTTCATTACTCCGCAACATGCAGAGGGCGGCCGATGGTGGTCTGTGGCAGCACGTGAGCGTACTAAATGAATTTAGCCTATTTTCGACATTCAGATCTGTAAATATTAGAGTCGTCAGCTAACCCGTTTGTTGGTAATCTCACAACCTACAGACTTTTTAACGACGTTTATCAGTTGACAACTTAGTGATGAATATTACTCGTAGGTTTATGTTTAAAGCATAATCATTGATAACGATCGGTTAACCATCATATATATGAATGAAAACCAAAAGCCAAATGTTAATATCAAAAACATACCTGTTATTTATTTGTCGATTGGTCCATAATACATTGACGATTAGAGGTTGTCGGTTAATGCCAACTTAAAAAATTTGTCAGTTGTTCTCAAGTTAGTTCTTGTTGAGTAATCAATGACGTGGGCCATTAGTTGATCAATAGACCGTTGTGGGACTGTCAGTTAGTCGTTGGTCTTTAATCAATGATTTATAATCGTCGGATTATATGATAAAAAGAGTGAAAAACCATCAACAGATCGTCATAAAACCGTCAAAAAGTTGTAGCCTGTAAAAAAATAAAGTCATCTTCATTCCATTATAATTTATACACATGCAATCGTAACACATATACAAAATTTAATTATATATCACAAATCTAATTTACCAATCCAAGCAGTTATTAAATTAAATAGCAACAATTAAAATTTATGAAAATGATTAAATTGAATAGATAAATTTTCTTATTAGTTAATAATTAAATAAATATATAAATTTATTTAATTATGATTTATTTTATAATATATCAATTGATTGTTTGTTATTAAACAATAAAATTAAGTAAAACAACAAAACCATATTCCTCTTCCCTTCTCCTTCCTGAAACCCTTGCTCACTGCCTTTTTGATCGAAAGCTCGCGATACAAGTCATGGTACCATTGAAGAAGGTAACCATCGTCTTTCTCCCTCTTTCTCTCTCTCTCTCATCCCCCACGTTTCAGCTTCTCTAAACCCTATAAATCATCTTCTAACTGGATTTACTAAATCCCAGATTTAAGGCAGAACAAAAAATTGGATTTTAAGAACCCTAGGATTTATGAATGCTTTTTTTTGCAGTTTGGCAGGATTTAGCATAAATCACGCTCAAAATTAGCTATCAAACAACGAGAAAATATTAGATACATGCAAGTCACCTATGGACATCAAATAAGAGCAGAGATAATGTAGGGAGAGAATGTTCATTCTACTCTTATTCGCTATACATAGATGCGTTGCACATATCAAATATTTTCTCATCAAACAACACTCCTTAAAAATGTTGAGTGCTATCTACATCAATTCTCCCTTTATATTATTGTTTTCTGTAACTTAAATCATAGAAGTGAAAAATCCACATAACTAAGAAAAAACCAAACTCCCCTTATCCGTATATAACTCGACATGAAGAGAATGATAGTCAATCAAAATTGAAAACCACAAAGAAAATATTTTTTCTTAAAATCTTTCAATTCGAACTCATATATCTTTAGCTTTATTATATATAACTAAAAAAAAAAACGAAAAAAATATATTAGAAAGAATAATTAATTTCGTTTGCTATATTGCGTGCACTAAATGTACCTGTAAATGATGATATTGAGGTGATATTTGAACGATATTGCATTTCAATACCATCAATACCACCCAATGCCTCTGTCCGCAGCTATCTCATCCGGACAGAATATTTTTTTAATCCTACGTACTTCTCCGGCTCCGGTTCTTCATCTTCGTCTCCTCCTCCGGCGGCAGTGACCGTTCGCTATTAGTGGTTGTGGCTTCGCTTCCGGTCTCACCGGAGGTGGCGCTGCTACTCTTGCCGCTGCAGCTGCTGGTGGTGGTGGTGGTGGGAATGTCGTTGAACGGTCCTTTCACCAGCCTCCTCAAGCTGCTTCTTTCTTTCTTCGAATGCAGATAATTTTCTTCACGGCTTGCAGGCAATGGCCGCAATGAGGGGTCCGCAAGCTTCATACTTTCTTGCTTCTCCCATTCTTCCTTGATGGGGTTATGAAATGTGCTTCGCGGATGGTTCTGCTTCCTGCTCTGCTGCCGGAAGGAAGGGCCGGGATCCATGTCTGGGGTTGTTCAGACAGGGCGAATGGGGAGAAAATCTTGGGAGAGATTTTGGTGTTTTGGACGATCATACGGCGGTTCTTCGTCCAGACGTGCGGTCGCCACACATAATAATTCCTCTTCTTTTAAAGAAATATTACGTACGGCTGACCACTCGTTCTAAGAACGGTCCAGATACGACTACATAACCCCCGAAACTTATCATCACCTTACATAACAACTCTTTTTCAATTTTGCCAAAATACAAGTTATGGGGGCAATATAAGAGAGAAAAATGGGTGTTTTAACAATATTTTCTATATTTAGCTTTATTTTCTTCTAGTTCCTAAAACGGGGCTATTACAAACAGATCATCAGAAACCTCCTATTTATATATTCTAAGTCAAATATCAAAATTCATGATATGACCCAACCCATTTTTTTTTATCAATTTTTCAATAAAATGACCATATAATTCGCCCCATCACCACAACTAAAGCTCTCAC